>CM032232.1:29250000-29757500 GCA_019009955.1 Riptortus pedestris
AAAAAAACCAAATGAAAGCTAATTAGTGAACTTTAGAGTAACTGGATAAACTGGATGAAAAATTCAAACAAATGTTTCAGGAGATGGTTCATATAACTTTATATATGCAAAAATATTAGGGAAAATTAGAGTCATAAAAAGTTTTACTATAACGCTTCATCTGATCCGGAATATTAATTTATAATGGAACGTATTTTTTTATGGTATTTCGAATATTCTTTTTAAAAAAGCACCCCAATAAACCATAGTACTACAAGGGTGACGTTAATAAATAATAAATTGTTGTTAATACAAGAGTTTTCTAAAAATTTCTGTTTCAACTGCAATTTACTGTATTTAGGCAAATAAATTATAGAGGCAGAATTACCTCACGTCTCTCATTCACAACAATGGAGTCATTCAGGTGTGCGGCAGGTTTAAAAATAACAGGGACCATTCATTTATTTATATTTCAGTGTGGCCTGTTTTTAGTTTCGGCTGAAAGTCCTGCCACTCGTAACAGGTGGTCACAATGGAACTGAACACAAAATTTAGAAAAAAACTTATCATGTCTATAGGAGTTATAAACTTGATCTAGTTAGATACTTTATTGGCTTACCAAGATTTCCCCTTAGCATGGGAGCTCAGCTTATATAATATTTGTAAGTTAATAAATAATAATAAGAAATGATTGAATATATACGTGTATATATATATATATATATATATATATATATATATATATACACATACAAACACATAAAATTAACAGAAAAAAAATAAAATATTGAATTAAATAGAAACCAATCTAAATTCAAAATTAATCAATAAGGGATTTTATGTAGAAATGAACAAATAAGTAAAAACATACACCAATTATAAAATAAATTTAAAATAATAATAAAATATAATGCACAATTATTTATTGAGAAAAATGAACGACCTTTCAAAATGTTAATAAGATACAGATAAAACATTGTTAATTGTGTTGGTTACTGCTTCTGAGTGCTTTGAGAAAATCACTTTCTTATTTTTCATTTGAGATAAAATATAGATATTTGGTTCTCATTGGGCTATATACTGTATATATATAGTTAGTGTATATATAGTTATAAAAATAAATGATGAATAATTTTGGAATTGTCAAAATTATGTATTAAGGACTTACTTTTAGGGCCAATGGAATGTATCATGTTTTTAATTGTAAATTTGAATCTGTAATTACTGGATGTCCTTAATGTAGCTTTGTTTATTGGAAATAATAAGATTGTGGGAAACTATTCTTCAGTGGTTCTTGCTGTTAATGTTCTTGTATAAACTGCTATAATTCGTCTCGGATTTTCTATTGATATCACTATTCAATAGTTTTTTTTTTCTTAAGGAAGTAACAATAAATAGTATATTACAGCTGAGGGCATGCATTTCCTTATTTGGCTAAATATTGAAGAAATTCAGTTTACCAAACAGCTTCTTGATTTGGCTGACCCAGTTATATCGAATAGTGTTTGATGGGGACAGGTCTGATAAATAGAGATGTTGTAACATTGCCAAGGTAACCTACTGTTTCTCATATACAATAAGTTGCAGAGCTAGGTTAGGGAGGTTTTTAAAATGAGGCTGGAATCAATTTCTGATCGAGTTTCAAATCTTATGATATAGGTCGGTGTTGTCTTTATTAGTTCAAACAGGCCTATGTAGAAATTAATTTCTGGTTCCTCCATTAAATCTGAGAGCGGCAGGGTCCAAACTGGAGCTCCGTCCGTAACCTAACATCGCAAATTGAAGTAATAACCAAAATAAGCAAAATTGTGGCGATTTGACTCTAAACAAAAGCTTGGCAAGAAAACAAAGAAAAAGAAACTAAAAAAATGAAATAAAAACCGAAATGGAACAAAAAACGGAAGTGGAAGGCAAAGCAGAAAGAAATCACAAAAATAGAAATGCAAACACAAATAGAAACTGAACTCAAAACAACAACGGAACACAAAAACTGAGATTGAAAACCAAAACGGAAATGGAACACAAAAACTGAGATGAATACCAAAACGGAAATGGAACACAAAAACTGAGATTGAAAACCAAAACGGAAATGGAACACAAAAACTGAGATGAAAACCAAAACGGAAATGGAACACAAAAACTGAGATTGAAAACCAAAACGGAAATGGAACACCGAGATGAATACCAAAACGGAAATGGAACACAAAAACTGAGATTGAAAACCAAAACGGAAATGGAACACAAAAACACGAAAATGGAACACAAAAACTGAGATTGAAAACCAAAACGGAAAGGAACACAAAAACTGAGATGAAAACCAAAACAGAAATGGAACACAAAAACTGAGATTGAAAAACAAAACGGAACACAAAAACTGAGATGAAAACAAAAATGGAACACAAAAATGAGATGAAAACCAAAACGGAAATGGAACACAAAAACTGAGATGAAAAACCACGGAAATGGGAACACAAAACTGAGATGAAAACAAAACGGAAATGGAACACAAAAACTGAGATTGAAATTGAAAAGAATGGAACAAAATACACAACAAGGGAACAAACGAAAAGACGAAATTCAAAATTAGATACAAAACTGAAAATCGAAAAATTGAATCACATTGGACAATAGGAAAACCATTTATTAAATATTTAAATAATGAATGAATAAATATAGATAAATAAATAAATAAAATGAAATAGCAATCTAAAATGAATAAAATTAAATTAAAGTGGAGATCAAATATCAGCTGTTACAGGTGACTATTTACAATTAACTCTCCCATGAGTGAAACTTACACACACAGACTTGCAAATGAAGTATGTTAGTTAAATCTTTGTATATTTGTTAATGTGTTTTAGAAGATGAAGTACAGTTGGTATGATTGGGCTACCTTCAGTGAGTAAACCAAGCTCAAGTTTAAATCATTAGACCAATCAACTGTCTTAAAAATTCAATCTAGATGAACTAATGATTTTTCAATATTTAAATTGATTGATTATATCCTCTCAAATTCATTTCAGTTCTCTAACCAAGATGGTCTATTTAAGTACCTGACCCTTTCTTATGTTAGATGATTGTAGAATCCCTAAACTAAGTTTCCAGTTATAAGTTCTTAGCCTAGGCCAACCAAGACTCAAGTAAAACTTGAGCATTAGTCATTTTCACACTAAAGCCAACGCCAAACTCAACTTGGTTCACGAAGATTTATAGTGGCTAACTAACAGTAGAATTGAAGAAAATAATAAAAAAATATATGTTTTTTTCGACGATATATGAATTTTGTGTAACTACTCCTGAAAGAACAAAATAAAAAATTAGAAAAATGCAAGTAGGGAATAAAGAAATAAAATAAATTCTACTGTAAAGTTGTTCTACGAACGAACTTAATAGTAGTGAAAAAATAAAATTTGTTACCGATGAGTATACTCTGGTTTAATTTGGCCTAGATGGAAAATGATTTAAGCGAAATGAGGATTAGTTGGATTAGCCAAAAAAGATATTGATCACTCAAGCGAAAAAGAAATGGCAGCAGCAAAGAACATCGAAAAGTTACACAAAACGACTAAACTGAACTTGAAACTGAATTAATAAAAAAGTCCGTCACGCAGGGGCTTTGTAAACTAAGCAGATTTCCCACGTAAAGTTATACATTAGAGAAATCTTCATATAAGTGGCGATCAGTTACGGAAACGGCCGAACTAGCTTTCGACGGGAACCATAGCTCGTCCGTTACACTTACTAAAAATGCAAATATCTCGGTTAATTCTATTTTTGAGGCTGCATCGCTGGGAAGTATCGTCATTATGAGGATTTCGGCTATCTGCTCCAGCGGTTGGAATTTTAGTTTTGCAAATTTTCAATGGAAATGCGTCCATCTTCGTCAGGCATTAATTTGATCTGAATGGCTACTTCTATTGATCATATGTTTTTGGAGTTTTATTTCATTTTAGTATGGCTTTCCACGTTTCTGAAAGTATGACTCCGTCCACTCCGTTTATAGTATTTGTATTGAAACCTATGGTTTTACATAGAGAAGACCACCTCGGAAAAAGATTAGTCCTGGAAGCCCTAGAAATAAATAAGAGGACAAATACTATAAACGGAGTGGACGGAGTCATACTTTCAGAAACGTGGAAAGCCATAATAAAATGAAATATAACTCCAAAAAACATATGATCATAGAAGTAGCCATTCAGATCAAATTAATGCCTGACGAAAGATGGACGCATTTCCATTGAAAATTAGCAAAACTAAAATTCCAACCGCTGGAGCAGATAGCCGAAATCCTCATAATGATAATCTCGGTTAATATTCAAGATAGAGAATAAATTTATATGACAATATTTATAGTAAATTTAAGTTGCAATAAGATTTGTTTAATACAATTTTTTGATCCGACGTATAGTAACGGAGATATTTCGAATTTTCGAAAATCCCCCATCTAAACCACCCCCCCCCCCTCCTACTGGTCCGATTTCAGCCGTTTACGAACTTGATCTTCCTTTTTACATAAAACGATTAAATACCGAGTTTGGTGACCACTAAACAACCGCGACCGCTAGAGTGTTAACAGACAGATATATATAGTTTTTAACGGACCTCTTGATTAGAAATCTGTCTCACGGCAAGAGATATGGGATGCTCTGGTTAGCAAGCGTGTTCCACATAACCTCATTAGTGCCATTAAGTCGGCGTATCAAGACCCAAAAGGAGTTGTGAGGCTCAATGGAAAGGAGTCCTCCATTTAGCTTCTACAAGGGAGTCAAACAAGGGGACAGCCTTAGCCCATTGTTGTTCATTATAGTGATGGACGAAATATGGAAAATCTGCAAAAGAAGGACACCACGAGCACTGGTGGGCTACTGGAATATGACGCCCGTTCTAGCCCAAGCAATGCTATATGCCGACGATGTAGTGATTGTGGCGGACTCGCAGGAAAGGCTGCAAACTAGTGTTACGGAGTGGTATGAGGAGCTAAAGTGAAAAGGAATGGACATAAATGTCAAGAAAAGTAAGGTTACGTGTGTAGGAAGAGAAGAGGAAGACGTTAATGTCACCTGCAATGTCGTACCACTTGAGATGGTTGACACCTATAAGTATTTTGGCACACTCATATGCAGGGATGTTAGGATAGTTCAGGTCTTGAATAGGGTGAGTCAGGCCAATGGAATTTTCTACCAAATACGAAACACCCTAATTGCCAAGGAAGAATTGAGTAGATCAACCAAACTCAGAATTTACAAAGCGGTCTTTCTACCAGTGCTTTTGTATGGTGCAGAGAGTTGGACCTTATTGGACAACCACGCAAGGAAACTCAAGACAGCAGAAATCAGATACCTAAGGTGCATTGCGGGAAAAACAAGGCGAGACCGCATCAGAAATGAGCGGATAAGAGAGGACCTTGGGGTGAGACCGATTGGAGAGATAGTTGAGGAGCGCCAACTTAAGTGGTTTGGCCATGTCAACCCAATGGGGGACACAAAAAGGCCAAATGGTTATATGAAGCACGGCCAGAAGGCAAACGACCCCGTGGTAGACCTAGACTTACCTACCAGGACTACGTAGCTCGAATAGGAGCAGAAAGGGGCAAGACCGCGCCAGAGATGAGGAGACTAGCGGCGGACAGACCCAGCTGGGCAAAGTGGACTGAGGCGGCCCTCCACGCTTATCGGCACAATGGAGGTAGAAGAAGAAGAAGAAGAAGAAGAAAGGACCTCATTTTCGTCATCTCCTGGGTAGGTTCGATAGACGTTTGAAGAAATTTTTCGAAAATCGCGTCATGAGTACGACGTTAAGGGAAATATGCTAAAAAAAAAATCCTATTGCCCTTGAAATAATTGAACCCACAACTACAGGTTTACAAAGTTTATTAACACCGACACTTTAACTCATATAACCAGCCTGACCGCTGGTTGTGTATATTAGATAACTAATCTCTAATCTTTAAGTGTCATTCTTATTTTTTTATAATATATTTTTTACCGTTCACAATCAGAAAAAAACATAATTAAAAAATGTTATTGGGAAAACCTGATTTCAAAAGATCTTACTTTATTGTATAATAAATAAATACAAATATTAGTCATAATTAAAAAAAATATATTTATTATCGTCCACTTTTTGCAACTAAGGCTAATTGGGACGAGTTATCGACAGGTTACCAGCCTTGTCTATCCAGGTTGGGAATCAGGATATTATTCAATGAATTCCATCACTAAATACATTCCTTTGTCCAGGCGGGAATCGACCTCGCCGCTCTAGGTTTACCATGTGAGATTAAGGTCAACGCTTATAAAATATAAAATTTTTATATTTCATAACGCTTATAAAATGTAAAAAATTTAAATTAGGCAACCATTGTTCTAATAATCAGGCAGAAATTATTGCCGTCTTACAGGCTCTAAAGTATGTAAATGAAATGGTCTTGCTACCAAACACTTACATTCTACTACACACAGACAGTCAAATGCTTTTACAAAAACTAGACAACATGAAAAACCACGACGAACATATAGAACAAATTCGCCATAATATAACACTATTAAAAAGCAGACTGACTTTCATTCACTTCAAATGGGTCAAGGCACATACTGGGATAATGGGCAATGAAATAGTCGATATCCACGCCAAAAGTGCTTCTAAAATTAACGAAGAGGTAATTTACAATAAAATTACTCCAACTGTCTTGAAATCTTTACTGAGAGAAAAAAGTATTAATTTGTGGCAACAGAGATGGAATCAAGCAGACAAAGGATCACATCTAAAATTATATATCCCTACTTTAAAAACCAATATCCCACTATCCCAATATACATTTTATCTCACACAAAAAATTCAAACTCTTACTTATACAGATTCAAACTTACTGACTCAAATACTTGTAAATGCGACAGTTACACTGAACAGACATTCACTCACCTGATTTATGAATGTAGACTGACTCAAGACATACAAAGACAGTTAAAGACTCATATTCTGGCATGGCCTATCAGTCCTGATATTTTATTTTCAAAACATCTAAATTTGTTAAAAGCACTAGCTTATGATATTCTTAAGCTGAAAGAGGAAAATATAATATAATATCAATATTATGTAATTTTTATTTCTTTTTTAATTGTATTCCTAATTGTTCTTATTTAATGTTTTTTTTTTTAAGTTTAATTTTCATTTTCTCATTTAAATTTTAATATGTATATATATTATTATGTAAAATTGTTAATTGTTTTGACAAAATGCACATATAATGCAAATACGTATGCATGGGATGTGCAGAAAATAAAATCCCTCCACATAGGGTTACTATGTAGAGGGAATACATAAAAAAAAAAAGGTCAACGCTTTAACTTACGACGCTAACCTGAACATTTGGAAAGTTAATAAATTCTAATGTTGCCATTTATGGAATTTCATTAAATCACCTGTCTAATACTCTGAATATAACGGTCAGGCTAGCCGAGTGAGTTATGGCGTTGTTCTTAATCTCAAATGGCGAACCTATTAGTGGCGAGATCGATTCCCGCCTGTGCAATAGGAATTTATTTAGTGACGAACTCTATAAAATCTTAGTCCCATCCTGGCTAAAATGGTAGTAGCCTGTTGACAACCCGTTTCAATTAGCCGTAATTGTACAAAGTGGACGTTAATAAATACTTATTTTTTTCATTTAACGCATCTGATCGGTTATCACTTAATCCATGATAGTAGGTCAATTAGTCTTGGGAAGTACATATGGTATTTGTTTGTTATTGTATAGCAAAGTAGTTTACATCTTTTTTTTTTTAAATTGTTTCGAAGTAAAATTAAGGTTATGAAGTTCCTTGTTGTTTTTACATAATTAAAATGAAAATGGGATTCTTGTTGCTATGGAGCCTTGTAAGAATTTCCGAAGAACGTCAAAGCATGTAAGTGGAAAATAATTGTGATTATTATTGAGTCTCAATGGTAGGTAATTAAGTAGGATTAACATAACACTTTCTACTGTCAACGTAGAGTACTACAGTGATTTTGATACATTTCAACTGCTCTGCTAGTTGAGTTGTATAAGAAACTAGTCTGATTTTAAGTGGACATAAGTTTGCTATGGTTCTTACGGTTATTAAATTGGTGGGAAAGTGTAATAAAAATGTTTGATATGTTTATTTTTATTGTAAAAAATACTATTTCTAAATGGATTTTGGTTTAAATTGGCAGATTAAGGACTTTATCTCGGTTGTTTCCTTATTTAAATGACCACTTTAGCCTATGAACTGTCTGACAGATTGTTAGAAGTATTCTCTTCACAATAGCTCTATCTTTGAGTGCCAAACATTTGGCAAACCAAGAATTGTGGGCTCGATTGATGCGTGACCATTAGGATTGTTTCAGTAACTAACGTACTAACTAGGGTCCTCACCCCAACCAGGCTAGAAAAGGGTGCCAACCTGTAGATAATCCGAACAAAGTAATTAGCATAGAGGTATAGTCAGTAAAATATGTAATAAAGACGAAAATAGTTATTTATTATACAATTATTTTCCTTAAGGGAAATCTGCTAAAAACATTAAACTGAAATTCTGGGCTCTCTTGTGTATGCTTGGTAGTCCTTAGACGGAGTATAATATTTCAAGTGTACATAAAAGGTCTTAATATCTTTTTCATTACATAATGACATATTCCACAGATAATACAATGTTATTTATGAACGTCCACTTAGTTCTCTTAAAGCTAATTAGGGAACACAAAAGATGTAATAATTAAGTTTATATGAGTTTACAGCCTTATAAAAGAGTGTTTTCTAGGAAGATTGTTGAAGCTTCAAGAGTCTGTACCTGTTGCCATTTGCAATTCAATTCGTATAAATTCCGGTTTAATACTTGGCTGTCTTAAAAATAATTTCAACATATTGAGTAGTTCATCACAATTATATGTAGCATTTTTATGCTTCATACTTTTCCAACGTTTCGGATTTTTTTTTTAGGATTGCCTACGTCGCTCCAAGTATTCTTGCGAAAATGCAAAGCGCTGTTATTAAAATAAAACCGATACATTTGTTCTTGTGGCCGTTTTCCTGTGTTTTTCCAACAACTGGTTTTCCTGCACGATTGGAAGGCTGTTCAAGTAGGTAATCGCAAACACGTCCCTATTTTTGGGAGCTGGAGACAACTGCCGTATTTCCTTGATAAATGTCCGTTTCACTTTTGATCCAGGGTTGAAATTTAATTATATTTTCAATGTATGTTTTTGGTCTGTTTTTCATTTTTAATGCTACTGGAATCTTATTTTTTTATTACTAAATGTTGTGATGACTTTTTGTTTTATTTGTTAATAGTTATCAATTTGAAAGTGTCTCTCGTACTATTAAAACGAATTCAAATTGAAAAATATTGACTCCACGTAACCCAACAAAATTCAGAGGAATATCCTAGCATAAAATCGAAACGATAAAAAATATTACTGTATCAACCTAGTGCTAGGTGTTCAACTGCATAATAAATAGGGGCTCAGGTTAACCATGTGAGTTGAAGCGTTGGCCTTAATGTCACATGGCACACCTAGAGTAACGAGTTCGATTCCCGCCTGGGCAAATAGGAATTTAAGGAGAATCTTTAGTCCCAGGGTGGTAACGTGTAGATAACCCGCTCCAATTAGCCATAGAAGCAAAATGTGGATGTTAATAAACAACAATAATACTAAAAAATACCGACATTTTCTTTCTTTTTTGCTTTATTGACCTTTCATGTTACATTTGATAGGACACCACATCCGGAGCTTTTCAATGACCTATCTCTATGATAAATGTTAATTGTGAGTAAGTTGTACTCTAGAGGAGTTGACATCCTATGATGAGAATACAGTTTAGAATAGTCTATTTCTGAAAACATAATAGAGAAATTGATAGCAACACTGGCAAGATAATTGCTGAGGGAAGATATTATACCCCACCAATTATTTATAACAAAGGAGGGATTATACTAGAGCTCTATAACCGGCAGTGCATTATCAGATCAAGGCCCTTTTAGCCATTTATAGGTTTAACCTATACAGATATCAAAGGTAGTCTTAGCTTTTATACCTCTCGGCCAAGGGTTCCTTTATAAAAAGGAAATAATTCAAGGGAAAAAACTGACTCAAACTTCAACAGAGGTCAAGATTTTGGAAAGTGAGCCGATCAAAGTGAAGAGCCATAAAGGGAATTATACTATAGAAGTTGCACAATACAAGTAAAACCCTTCCTAAAACCACTTTGTACCATGGACTTTCAAAGGAATTGGCTAAGCCATACCATACAAACGTTCGGCTAATAAACTAACATTTTATCAAGATTGAAATGGGAAAACCGCTTTAATCTAGCATCCAAATATAAGACTAGTGTATGATACTTCACAAACAATTTTCAAAGAATGTTTACATTCCCTCAGGATATCCTCATTTAAATTTGTTGATAAATGCATGCATAATTTCGAATTGAGTTCTATAATGTACTAGTCCTGTCACCCGTCGTTGAGAGGTTGAAATAATAATGGTTAGCCATGGAAGAACAATTCTTAAAGGTACAGGCAGAAAATTATTCTATTAATGAAAAAAACAGTAGAATTTTATAATGTAAAAATTTGGGTAGAGTTTTGCTATGGCCAATTTGAAGTTGAGTGTCCATTGTTTCGGTTATGGTGAAATAATCAAGAAAAAGACTGAAGAAATATAAAAATTGGATATGCAGACTCATCCCGTCATATTCACCAATAAAAAACATGAGTAAAAGCCCATTCATTTCTTTTACCCGAAATATAAGCATTTAGACGAATTTATTATTAGAGTTGATGTTATCTGGAAACTAATTGATATAATATTGGTTTTCTGTCGGAATATATAACTTGAATACCGGATGCGCTGAATAATGCAAATATTGTCTCCAAGTTAGTCTTATTTATAGTTTTGAGCATGGTCTAGTTTCCGTAAAATGATTGTGTTATCTTAGCATCCCGAGAAAACGTTTGATAAAATGTTGTTAGGCCATTCTGTTGTAATACGATAGAAACATGTTAGGTGTAAAGTAGCAAAGTGTTAGATGTAAAGTAAAAAATCATTCATATTAACAATATTCTTAATAGTCTCTTAATACGAACAATTACAAAATTTTATTCAGGCATTTTCATGAAACACGAATGAAGTCTTGGATGTTCTAAAGGAGGAAGTCAAAACTTCGAAATTTATAAAAGTATAGACGTAATGTTTTAGGACCACAATTGGTATTCTAAACACAAGTTACTCTTAACATTTTTTTTATAAAAAGAACATTAACGATTTTATTGCCAAAAATTTATTTTCACGCCTAAGTAAACCTCTCAAGTAAATCTCAGGTTGAAATTCGGACTCTCCCATAGCCTATGTTGTTTGTAGGGATAATTGACTGACAAATACAAAAAAAAAATCAAAGACAATCTCTAAGCCGTTTTAGAGCAATTGAGTAGCAAACGGACGACCAGGCAGACAGACATGATTTTCTATTTAGATGCAATTGCACTTAGAAAATCAGCTAGTCCTTAGAGTTTTATTTACATAGGAGATAACTTAAACCTAAATCATGTTCATAAATAGTTGTAAATTATACCAGTCCTATTTCAAATAATAATCACAAGACTCGACCAGTCAATTCCCTAACTGCTAACAAACCGGCCTGATGTATTCAGTTTCACTAGCAGACTGTAAGAAAGTCTGAGGGAAAGTTGAATGCATTTCTGTATTCTTTACATGCTGTTGGTGTGGCGTTGTATCCTTGAACAGTAGCCATTTGGCATCATAGTTGTTCGGGAACTAGGAGTAAATAACACGGTTATTCCTTCTGCCAGTTTTGCTCAACAATCGATTTCACAGAACTAGTTTAAACAGTCGACGAACTCACTAGCCGGAAGCGAATCTACCCAGTGCAACCATGTTAACAAGCAAACCACCATGTAGTGCTGATACCGATCCTACTTCATTCGCTAGCGTTTGGGCTTGTTATATACCAACCATTTGTCATCATTGTGGTGTTATATGGTGTTATCGGAATATACAGCTAAAAGGAATAGAAGAACTCTTGTTGGAGACAACAAAGATATTCTTGAAATAAAGTATTTCCAACATTTTTTTTTTTACATTATTCATGTAGAAACCAATACAGCTCATTTTTAGCAGATTTCCCTTAAGGGAAATCAGCAATTGAGGTCGTACTCATGACGCGAGTTTTGAAAAATTTCCTCGAATGTCCATCGATCCTACCCAGGAGATGACGAAAATGAGGTCCGTTCAAAATACTATATATATATATATTTGTCTGTTAACGCTCTAGCGCACAGTGGGTCGGATGGCCGATCTAGGTGGAAAAAACTGCTAACTTGTTATTTTTTAATGTTTTATGGTTTTATTATTTTTATACAATTATTTAGTCGTAAATAATAACCACAATATATAAAGAAAATAATAACCAATATATAAAGAAAAATCCAAAACATAGGTAACAATTGAAATCACAAAAGAAGAACAGTTAATGGGAGATATTATCAGTTAATCATCACTATCACTATCGCTATTATCGCTTTCTGAATCTTTATTTATATCAGAACTTGGAGGCTCCAAAAGCTATAGCACATCCTTATGTAAACGTTTTCGACTTTTCCTGGTCTCCTTCCTAAAAGAACTAATAAAAGGGTCTGAAGTCACCAACAGCCTTTGTGCTAAATCCGTATTCGAGACCGGGTATGGCACTCTCGAAATCGTCTCAAATCTTTATTTCGAGACTCCTGAGCCTCCTCCGATAGGCACAATGCACTTTTTAATTATTTGGGTGCTATGGATCAAAATTTTATGAACAAGAAATGAATAAGAAAATAAATACTCATCATCGGCATCCTGGTCTTCAAATTTCTGCTTTTACCTATTATGACCACTGCTACCATCACAACGCCATTTACATATCATAACAAATGTTGCTTGAGAGGGGAAATTTTGAACAACTTTGCTGTGGGCAAGAACATGTCTCATAGTTGTCAAATCCACTGTGGACTGTACATTGAAAGAGACGCAATTTTCAGTAACTACCATATCTCTAGGTCCAGATGGATAACAATCGTTTTTCCTAATTGATAATAATATGGATATATTTTATGATTAATGTTTAATGCATGATTCCGAAGCAACTTATATGATTTTTTTGACAGCTTATAGTCAATGAAAATAGCTAACGCTTCTTCGTTAGTAAATGGGCGGGTTTCATTAAGTTTACTCATTCGAAGTTTTTTAATTTGAGTAGCTACATCAGATGAACAAAGAGCTACTTCTTTAACGATGTTAGCTGCATCACGTTTTCCCGACTTTCTTACAGCGACTTCAGAAGCAAACACTATTTCATTTAAAGGCCTTTTTATAATATCTCCTATTTTTGTTTTCTTCGTTTTAGCACAGCAGTCTTCAAATGGCTTAATTGGTCGACCTCCAGAAGTAGATGGCAGAGGTTCCTCTTCATCACATATACATATAAATGTGAAAATTTTATCCAACTAAATAGTATTCCAAACAAATCTTATCGTCCAGCTTCTTGCCATTTAATTTTAATTTTTGACAACAAAAGGTTTAAATTACTGGTCAATTTTTCCGATGAATGTTGTTGGATATTTTTCACAGCACATTGTGACAAAATGGTCTCAATTATTGGCATTGTGCTTGAACAGCTTTGCCAAAGAAGTAAAACGTCCCGTCTCGTAATCGTGATTTCTTTTTCTGAAAATAGCCGAATCAACAAAGTCAGCAAATATTAGCAATTCTACTTTTTATTAAATGTTAGTTTGTATTATAAAGAACAACAGGCATAATTATCTTAGCGGTATTATTTGTTATATTTTTTTTACGGATGTTAACATTTTTTATTTCGTATAATTTTACGATATTATTGTATTCTTATTATTAACTTACCTATGGATATGGTGCCCATCTTAATAAAATAGTTTAATAATTTACTTTCGATAATTTAAATACAGAAAAAACAACCTATCTAAGTAAAGTTTTAGGTAAAACTGAGCTGCAAACTTGTTAATCATTAGAATGAAAACATCGGATTTGTCATTGTTTGTGTACTCTTGTGATGTTTGTACGGGTGCTAATTCCAAAATACCATGCCATATTGGATTAATAGACGTTTAATGAAAATTAAATTTACTATAAATATTGTTATATACATTTATTCTGTATCTTGAATATTAATCAAGATATTTGCATTTGTATTGTGTGTGTGGTCGGCAGGAGTCGGCTATGTTCGGGACTATCCGCCGAGAGCTAGTGCGGCCGTTTCCGTAACTATTCTTCCCTCGTGAATAGGTCTAGAGATACCTTCCTACTACTGTTATTATTAGGCAGATTTCTCTATTGTAGAACTTCACATGGGAAATCTGCTTAGTTTACGCAGCCCCTGCGTGACGGACTTTCCATTTATTTATTTTATTACAATATAGCGCATCTACTATTGTCGATAGCGGTAGATGGATCTATATTTCTTGGAACAAACAAGTTTCAGTTAAAAATGCTAAAAGTCTTTTTATGACTTCTTCATCGTCTCTAAGGAGTTCTCTTAAGTTCGGTTTAAGGTTCAAAGCTCTTCCTGGAAGATCGTAATTTTTACAATTCAGGAGAAGATGTGAGACAGTAAGATGGACACTACAATAATCGTAAGTTGGTGGGAATAAGCCTTTCAATAAATACCTATGTGCTAATTTCGTGCGTCCGATTCGGACACGGGGAAGACCAACTTCTTCTCTGATTTTTCTACTTGCAGTATTCCAACAGTCAGTAATTTCATTGATTTGTCGCAGTTTATTTTCATTTTTTTTCGACTAGTCGTTTTCCACATGAAACAACTTTTTTACATGTTTACATTAATCAGCGGTAGTCTTCAAAATCATTAATAATGTAAGAGTTATATATTTTCATCAAATAATCCAATATTTCATAAATACTTTAAATTGGCTACTAGGCCGCATAGATTTCTGAGTCATGGCTACGTTATTACTTGTTTGCAGTCAGTTAATAAGTGTTTAACAGTCAACATTTAACACTCAATTAATATGTGTTGCATTAGCGACAAAAATAAGTTCATCTTCCCTGCTTATTAGATATGAATGGTTTAGTCGAGTGTGTCCTGTACATAGGGGTTTAAGTACTATTGCTTCTCTTCTCAAGCCTCTATTTATTGAAGTCCAATTTAGCTTGTTCGATTTGATTTCTCTATGTTTTCTGTCAGAGTTATATCATAACATACATTGGAACTTATTCCAATCATTGATTATAAGTTTTCTTATTTCAGAGAAAGCTTCTTGGTGAGGTATGTCCAAAAACCCAATTTTTTCAAGTTGAGTAGATTGTTTAGCTGCTGTGTCTAATATTTTATATATAGTAGATGCCGGGAAGGACCAGTTCGCTCTAGTGTCATGAAACCAATGGTCATACCAAATTATAGAAGCCATGTTAAATGAGTTTTAATTTTTCAGGTTGCCTTGGTCAAGAAAAATTGGACATTTTAAACTTGAAATTGAACCAGAAGTTGATTTGATTGAACAACATCTCCCAATGAAGCGAACGAGCCAAGAATGGAAGAGAATAAACAATTTGAATAAAAATAAACCGAAAAAATTATTATCCACTTCAATGTCACATTCGGTCATGAAGGAAACAGTATCTAAAGTGAATAAGCCCACTTTAAAAGATTTTGGCAAACCGATTTGTAATTTAAGGAAAAAGAAAATGACGTCCAATGAAAACATTTACCCCGGCTCAAAGTTTAACAGTGAAAACTTTTTGAAAGAATTTCTGCTTGATGAGCCAACTACACCAGAAACGCAAATCAACAACGATATACTGTATATTGAAGATGAAAACTCGAACGATGATTTTGAAAGTGAGAATCTTCTTTTAGAAAAGTACAATCAGGACGATAGTACTGAGTCTGCCGAATTATTCGGTTTAAAGCCACGAAAATCAGGTGAGCATACAACTATGGACTCTTATGAATATGTCATCGACTTTTTGGGGGACGATAGTTCCGTAACGCCAGCACAAGATTTAGATCCACTTGAGTACTCAGAAGATTTTGACAATGGCTATTATCAAAACTTGGACCCTCTTCTTGAGGATACTCATGTAACTATCACCACAAATAGTACATATAAATCATTTACACAGAATAGTTTTAATTTATTTGATCGAGCTATAAAAATGAATAAGGAAACTAATGCACCTACGGATATTGTAAATTCTAATCGAGAAATTCATGACGGTAATATTAATCACAGTACTAGGGATAATCGTGACTACGATGCATCAAAAGATCAAACCTTGGCCAAAATTTCTGAAATAAAATCGAAATTTAATCGACTTTTTAATCTTAAGAAACATTTAGGGAAAAGTTATTCAACGGTTGCAACAACAGCTCAGAAAATATCTGTAAGCAAAGAAGTAGAATCGACACCCAAAGAGGAAGATCGGGTGACTCTATGTACGGAGGATCTTGAACATTTGGAAAAAATAAAACAGCAACTCCACGGACTCGCTACTTCGAAATTAAGTTTGGATGATTTTGGAGTGCTGAAATTTCTCCCCACGGTTACATTAGTTTACCCCTCTACACCAAATATGAAAGGAAGGGAAATGACAAACACCATTGAATCTACAACTAACCCTCCAATGTCTTTCAGCACAGGATATAATTATATTCAAAACGCATCAAGTGTTCAAGGTAAGCGTTCGACGAAGATCAACCCTGTTGGAGACTTTATGAATGTCACTGACGAGGACTACGACGCAATTGTCAACGCAAACAGTCTAGATAATTGTACTGAAAGCTTTGTTGGCAGTAATATCACAATCCCAACCGTTGAAAGGCAGCAGAAATCTCAGGAAATTGGAACAATAATGACAATGATTGAGGAGCATTCTCTTGGCCCAACTTTAGGATTGTCTCGCCACAGTTTCTTATCTTCTCAGAACACCAAAAGTGTTCACGAAAGCACAACGAAACGTATTAAAAATATATTAGATGATATATTAAAAACGAGTTCTACAAGCAAACATCAGGAAAATGATGCTTCAAGTTTGAAGGAAGTGGAAACATTTCAACCAAGCACAAAAATTCCGCCAAACGCAACAACTGAACCACTCCCATTAGTTTCGGTATCCGAAAAAGTTATTAATCAACATGGACTTACGGAAAATGTGGAATGTGAATCGTCTCCAGGTATTCGGACTGAAACTAACCCAGAAGGAAATTGTTCCGTTACTTGCAGCTGTATATCGGATACAGTAAATAGTAAGGTACCTTTTGTACTGCAGACTACACCCTATTGTTCACAACAAGAACCCCAGAACGCACTTCCTCCAGTTAATAGTCCATTCTGTTGCATTCCTCAACATCAGGTGATCCCTCAACATCAGGTGTTCCCTCAACATCAGTTGCTCCCTCAACAACAGCTGATCCATCAAAATCAGCTGAATCCTTATATCTTCAATCCACCAATGCCCCACATGAATCCATATAACCAAAGAAATTCACAGAACATGTTTAATCCTTACATCAGCAATCAATCTCAACTAATGATCAACCCATACTTAACCATTCAGCCGCAGTTCCAAGAAAACTTCTCAACCACTAGTCATGCTCAAAAAATTCCTCACGTGACGCTAATGCCAGACGTTTTACAACCGTCACATTGGTTTCATCATCCATTAGATCCACACGTTCAAATTCCTATTGACGTGAACGGATCTCATATTTATTATACAGTGTGCGTTGGAACTCCGACAAAACGCCATAAAAAACCTAAGAATAAACAACAAACTCAACCCCCCGAAATATCTTACCCGAAACCTGTTGGAAGTGTCTCCCCTAATATTGCTCCTATTCCTAACCAAGGATATTTCCCCGTGCACCCACTTTGGGTGCCCTGGTTGCCGAACCAAACCTTTTTTCTCCCTCTAATGCAGCCAACTCACCAATTGGACAGCCATCCATTTTGGCAATATCGAAGAGCCCATAGTATTTACGATACAGGATTGAGAAAAGATAACGGACTTGAACCACTAATAAATAAGATGTTGCAGCAATCATTACAAGAAGGAAGAATTATAGTCAATAGTAAGACTTTTCCAGATGGGTTATACAATAACAATGACTTAATGAATTTAGAAATGTCTCGGGCAAATAATGTATCAAAAAAAAGCTATGTACATCAACCACTCGTGGAACCACTTGTATCCAAAAATCAACAGAAACTGCCATATGAACAAATATTGGATGGAAAAACTCCCCCAAAAAAGTATGCACCATTCCCTTTGAAACCCCAAAGGAACAGTAACTTCAAGACATTTTCAGGTAATATGTGTCCAATTCATGACGGACATTTCCCACTACTCTCCCATAAAAAGAGACAGCTGAATAAAAACTTTCAAAATATTTTGATGGCAATTGCGAAACAAAAAAGAAATGAGATAGAATCAAAAAACTTGGATGAAATTCTCGCAAATATAAAAAGAAGGCCCAGGTTATGTAAATTACTAAAAGAGGAGGCGGAGTACAATAATTTAAAATTAAAGCTAGTTTGCTCATTCAGACATTTCCTGGTCAAGTTTATTCAAGAATCAAAAAATGCACAAGGAACAGAGTACAAACTAGGTAATGACGGAAAAACATTAGTTCAGGATTTACGAACGTTCCTGAAAATACCTCTGACTTGTTCTCGATCAACCGATCGCTTCCCAGCTAATGTGTTCAGAAATAATGACGACAAAACTTGAATTTCATTGTTACCGAAATACTGCCCATGAAAAGTAATGAATCGCCAAAAGACATGCGAAAACGGAACCGTGGTCACTATGTGTCCTGAAGGGCGTTTGTCCTCGAAAGAAATGTGTCTGGGAAAATGTCCAGCCTTGGAATCAAGAGTTCTACATGGACTGATTCCTTTCAATAACCAAATCGATCAAAAATGTTGATATTATAAGAAGAATCCTAAACAGTATAATGTGAGTATAAAAAATCTAATAATAACCATTAAATAAAAAATTAAGAACAAATGTATTGATACTAATACGCCTTTAGGTAGACAAGTGACAAGCATTTCGATATGTGAATACAATATAATTGCATATAAATTTGGATTGTTTATAATCATGTAAATCGTAGTTAATGTAGCTGCTCTTGGAGCTTTGATCACACAAAATCAAAAGTATAGAAAAAAAATTGAGCATTACAGCTTTATTATTATTTATTAACGTCCACTTTTTTATACTATGTCTAATTGGTTCGGGCTGTCAACTGGTGACCTCTCTTTTCTAGTTAGAGTGGGACTAAGGATTTTATTTAATGAGTCTCACTAAAAAAAAAAAACTATTTTCGAGGTGAGAATCAAACTCTAGATATTTGTAAGTGAACTTAAATGTTTCGTATGATTTCAGATCGTTTACTAACATGAACGACAAGTGAATAATAAGTACAGTCTGGGATACGTATAATTTATATATATATACTCAAAATAAAAGTCAAGAGCATTTTTTATTTCTTGAGCCTGCAAACATTTTTTAAGATGCTCAACTAATACATCAATTATCTTTTTTTTTTTAATTTCAGAAACGGATCGGAACATCAACAGTTACTGATGAAATCACGCTTCAGGTCAAATATTGATAATCAAGCAATATAAGGAAGTTATTAAAACTGAGTTAGAAAAAAGATCACTTCCAGTTGAAGAATTTCAGAAAAATAATATTAAAGATACAAGTCCAACAGCAGGGGACTGGATATTTAAAAAATTAAGAATGCTCCTAGTAATAAATATTCTAAATAAAAAGTCTTTGCATTCATAAAAAAAATAATAAGATGTATAATACACTGTAAGTTTTTTACTGCCTTGGACAGAGTATTATTATTTTAAAACGCTCACGTTTTGCTACTATGGCTAATTAAGACGGGTTATCTACCGATTACCACCGATTTTTAACCAGGGTGGGCCTAAGGATTTTATTTAATAAGCTCGTCGCTAAATAAATACCTAATGCTCGGGACGGAATCGAGCTAAATTGATGTATTAAACAATTAGAAGGCAACTATAAGTACTCTGTCGAGGAAACACTGCTTCCAAAATTATTGTTGGTGTTTTATAATATATAAATTTATTTATAACGACAGTCATAAATGTCGATCGATTTCAAGTGATTAAAAACAAATCTCTGACTAAATAAAGTTTTCGTGGTAATTTTAGAAACTCCTAATTTGTAGATAGATTCATTTTTATAAAGTGTTAGTGTTATATTGTAATTTATTTCCTTTAGCTTTAAGAGATTTTAAAGAATTGTGATACTGATTTTTGCAGACAGGCGGAATTATGACGGACTCTACCTTTTATTTAAAGCTGTTAACGCTCTATGGTCAGTAGTCATTTTTTATACTTTAACAGAATTCATAATATAAATGTATCTTTTAAGACTAAAGAGTACGAAATTTATTTGATATCTGAAGATTAGGGGTTGTGCGAGATGGTAAAAATAAATATTTTTAGTTGCTATGAGTCGAATCAACCCCGTAGTTTAGTTATTTCATTGTATTATATTTTGCCCTGATGAGGCGCCATATGTACGTGAACTAGTAGATCAATAAATATTGTTTTAATAATCATTTTAGTTATTTTTCGTTTTCGTTGACCTTCTGACATCGATTGGTAAATTGAAGTTAAATTTGTCATATTTTAACAAAACATAAGATAAACAAAATTGCAGTTACTATTCTGATTTTAGCCTTGAGCCCCCCCATTTCTCTTCATCTGAAAATAATAATGAGCAAATATCATCATGACACGTCTGAGTCCAATCTTACAAAATATTTAGTTTGTTATCATCGGACTTGGATAAGTTCTCTATCTTCAATTTCTATTTCATCCTTACAGTATCCGTATATGGCCGTTTCATGTGAAACTTACGGCTAAAGTTGTTTAGAGAAGATGGAATTGTGTTGTGGAAATGGAAGTAAAATAGAAAATGTGAATACTCAGGATCGCGAAATTATATTAATCCATTACATAAACTAATTAATGCAATAAAATCTTTGTTTAATCTATATTTCTGTTGATAAAATATTAAGTTAGACGTATGCTCCAATAATTAAATAAATAAACATCCAATATTTGCTTAAATTAATTATTCTACTAAACATTTCAGGGATAGATCCAATTTCACAGCCTTTTTTACATTGGTTCTTGTTAAGGGGTGAAATTGACATAAGTAAGTTGCCAAATTAGCACTTTGGAAGTTTTAGTGATGTATATTCAATATTAAATGAATCAGGGACTCATATAAAACGTGCCTCTTCAATATGATTCGACTTTAAGCTTTTTCAGTTTCCTTGAGGATATTTAATTGGGCTCATTCATGTTTTATATAATTTCCCTGGGGAGAGCTCAATAATTTGAATGAGGAAAAAGCGTTTACTTATTTATGAAAGAGTTCTGTAATATTTACCGAGAAGGAAACAGATTGTAAAAAAAAAAAAAAAAAAAAAAAAATTAATGAACAATTTTTCCTTTATTCCTGAAAACTGGGATCTTCGTGCAATGAGAGAGATTTCCTTTTTTATACAGCATTGCTGTTTCATTGCGTAAATCATTAGACTTATGTGACACTCAGCTTATTTCGTAAAAATTGTAATATTTAATAAATTTATTCACAAATATTAGATTTTAATTCATTTTTGTACTTCTTAAAGACGTGTTTTAGATTTCTGAACGCCTCAGAATGTGACATCTGTTTTTAGGAAGATCAGTTAACTTAAGATTTTCTCTTTATTTCAAGCATAATCATGTTTTATTTTTATCAGATTTTAGCAGCTATTGAGGCCGTACTCTTGACGCGATTTTCGAAATTTTTCTTCAAATGTCCATCGTTCCTACCTAGTAGATGGCGAAAATGAGGTCCGTTCAAAACTGTATATATATATATATATATATATATATATATATATATATATATATATATATATATATATATATATATATATATATATATGTCTGTTACCGCTCTAGCGGTCGCAATTTTTGTTTGATCGTTACCAAACTCGATATTTAGTCGTTTTATGTAAAAAGAAAGATCAAGTTCGTTAACGGCTGAAATTGGATCAGTGGGAGGGGGGGTTTAGAAGGGAGGATTTTCGAAAATTCGAAAAATCTCCGTTACTATACGTCTGATTGAAAAATTCTACAGAATCAATCTTATTGCAAATTAAATTTACTATAAATATTGTTATATACATTTATTCTCTGTCTTGAATATTAACCGAGATATTTGCATTTTTATTAAATTTGGGCTACTAACGGACGAGTGATTTTCCCACCAAAAGCTAGTTCGGCCGTTTCCTTAACTGCTAGGCTCTCCTGAAATTTCTCTATTGTAAAACATCACGTGGGAAATCTGCTTAGTTTACGCAGCCCCTGCGTGACGGACTTTTCTTTTACTTTTTTCTCCTCATAGTACCCCTATGAGGAGTTATTTATTTAAATGCATGTTCCATTGCCACATGACATATTACATGTATGAATTATGTTTAAATACATTTTTATTTTACAAAATATACACTTTATAGAATTATATACTCAAATATAATATAAAATAAGTAAGATAATTACAAATAAAATGAAAAAAACAAGTAAATAAAATAGGAACAAGAAACAAATCAATTAAACTCTGGATTTGTGCTGGCTGGTGGAGGTCCATCATCAACGGAAGGATCAAAAAGGTCAAACACCTCCACTCTTAATACTTCTTTATTACAGGCAAAGTACTTTCGGGGCTAACTGTCCCATCATCAGTGCTCTGTGACACAACATTATACTTTCACAAACATGTAATATATATGAATAAATAAATAAATGTAAAAGTCACCAAAGGTAGTCGAATATTAAAAACATTTAAAAAACAAACAAATATATAAAACGCAATGCAACACTTATGACTAAAACATTACAACTAAATAAATATCAAGTAGTTGTAATGTTTAGTTTAGTAGTAGTTGTAATGTTTAGTTTAGTTTAGTTGTAATGTTTTAGTCATAAGTGTTGCATTGCGTTTTATATATTTGTTTGTTTTTTAAATGTTTTTAATATTCGACTACCTTTGTTGACCTTTACATTTATTTATTTATTCATATACTAGTATATTACATGTTTGTGAAAGTATAATGTTGTGTCACAGAGCACTGATGATGGGACGGTTCGCCCCGAAAGTACTTTGCCTGTAATAAAGAAGTATTAAGAGTGGAGGTGTTTAGCCTTTTTGATCCTTCCGTTAAATCAATTAAAGTTAAACTCAAGCGATATTTAATTTGCGAGTCTCAATGTAAAGTAAGTATATTGAATTATATTCCCATTCCTCACAATCAACTTTACATTCTAATGTATTTTTACTACATCCATATCTATACTTTTGATAAGTTTTATTAGTTCTTAAATATATTTGTTAAATATAATGCTAGGTGGTTCTGTCCAATTGCCTCCTTTTAAAATTATGTTCATTATTAAATTTGATCTATTTTCATTAAATGTTGAACAGCCAGTCATAAAGTATATGTAAAAACGTTTTTGTTGTTTGTAAGTCGCAAGTACATTTGTCATTGTCTTGAATTTGAAATCTTCTTGAATACTGTCCTGGCTGTCCATGTTCCGTTAGAAATTCTGTGCATTTGCTATGGTGACTCCTAATTGTGTTGTTGTTGTTGTTGTGAGTTATATTTGGTATGTATAAGGAATACTCATGTTGTGACAACGTCGAACTCGATGCATAGCACGGCAAGCTATGTTCATTTTGAGGGGAGGATGGGTGGTGGTTTTTCCAATATTCTCACAAGGGAAATACGCATTTCCCGATGGTATATTGATTGGTATAATTACTTTGATTCTGCAGAACCCTAATTATACGTCATTATCTCAGTAATTCGTGCCAAAAGCGTTTCTTAATCAAAACAGGACGGCACCTTGTTTCACCAAATACCACTTCTTTCAATAAGGCAGCCGATATCAGTCTCCCTCAATCGGATCACCTTCAGAGCTAATACATCTACGTCATATTGCAATATTTCAGTCTACAACGGTTGAAATTTTCCTCTAGCCTTCAAGGTTCTGAGTTTTTCCTTTTTAAAGTTGTTAGCAGATTTCCCTTAAGGGAAATCAGCTATTGAGGTCGCACTCATGACGCGAATTAAGAAACATTTCTTCAAATGTCCATCGATCCTACCCAGGAGATGACGAAAATGAGGTCCGTTCAAAATTATATATATTATATCTATATATATATATATATATATTATATCTATATATATATATATATATTTGTCTGTTTACGCTCTAGCGGTCGCAATTTTCGTTTGATCGTTACCAAACTCGATATTTAAACGTTTTATGCAAAAAGACAGGTCAAGTTCGTTAATGGCTGAAATCGGACCAGTGGGAGGGGGGGTTTAGAGGGAGGGATTTTTGAAAATTCAAAATATCTCCGTTATTATGCGTCGGATCGAAAAATTGTATAGAATAAATCTTATTGCAAATTAAATTTACTATAAATATTGTTCTATACATTTATTCTGTATCTTGAATATTAACCGAGATATTTGCATTTGTATTCTGCGTGTGGTCACCAGCTATGTTTGGACTTTCCACCGAGAGCTCTGGCGGCCGTTTCCATAACTATTCGTCCCTCGTGAATAGGTTTAGAGGTTAGGTTAACTGTTTTTTTGGGGCAAGAAATTACTTGGTTATTACGCCCTAAATAATGTTTTAGGTTTAGAGGTTTCTTACTACTACAGTTGTTATTAGGCAGGTTTCTCTATTGTAAAACTTCACGTGGGAAATCTGCTTAGTTTACGCAGCCCCTGCGTGACGGACTTTTTTGTTTTTTAAAGAATACTTGTAGTAATTCCTGCGGCTGGTAGCGACCCTCCTATTCTTTTGGATGTCTTATATATACTTTTTTTTTCTGTCAGTATACTTTTAAATACTCAGTTTGATCATTTTCACTGGAAGATTACAGACAGAGTATCTTCTTTATAAATGTGAATAGGCCTGTTTCACACCCCATCTCTACACTTAGTTTTCCATCAACCTCCTGGCTGGAGTCCTGTTTGTCGCCTTGTGTGATGGCGGGTAGAGGGTCAAGGTGATCTTTTCCTAGCCCAGTCCGTCGCACTATAGGCTGATGTATAGAAAATTCAAGGTACATATATATATATATATATATATATTGTGTGTGTGTGTGTGTGTGTGTGTGTGTGCGCGCGCGCGTGTGTGTGTATTAAAAAATGCCGGGTTGTTGATAAAAATTAAATTATATTATACTTCTTTTGAAAAGTAAGATTAATGATAAATGTGATTAAATATGCTTATAAATAAATCAACTAAATTAAACTCAACTGAGTTATAAAGGTTATTTAAAAATTAACTGTTCATTAAAAATATATAAAAAAAAGATTATTCGTATAATTAAATGAAATAAATGTTATTTATTTTGGGGCTTAGGTTAGCCATGTGAGTTAAAGTGGTGACCTTTATCTCACATGGTAAACCTAGAGTGGCGAGTTCGATTCTCGCCTGGGCAAAGGAAATTATTTAGTGGTGGAATTCATTAAGTAACATCCTAAAATCCCACCCTGGCTAGAAAAGGGTGGTAACCTGTAGATAACCCGTCCCGATTAGCCTAAGTTGCAAAAAGTGGACGTTAATAAATTATAATAATAATACTCGTAATTCCATAAAAAGAAGAAAAAAAAATGCATTGAATAAATTTCCTATACGATCTTGGACCTTGAATAATTTTTCCTTTTGTTTATTTTTTTTAATTATCTAAAATTACTTAATATTATATACATATTTACTCCCTAATAACTAATGTGACTATACAAACGAACAATATAAAAATGATGATCGCCTTGAGCGAGAATCGATCGACGTCGATGAATCAATAAGACATTCACAGCCAGGGTGAAGGCAGATGGATGAATCAGGTACTTGATACTTGATGAGCATACCAAGAGTCAATTCGTGTATACTCCATCTCTCAGAAGATAGATACTTTCTTTAGCCTATCCATGGTAATATTCTCCAATTGTGAAAATAAAAATCAATGGGAATATCGTCATAACTGCGGCAACGTCTAAAGCAAAGTATTAATAAATCAATAGAATTGAAATTATAACCATTGACCTTTCCTTTATTGCGATTCTCTTTGAATTCCATTTTTTTTATTAGTTCAAGGATAAATCAAGGAGTATCGACTCTGGAACGTAATCTCATATCCTCGTTTTAATTTATAGTTTTTTTTTTTCTTTTTTTGACTCAACTATTACTTCAGTGATAAGGGAGGAAGTAGTTTTAATTTATTCTGGAGATGTATGACAAAGTGGGATTATTAATTTCATGTCTATTTCTGATCGGTATATTGCCCAGTTTATTTGCCTAATATTAAACTGTGTTTGTCCTATTCTGATTGCTAGATAGCGCTAGGTATATGTATCTAGGTCAAATTCAAAAAGAGGTTACCAATAAATTTGTTGAATAAGCAAAATATCGACAACATCTGGTATAATCTATGACAGGGGGAGATACGATAAAGGCAATTTTGTCTCATATGTCGGCTATGAAATTCCTTTTCTAGTGTCACTTGAAACACCATTGCTATACTGAAATACTGGAGGGTTACGTGTGTTTGTGAGTTTGTGCGTGTGGGCGTATGTATGTATGTATGTATGTTTAATAGCACAGGTAACTGCATAAGACCATAAGCATTTAATTAGTTACCATTGTGTAAAATAATAGATAGAAAACGCTGTATTTGTAAAGGATAAGATTATATATTTCTCTCATTCCAGATTCAACCTCCCTATACTGTACCACTTAATAGTTTTTTTTTTCCTTTTGTTGTAAATTTACTAATATTTTAGATTCAATTTTGTGCATTGTAATATATAGTTTTGTGATTTGTAATATTCATTTAATTTTGTCCATTTACATGCTTTCCTTTTTTAAGAGGAATCGCCATTGCAGTAGAACCTAGATTACATAAATATAAAGAAAATAATATAAGAAACTGTTAGAGAACCTTTGGCAGACGTTAGTGATGAGGTGCAGGAGGATATTGAGTTTCCAGAGTAATTTTTGCCCAGGAACATCGACCCATGATTTCCATTGTCTCTATTACTTATGGCATTAGTCAATCGGATGCCTCAGAGAGTTTATCAAGCCGATGAGAATAAGTTTGGAAGAGAAAAACCCGGACTTGTCCCCGTCACTGAAATCTTTTAGGTTACCATTGGCTTAAGGCAAGAAGATTCATTGGTTCCTCACTATTTAACCTTACCCTGGAAGTAACAACACGAAAATTAAGGCGATGATCCAGGTGGTAACATATACTGCAGGTCACACAGGTATGTGGTGTCGAATGTTGATCAATGCTAGGTATATCACTGTGTAAACTGGTGCTCTGGGAAGGTTCACATACGACGCAAGTACAGGACTCAAATTTATTTTTGAGAAAACCAAGTTCCTCATACCCACAAAATTGACGACAGAATTTGGAGATCATGTTTAAGGGAGGCAGTTCAAGTGCGTTTGCCTGGGTTTATAATGTGGAACTAGGTAGAGAAAACAGATTGATTGAAGGAACCAGATGATTCTCTGCAAAATAATGGATTTTTAGTTTAAAGAGTCTCCCTAGACAATCTGAACCACAAATAATGTCTACGAACCAATTGTTGCATATGACAGTGAATCGTGGATTTCTTTGAGAGAGCAAAGAACAGTGAAGGAGAGTAGATTCATCGCCAAACTGATTGACGCATAGTAGGATTCACAGGTAGTCGTGGAACAGGGACAAGGATGTTTGCAGGATGACAAAGTGCGGATTCGAATGTCCGAACACGAAGGATCCTTGCTGTGGATTCGACAAATGCTATAACTTGGTGGCCTTGATGTAAGTGAGCTTTTTAATTAATTACAGTTTACATTCATCATTTTTTATTGATGGTAACAAATGACCAGTTGCCACGTTTATTGATATTTGAAAATAAACAATCACTCACCAAAAATAATTATTGGCAAATTGTCTCTGCTCTTGCGAAGTTCCTCGTTTTCGCGGAACTGTTTTACATTATTCACTAATGAAATGTTAATACGTTTGTTGGTCATCAGTACTGACTTTGTATGGACAGCTGTAATGTCAACATGCTTAGGGCAATTTATCTTGGACCTTGTGATTTGTTCTACTCGCTAATGCTTTGAGAGTTAGCCTCATGCAACTGATCTTTCAGAAACAGAAATAAACTCTGGATAAACAAACACAAGATTGTATATTCTAGAGGGAGAAGCGTTTACAAACCGTTTCCCACCACAACAAATTACTATTGCCACAACAGGCTCCCTCTATTAAGTTCACAGAAGAATTTTTATAAGGGTCAGACATTGCGGTAAAGGAGGTGAAAATTACTACATTGAATTGTAATTTTCTATTTTCTTCAAACAAATAGGAGCCATCGTCACAAATGAAAAAAACATAATGGATAACAAAGAGGTCAAGAAACATAGGTGCCTGAGGAATATTTCGTGATCGAAGAATCTTAATAGATGAATGAAAGTCATAATCTTAAAGCCTTTGTAAGGCTAGTGACATACGTTTGTGCCTCTTAAATGTTTAACACTGAGGAAAAACAAGGCTTGATTACTTGTGGAAGGAAAAACGCAAATGTGTACTTTTGGACGTAGTTTGGGAGGAAGATCTTTAGTACTAACTGAGTAATTAATACAGTTGAGTTTGTTATTTTTTATAAGATGTGCATCCGTGACTTGTCCAAGGAAGGCGGGGGGTATCTG
Organism: Riptortus pedestris; assembly: GCA_019009955.1. Classification (NCBI taxonomy): domain Eukaryota; kingdom Metazoa; phylum Arthropoda; class Insecta; order Hemiptera; family Alydidae; genus Riptortus; species Riptortus pedestris. Next base: position 29,278,875 of record CM032232.1, read on the forward strand.
GTGCATCTGCAATGTCATGTAAGAATGCAGCCATAGAGAATGGTGTAGGTAGAATATCGACATTCCGGGAGGTTCCATAGACATGGGTGAACTCTTGTTGCCATTCTTTTTGCATGATTTTGAGGATTGCGAAAATAGTGAGTGGATACCTAGCCGTCCAGCCTTAACCAAACTAATCCCACCATCAGCTTATAGTAGTAGAAGTCATATTTCTACTACCTAACTTCTCCCCGAACTTCAGATAACCATCTCATTCTCGAATGGGATGGTATCATCATATGTGACCAAGGCTCTACGAAACACATCACAAATCGCTTCAGATACTTCCTCTCCAAGAGTTCAACGACGAACACCACATTTGCGACTGGCAGTAGTAACTGTGTGTAGGCCATAAGAGGAAACGGAATGAAAGGGTACCTGTCCGCCAGACTTAAACCACTTTCCCAATCTCCTAACCTTGAGGCTTATTGGAGGAAATAGGAGAATCCAAGTGCTCCAACAGAGCCTCAGTTCTCTCGTATTCGCCTCATTAAATGAGACGAATAGTATCATCTGTGACCCAAGGGGTTGCGAAGCCCATTCTTTAAACATATCTAACACCTCTGACTGAGGGTGTAATACACGACCACCGCGCCTGAGACTGGTGCATTCCAGCAAGCTGTTCCAGACACCGCAAGCTATTCCAGACACCAGCCATCAGTTTAACTCATTGTTGGGATGGGCTTCCTCCGCCTACCCGGGGCACCAGTATCGTAAGCATACACTGGTCACATGCTCCGGGACTCGCTTCTTTACCAAGAATTGTGGTTTTGATTCCTGCGTTAGCAATAGGGATTATTTAGTGATGTCCTTATTAAATAAAATCCTATTAATTATAAAACGTACACCACAAAAATATACGCAGTCTATGCAAGTGTAATTAATAAATTAAAAATATTATGTGGTCATCCTCCTTGCACATTCCAAAATTTAAGTAAATTATATATTTTTCAAATTATAGCATATACAATATAATATAAATTAAAAAGAAAGTTTACAGGGGTAATGGAGCTTTGATGTTGATAGAAGACACCTTATACTTGTATATACACTCCTATCTTCATTCTTCGACGTGAGGCAAATAGTTTGGCTTTTATAAATAATTTTATTGAGGTTGACAAGCTGATGAAGCTCCTATTATAGAAGAAAATTATTTGAGGACTAAAATATGATATAAAATTATATAAAACAATAGTAGCAAGTAAACATTATTGTATGTCACCATTTTCATAGATTGTATAATTTTATGTTGTTAATAAATAATTATTTTGTAGGATTATTTGAAGAGAGCCACAAAGGCCAAAACGTTATAGTGAAATAATTAAATTTTGGTTAGATACATTAGCCATATTTGGATAATTTAGTTGTTAATAATTAAAAAAAAAGGATGTTGTATCTGTAGCAGAGATAGAAACAATAAGCGGCGATTGTATAAGTGGCGTCAGGTTGTAAAGCAAGAAGAATATTAAATGATATTCTACTAATGTTAGTAGGTTCAGAGCATTAAAGCAATTTCCAGAGTTAAAGGCACAAAAGTTTGTCGGAGTAAAAAAGGGAAAAGGTGAAAATGAGATTAAGTGAAGCAGACTCGGAGATAGGAAAGAGATTAAAGAAAGATATTAAAATAACTGGGTCCGGGAAAGCGGGAAAACCCATTGCATCCCATAAAACATCTCTCAGTTAGCAGTTTATATGGGTCATGACTACTATTTTTAAACAATGAAATCATCATTCTTCATTGGTAGCTTTCGAGTATACCCGTAAACGGAATGGTGATAGTGCTTCACTCCCCAGTGTTTCATTCCATTATGGAAGGAATACTCCACTATTCCACACTTCTTTTATTTCGTCGCAAGAAAGAATTTACTCCACATTCCATAATGTTTATTGCGAAACTTAAATTACAAATTGTGTCTATTGGTTTTAGTTGTGCTAATCTGCCTGCATCCAATTCATTTAAGGTTGGCACACATTCACATTAATATTAAACAAAAAGTCCGCAGTGGCTGTGTAAACTAAGCAGATTTTCCTCATGAAGATTAATAATAGATAAACCTACATACTGCTAACATAACACCACCGTGAATATTAAGTGAATAAATACAAACGGTAATAAGAAAGCTTTCCCCTCCCAGGGGAAAGCGTCTCAAATGTAAACAATCAGGTCTGTCAACGGATCACCGGAAAGAAAAACAATTACTGAAACATATCAGAATATAAGATATTTATTTTATGGAAATCTATGTACTATACCTAGTATTGTAATTTATAATGAACCAGAATAATTTTTATCTCAATCTATCAAATTTTAGCAGTCCAAGAAGTTAAGACGGGGAGAGGGGAGGGGCGGGGAGTCACAAGAACATGTTTGCATCTATCTCGTATCTGGAAAACAATATTTGGTATTTAAGCTTCGAATAATGTTGTGTATTATATAACAGAGTATTGATTATGTAACACTAGAAGAAGTGGGGGTTTATTCAAGGCTGAAAAATGAAAAATGCAAATATCTCGGCTATTATTCAAGATAGAGAATAAACGTATATAATAATATTTATAGTAAATCTAATTTGCAATAAGATTTATTCTATTCACTTTTTCCATCCAACTTATAGTAACGGAGGTATTTTGAATTTTCAAATTTCTCTCCTTCTAACCCCGCCCCCCTAGTCCGATTTCAACCGTTAACGAACTTGATCTGTCTTTTTACATAAGACGTTCAGATATCGAGTTGGCAACGATCAAACAAAAATTGCGGCCGCTATACACACACACACACACACACACACACACACACACACACACGTACAGGTTAGCCATTTGAGTTAAAGCGTTGGATTCAATCTCACATAGTAAACCTAGAGTGGTGAGGTCGATTCCCACCTGGGCAATAGGAATTTATTTAGTGACGAACTCATTAAATAAAATCTTTAGTCCCACCCTGGCTAGAAAATGGTGGTAACCTATATATAACCAGTCCCAATTAGCCTAGCAGCATTAAGTGGATGTTCATAAATAAATTTTAAAAAAGGAAACAAAAGAACGGTTTATTTCGTAGAATTCATACATAATGAATATTTTTCATTGAAAAAAACACCATATTTTTAGGACTTTACGCATTAGTGCCTTTACTATTTATTTATTTGTATTATTATTAATTGTATTGTTTTATATTATTTAATGCTTCACTTTAAATGCTTACATGAATCCTCAATCTTAATTATATCTCCCAAGTTATAAATATTGTACACTTCTAGAACGCTCCCTGCTTATTTGGGTCTCACAATCCCAGATGACTAAACGGGTATTTCAAATATTTTCTCTATATTCGACTCTGTAATGCTTTTTTTAAAAACTGTTAGAGATAGGTTACTTATGGTTTTTAGTGTGTCAACTGTGCCAAACGGTTATGCACTGCATCGATAGCCCTCTGTCGCTTCAATAAAAAGTTATTACTGGAAGTGTGACCGTTTTCCCTCTATCTGCATTAATACAAAATAATGAAATTTTCCATCTCTAGAGTGCATTATTAGAATACGATAAAGAGAGATCGTGCCGGTCAATGATTCTTTTACAATTGATATTTAGGAATTGAAGAACATTTAAAGCCTTGCATTTCTTTTCTAATAGTTAGATCAAGCAGAACTTCCTAAAACGCTAATAGTTGAAAACTTATAAAGGATTATGAAATGAATTTAATGATTTCCAAGTTTGATCCAGATTACACTCTTTGTCCCTTGACTAAAACTTTCTCAATTACTGTCAGTGAACTTGGGTCTAATAGGACTCTGAAATTTCTTCCTTCCGATCCTCTACAAGTACGCCATTGAAAATCCAAAATTAAAATACTCGGCGTTTAATTTTAATTTTTCGATTCCATTGACTCACTGGAAAACTTTTTAATGCACTTCACAAAATAATATTCAGAGACTCAATGACTGTCGATTTTATTACTTCTTCGAAATGAAACTCGTTATAAAACTTTAAGCAAATACTTCTTTCCTTTTGTCTGGGACGAATTGATAATAAAAGATTACGAATTTTGCAGTTACAATAATAATTTGTGTGTTCTAGAGCTTCAGTAGATATAAGTCCGGGAAATTTTGTTTGAAAAGCAGGTATATTTACACGGCATGAACACGCGATTCGACATCATTGTTTAGAAACCAAATACTGAAATTCAAATGAGGAATGAGTTTATGTATATTACAAATTATTAAATTATTCGCCTTAATTTAGTTTTTAGGAGTATTGGATGGGGACATTGCCAACTCCACTCCCGTGAACCTTCGAGTATTAATATATGAAGTATATATTTTGAAATTTAATTATTCTGGCAGTTTCAAAATAGCAACCTGGATGTACAAAGTAGGTCTGTTTTCCTCTGTAATATATTTATTTAGACATAGTACACTTTGCACCAGTTCCATCTGTCACGGCAGCCGTGGTTCAAGCTACTCCTCTCTGAAGCTCTTTTGAGGCACTTAAGATGGAGCTGTTGCTCTGAAAGTGCACTTTGCCTAAGTAAAACGCATTGTAGAGGGAAAAAGGCGTACTGTGTACATCCAGAGTTATGCGTTCCTCTACCACCCAGCATCCCTGGATGGATTCAAAATAACAGTACTCTTGGGGAACAACTACTTTATAGGCCAGTTGATAGAACTGAATAACAGTCAATACCTGATCTTTACTCAAATCACGCACTCACGAGATGGCTTCAGCAATTGATAACTAACTTACAAACAGAAATGAATAAAGTAATAACTAACGATTGGAAACCGGGGTCTTCATAAAAAATATCTTGGCAGAAAAATATGCAAAATTAGCGACTAAACTTGACGCAATACAAACTGATCACATTACAGGACACGATGCCATTAACCTTATTGAAAGAGAGGTCAGCGTAAAATGGGAACTGAAATGGCGTATGATACACTTAAAACTACGAGAACTAGAAGAGAAGAAGTAGTTCTTACTCGCTTAAGACATGGCCATTCACGGATAGCACACCAAGACATCAAGACTAGACCTGAACCACCTATATGTAGACTGGGTAGTAGACAAATAACTATCAAACACTTACTTACAGACTGCCGACAAGAACTTACCTTCCAACCTTACAGAACTAGAACACAACAATAGCCCATACATTGCGACTATCATTAACACTCAAATAGTCGCGCCTGATCTGTGAGATCGCTGATAGCTTTCATATTGTATTGGCAGACACCCTTTGCGAAGGGACTGGTGCCGTGCTGCCTATCTTGCTAGAAGGGGGTGCCGAGCCTAGCCAGACTAGTAAAGACCTTCAAGCATTTAACATAGAGTCGACAGACAACAATCGATCACCTAGATACAGCGCGACCTCTCTTGTGAGTATTTGTGTTTATTTTATAATTATTTTTCTTCATTGTAAATCGATCTAAAACAATACGTTAAAGCATTTTATATAAATAATAATCAGATTAAATTTATTTTGTTTACACTGAAGGGAGAAGATCTGTGAGATACAGCGCGACCACTTTAGTTTTAACTTAATACAAAATTTTAAATTTTATTTGTTCCAGAACAAAAATGTCTTCCGATTTTTTACAGCATTTTTATGATGCTGCAAATGATGAAGATTTGAACAAAATACATAGACTATTCTTTGAGGTAGACGTGGATGAAGAAAGTGGTGGTGTACATCACATTCCTCCTGCTGTAGAATATGAAATAGTAGATGAAGACCTGGATACAGCTGAAGAAGAAAAAATTGAAGAATGACAAGGTAATTCGGACACAGAACAAAGTTGCTATCGATGAATCAACGTGTCCCGGTGGTTGTTCAGTAAATATAAACTCAGAAAAATGAAAAGTAATGAATCTACAAAGAAAAAGCCTGCTTTGTCAATATAGAAGACTCATTTTGTAAATATGTATATTATACTTGTGTCCTATAATTTCTATTATTTTAATTAATGTTTTCTTTTTCTTAGAATAAATTTATTCTTAAGTAACAGTATTTTACTTTAATTTTCTTTCAAATATTGCAGTTTATGGTTATACTATTACTGGGATTGAAATGCGATCTGACAGATACAGCGCGACTATTTATGTAGCAAAACTGGGCGCGACTACTGGAGTGTTAAACATCACTAAGAGACAAAACTTTTGAACAAAATTTAACACATAGATTGAACCGTGGACTTAATGAATTAGCTTTATGCTCCTATTAATATCCACTGAGGAAAATGCTTTTACCTACGACTGCAGATATTTTAACATTTTGTTTTTATAATACAGTGCTTATACCAAATTTTATTTTTGTAATATGAGTCAGTGTGAATCGCTAAAATTGCGGCAAACTTAAATAAATAAATTAACTAAATAACATTTCTACAAAGTTTAATTAAAGAAAATAATCACTGTTCACGTGAAGTAGAACGCCAGAGAATTATAAGCTCCGAAGTTCAAATTTGTGATAAATCTGTTTTCACATATATAATAAAAAATGTAAATATATATCCTCACAAACACACACCATCTTTCATTAGAGGTTAAGTGCATATAAATAAAATTATATAACATAATTAAAACCCCAGACAACTATTTCTTTAAACAAACATAATAGTTCTATATGTGATTGGTTCTTCTAGTTCTTTCAAGGTTAGTGAATATATTGCAGTTCCGAAGAGCATAATATACATAATTTTATGCAGTTGGCCTGAAAAAACTTTAGTTCTCACACTCCAAGTAATGGGATTCCAATATCTGATTCTCATTCAGGCTGGTTTTTTTTCCCCTCTCAAGAACGACAGTTTCTCTTACGTCACTTGCAGATCAATTTATTTCTCCATCTATCTTGTTGTAAATTCAACCCCCTCCCCCGTGACCGTTTTGTAAAATGTAAATCAAATCAGTCTGTTATATACACGCATCATTAGAGCAATTCACGAGAAGGTATGTATGTATCCCTTGTATTCTGGGTATAGGAATTTGGCTACTCCAACAAATGTATGTAAAAGTACGTCACGCAGGGGCTGCGTAAACTAAGCAGATTTCCCACGTGTAGTTTTACAGTAGAGAAATCTGCCCAATAACATCTGTAGTAGTAAGGGATCTCTAAACCTATTCACGAGGGACGAATAGTTACGGAAACGGCCGCCAGAGCTCTCGGCGGTGAGTCCCGAACTCCGACCACACACAGAATACAGATGCAAATATCTCGGTTAATATTAAAGATACAGAATAAATGTCTAGTACACTATTTAAAGTAAATTTAATTTGCAATAAGATTGTTTTTTATACAATTTTTCGATCCGACGCATAATAACGTAGATATTCCAAAAATCCCATTTTTCAAAAATCCCCCCTTAAACCCCCCTCCACTTGTCCGATTTTAGCCATTAACGAACTTGATCTTCCTTTTTAAACGAAAATTTTCTTCAAATGTCCCATCGAATCCTACCCAGGAGATGATGAAAATGAGGTCCGTTCAATATTATATATATATATATATATATATATATATATTATATATATATATATATATATAAATATAATATATAATTTTGAACGGACCTCATTTTCATCATCTCCTGGGTAGGATCGATGGACATTTGAAGAAAATTTTCGAAACTCGCGTCATGAGTACGACCTCAATAGCTGATTTCCCTTAGGGGAAATCTGTTACAATGCAGTGTTACGTCTTATCTAATCATAGCAGCTTCTTTTGTAAAACTTTCACTATGGCAACTCAGCCATGTCGTACTAATGACGCGATTTTCTGCAAAATCATGAGATTCAATAATTTAATAATTCTAACTGAATAAAAGGGTACTCCAAAGGGTATTAATTAATTATTCTATATTCTTGTTTGCATACATGATTGGGGCTAGCTTTGTTTGAGATTATTTGTATATATTGGCTTTAACCCCACATACCTACGTTGAAATCCAAATATGACATTTTTTTTGCTGATTTTCCTTTAAGGGAAAACAGCTATTTAGGTCGTACTCATGACGCGATTTTCAAAAAATGTCCTCAAATGTCCATCGACCCTACCTAGTATATGATGAAAATGAGGTCATGAGGTTACTGGGGGAGAATTTTGAAAATTCGAAATATCTCCGTTATTATAAGTCGGATCGAAAGATTTTATGGAGCCAATATTATCGTAAATGTATTTGCCTATAAATGTTGCTATACACTCATCTTCTCTAATATGAATATTAACCAAGATATTTGGATTTTTTACTATTCAGCCTTCAGCAAACACCCACTCCTACTCATGTTATGACAATAATACAACATGAAGCTATATATTCTAATCTTAAATACCAAATATTTTTTTCGCACCTTTATTATGCGAGATGTAAAGTCATTGTGCGATGACGTTATTAATTACAGTTTTACATTTCTATTCTTTGTTGAAATTGTTTTCTGATCTATGCCATACTCGATATTTACCATTTTCAGACAACACTCATTCCGTAAATATTTGTTACTGTTAGAAATAGGATCAAGAATAGTAGGTGTTTAGAGAGGGGGGGGGCGTAAATTACAATTATCTGCGTTATTATAAGTCAAATCGAAAAATATTATAGAACCAAACTCGTTAGAATATTGATACTATACAATTGCTCTATACAATACCTCCATTTGCAATACCCAATACCTCCTTTCACCACTACAAGCAAAAATTAGCGATATTTCATGCATACGCTAATCGATTGCTGGATATTCCAATGAGTAAAGAAGAATACTCTCGTGAGCTAAAATTTATTCACCACTTAGCGTTGGTTAATGGATATACCATAACCTGGTGGATAGAATGATTGAGAGAAAGAAGATAACGAGACTTAGGAAGAGTTTGGGGAATCCAGAAGTTACTTCAGAGGTGGAAAGGTGATTCACTTTGCCCTATCTGGGATTCGTGTCGGAAAACATCCAAAGAATCTTTCACACGTAAGAAAATCGGGGTGGGTTTTGCAAATCCAAATAATTTAAAATCCGTTTTATGTAAGCTAAGAGGCCCAATAAAGCTGCCGGACCAGTCGGGAATAAATAAAATCATATGTGGAGAATGTGGTGCGTATTATGTGGGAAGGACTTCAAGGAAATTAAAGAAAAGGTGCCAGGAGCATCTGTCGAGAATGGACTCAACGTTCCTCCAGCATTTGAGGAAAGAAAAGCACGAAGATGCCACAAACGAGGGTAGCTTTATTGGCGAGGAATATATAACCACAAACTAATTCAGAAATTGGAACCTCTCTACATTGAGCTGGAGAGACGGAGGGGTGTCTGCCCTAAATGTGCAATTGGAAATGCCAAGTTCTGTCCTGTTGAGTAGGCCTCCTCCATCTCTGCTAGTCGTCAGTAGTGGCCCCAAAGCCGTAGGGTTAACGTCAATTATACAACAGGAGGTAGGATAATTGTTAATTTATAGTAACTTTTTCATGGGTATAGATGTGTTGTTAATATATAGAGTATTTTATTCACTTTAACTATTTTAATTAAATTAATTGAACTATAATATATTCGTTTAATATATTGACTTAGATTCTAGTAGTTTTTAAATTTAGGGCGTTTTTTCGTAAGACTGATTTTAGTATGAAATTCTATTTTGTTAAATATTTCAAAATGTAATTGTTGGATTGCATAACTGGGCCTAAGCTTGCTCTTTGTTGTTTGTTGGTTAGCACCTGATGATGGCACGTTAGTGCCGAAAGGCCTTGTGCGTCAATAAATAAATTGGTGGGAAGACTTCGTGTTATTGAGACCTGTTTCTCAATTGCTATTTTCGTTTTTTGTGTAGCTCAAATATTAAATTCGTATTTCGTACTTTGAGATTTTCAGTCCAAACATAGCGGTGAGATAAGACCATGAGTATGTTTCAGCAGTGCGTGAGAAATCTGCTTAGTTTGTACAGCTCATGCGTGATGGACTTTATATTTTATAAAAAAAAAAAATATCAATTTTTTTATTAATCTTTTTTACAAAATATCCAAGGATTCGGATTGTAAAAGGACGAAACGTTTTTGCACTGCTTAAGACCGCTTAATAAAATACTAAACTTAAATAAGTCCGTCACGCAGGGACTGCGTAAACTAAGCAGATTTCCCACGTGAAGTTTTACAATAGAGAAATTTCACGAGATTCGAACAGTTAAGGAAACTGCCGAACTACCTTTGGCGGGAACGTCACCCGTCCGTTAGCCGCCCAGATTTAATAAAAATGCACATATCTCGGTTAATATTTAAGATAGAGAATAAATGTATATAACAATATTTATAGTAAATTTAATTTGCTGTAAGATTGATTATGTACAATTTTTTCGTTTGACGTATAGTAACGGATATATTTCTAATTTTCGAAAATCCTCCCCTCTAACTCCCCTCCACGTTTCCTTAAGCCGTTTACGAACTTGATCTTTCTTTTTACATAAAACGACTAAATATCGAGTTTGGTAAGGATCAAACAAAAATTGCGACCGCTAGAGCGGTAACAGACAAGGATTTTGAAGGACCTGATTTTCGTCATCTACTAGATAGGATCGATGGACATTTGAAGAAAAATTTCGAAAATTCCGTCATGAGCACAACCTCAATAACTGATTTCCCTGAAGGGAAATCTGCTAAAACGAGTTCAAAGAATCATAGCCGACCGTTTATTGACACTCACGACGCACTGAATTCATTCCTGGCTAGTATAGCAAGCAGATTCGTCAGTGCCAACTTCTGAAGTGAAGGGCAAATTGTACAGGGTAACTGTTACTGTGCCTTGTCACCTCAGCCTGGCAGTTCAACATGTCTGCACCAAATTGACTCCTTGTCAAACTGTCACCACGGTGAAGCCACACACACACAATTGCGTTCTATCTGTCATGAACGACGAGACGTCAAATAGCAAATTATTTCCCAACTCGAAAAACGTTTCCTACGTCATGTTTGACGATGGCCAACTAGAGCTACTAACTCTAATTATAAATTTTAAATGTTAAATGTTAAATGTTATTTATTAAAGTCGATTTTGTGCTGCTAGCACAATTATATACATTTTACCAACTTTTTCTAGTCAGGATAGAGCTAAGGATAATATCTATTGAAATCGTCACTAAATAAATCCCTGTTTTCCCGGCTGTAACCAAACTCACCACACTATGTTTACTATGCGATATTATGACCAACAACACCTTAACCCCTATGGCTAAGCTGAGGCGCTAGATTTAATAGCTTGGTCCTGGACAACAAGAAATTATATAGTAAGGAACTCATTAAATAAAATCCTTAGTCCCATCCTGGCTATAAAAGAGTTGTAACCTGTAGATAACCCGTCTCAATTATCCTCAGTAACCCATAGTGGACGTTAATGTGTAATTGTAACATTTAATAGATTGAGTATATTTCCATTCATATCTGTTCAAATACATAATCGATACAGGCTATTTCACTAGTTGAATGTAGACACATATCACCTTTATACGAGATCATACTCTGAACACAAAAAAGATTTAAATGATTCTCAGGATTCAAAAACCCAGATTTCGTAATTTTTTAAAACTGTAGGCATTCGTCTTGAAAATTAAGATTTAATTTTCCTGTTATTTAGTATTGAATCCCATTATAATACTAACGATCTTTTAATTGATATTTATCGACAACAAGAGACTACGACAAATAAAAATAATTTAACTTTACCACAATACCAAAAAAGTAGCTATACCTTGTTGAATAATAATATTGTCTGGTTAGAGATAATGAATATCCTGGTCATTCGTAGTTAATTAATATTAGCCACTCTTGTCAAATGTATGGAAAAAAATTTGTTTGATGCCATCTTCAAATAAATTAGATTACAACCTTCTTAGAGATCACCTGAATAAATAGTTGCTCTGACCTCCAAAACAACTAACTATGTTTTGAGGGAACGTAGAAATGGTAATATACTTTTCCTGAATAAAAAATGTACATTTGTTAAATAATGATCGTTATTGTCCATAATAAAACACATTAGCTCATAAAGATAAATAGAGAAAATTCCTATTGAATTAGGTAATTCAAAACTTTCTAAAAAAGTAATTCAGAGATAAATTATTTAAAACTCAAACAAATATTATACTTCAAGTTTAGAATATTTAAATAGCCTATACTGATTTAAGAGGTTCATGATACAACAGCTTATTGTTAATATGACACAAGTGGGAATTTAAAGAAGGCTGAAAACTAAAAAATCCAAATATCTCGGCTAATATTCATATCAACATTTATAGGTAATTAAATTTACAATAGTATTGGTTTCGATCCGACTTATAACAACGGATATGTTTCGAATTATCGAACCCTCTAAACCACCCAACTTCCCTCTCTCCGATTTTAGACGTTAGCGAACTTGATCTTTAGCTTATAAATACCAAGTTTGGTAACGATGAAACAAATATTGTGACTGATAGAGCGTCAAGAAATATATATATATATATATATATATATATATTTAATGTGCTAAATACTATTCTCTTAAGTCAATATAAACCTAAAAACCTAGAAGGAGAACAAAAACTAATGACTTATAATCCAATTTAACAATTTGTCAAAAATAGCCAATCTAAAACCTGATAGGTTTTCTAATTCTAATTGCAGCTAAGCTATAATTGGACTGTATTCATATAAATTATAATCATAGTCATGATGATGTAGGATTGCCATTCAATCATCTTTGTTGTCAACAAACTGTGACCAAAAAGCACATTTACATTTATATCAGAACTTCTAAATTTTTACATTTTGTTCTTCTTGAAGAAAACAATGTTACCCAGAAATAGGTAAATGAACTTCTTCTAAGTTTTGACTTCATAAACTCATAAAGTTCTGCGATCGGAACTTATAAGAATGTATTGCTCATTAGTAAAACATCTAACATACCATTCCTATATAAGGTTGGTAACCTGTAGAGAAATCGTCTTCATTAGGCAAATTAGCGTGTAGTATTAGTGCATTTAATAAAATAAAATGTAATGTTACTAGTTATATGTACGAAAAATCTAATTCATTGATATTAAAATATTATTTATAAAATAGATGCCAAAAATGCATTACAATGTTTGCATCTGAACCTGTATTAATATTGTTAAATACGAACGAAGGCTGAATACCCATAGAATGTAAATGAAGTTCATCTTGGTAAATAATACACTTCTAGAAACAAAGAAGTTTCATTTTCATCCTCATTAGTATACAATTCTGGTGAATGATGAAGCGGTTGGTTTGCCCTCACTTTTCGGCTACCTAGAATCTAACAAGTTTTATTTAACTTTCCTTTGGATTTTTTTTTTAAATTTTTAAGTGAATGTAGAATAAGTAACCATATTCGAGGAAACAATTGTTTCAAGATTCGTATATTAAAAAGGAAAAAACTGTAGAACCATAAAACAAATTTAAGCAAAGGGAAACGAAAGTGCATTAGCTTCTTTAGTCATCAGGAGATGACGAAGAAGAGGTCCATTCAAAACTATACGGAATAATTGTGGTAGCGCTCTAGCGGTCGCAATTTTTGTTTTATCGTTGCGTAACTCGGTATTTAAACGTTTTATATAAAAATAAAGATGCAATCATGATACAAACTATAATTGGGTCTCACAAGTAAAAGCAATAGCAAATTTAAATAATGTGCAAGAGTATTTCACCGATATCTAGGGTAGAAGAAAATTTCCTAGCAAATAAAAACAAAATTTTAGAACAAGCAACAAATCACATATTATCCACCGACATCAATAGAGTATATAGTACATCATACAATCCCTTTTATAGAAGTGTCTGTCATTATACCAGCCCCAACCCGAAGATTATCTTAAATTCAAAGTGAATATGAAGAAAGTAAGATTAGTAAGTCAACTTAGAATTTCAAATAAAGATTACTTGAAGCTGTATCACAATAAAAAAATGAAAGTAATTAAATCCGGAGAAATTTGTGAATGCTGCCAGGAATTTATAACGAACGGATTAAAACATTTATTATTGCAATGCTCGGAATACAGCTATTACAGAGAGCAATATTTGAAGAAGTTTATAGCCACAAGTGATGACTTAATGTCACTGGAAAATATCCTTCACATTGAGGACATTTATAAATTGAACATGATTTACTCATTCCTGTCAGCAGTATGCAACTAGGCAACGACATAGTTTATTCCACTATCTTGAAAATTAAACACTATAATTTTGAAATGTCCAACGAAGTCAATTAATGCGTCACAGTAAACAAATGAACAAAAGTAAATACGTATATGTTGAATAGTACTAATCAGATTAAATTATAAAGAATTTTAGAAGTTTAAGTACCTGAAAACATTTAATAAAAAAAATAAATAAAAAAAATGTAAAATGTATTATTTTATTGTAGTAGGTTAATATTATGTCATTAGTTCTTATATATATATATATATATATATATTCTTTTTGTAAATTACTTTGTAAGATTACTAACACTAAATAGGCCAGACTCAGGCTAAAATATGTACATATTAGCCAATAAAATCTATCTATCTATATAAAAATAAAAATCACTTCGTTAACGGCTGATTTCAGGAGGGGGAGGTAAGAGGGTTTTTTGAAAATTCGAAATATCTCCGTTATTATACGTCATTAAATTAAATGTTCTATGAATGATGTTATATACGTTTCTTACCTATCTTGATTATTAATAAAGATATTCAAATATTTTTATATTCGCCCTTCAGTGAACCCTCACTTATACTCTAGTCATTTTTAATAACACGCCTTTATGTCATCAAGTACTTCATTTGAAGCTTACCCACTATATATTGTTGTCATTGAACTTTTACTTTGTAAGATAAATTCAGTTACGTTGTTGGTTGACGTCTAGACTTACGATTTTACTTCTTTGCTAGAAAATGTATATTTGATCTATATCATAATCGATATTCAACCGTTTAATTCAACACTAAAATGCATAGTCGTTAATGGTCGAAATCGTACCAGGAACGGGGGGGGGATTTCGAGGATTCAAAATATCTCGGGTATTATAAGTCTTATCAAAACATTTTATAAAATCAAGATTGCACCCAGGCCTTCGAATCCGTCGACCACGCCGAAGTTTGCTTAACATTCTCAGCGGTAAAAACTGCCCTGAACAACTCCTCTTCCTCATCACCTCCTTCCTAAGTAGCCGTACCTTCCAAGTGAGGGTCGGTGAATCCCTCTCCACCACCAAATCCCTCCCAGTCGGGGTCCCTCAGGGCTCCGTACTAATGCCCCCTCCCTCTTCACAGCCTATACCGCTGAAATCGTGGTCCCACGGTATCCAGGCACTGAGGTCGTCTATGCTGATGACATTGCAATAATGCACAAAAGAGCCCTTGCCCTCGCCGAGGAAGCTTGGCAGGATATAGCGGAACAGGCTGCTAGTCTTAAACATCAGGGTCAACCCTTCAAAAAACAGACGCCCTGCTCTTTCGACTTCTTTCAGAGAACAGCAATGCCATCATAAATTCAGCCTGAATGATACCAACATTCCCCTATCACGGTCCGATTTGCTATTTAGGGATACATCTGGGCCGCCACTTAACCTTCAATTCAAACACAATGCGCAAAGTCGACTCCGTGAGGGCCAAATTCTCGTCGCTGAACCGTCTCCTCCTTTCCCCTACCCTCAGCCTCAGGCTAAAACTCATGATCCTCCGCGGAGTTATTCAACCCGCCCTACTATACGGCTCCCCTCTACTTCGATACCTCACTAAGACCTCCCTAAACAGATTACAGACTTATCAAAATATTGTTGCCCGACGCATTGTTTCCCACACCACACTCCGACGACAAACTAACTCCAACCTCCACGAACCCCTATCCCTCGAACCCATCCAACAATACCATTGCCAAAATACACATTAAATTCTTTGACTCTTTACACCAGATGGACAACCCCCTTTAGAGGCATAGACGAGCCCTTTGTCGATATCATCGCTCTTGCAGGACATCGAAGGATGGACCTAGCGGAGATGTCCTTACAGTCAAACCGTACCTCTCCTTTTTCACAAAAACTCGCAGCAGCGCCCTTAGTATTAGAATAGATTTATTTTAATTTAGTGTTATTTTAGTTTTATTTAGTTTAGTATTAGATTAAATAGGTTAGATTAGGATAGACTACAATGGCCCACGTTTCTCCCCCCTCCCACTCTCTCATATCTATCATATAAAAACACAGCCTTCTTACGCATTCGCTCTCCTGTGATGGGACTCTTTCTTCTTTTTCTTCTCACCTACTCTCCTCCAATCCAATCTTCTTCTTTCGTTTTCTACTATCCCTCACTATTCCACCTGGCACCGCCAGATACCAGGTCAATTCACAATTACCCTACGTTCTTACACCCCAAAACTTTCACAATCACTCCTTATATTAGAGCGCATCGCTCAGTACAAGGGGACTACCAACCCCAAACCCACGCAGGACTTAACAAGATCCTGCATCTCCTTGTTTCACATTTAACTTTAGAGGCAATCTAGACTTAGCTAAAAAAAAAAAAAATATATAAAATCAATCTTGTAAATCTAGTTATGCTCTACAATTTGCCTTCTACTCATTTTTTTTTTTAATTATTCGCATTTTCTTCTTTGCGGCTGTCAGACTATATCCGAAACTGTTTTGATTTGATTAATCAAGCAGAAATGGGGAAGTATATTAATTTGTTTTAATGACTTCATAATTTGATTTTCAATTGTTAATAAAAGTAATTTTGAACGCATGGTCTTTAGCTTGATTAAAGTTTGGAAATATATTTAATTAGTATGTTTTTAGTATTAACTAGCTAAGGTACCCGGCTTTCGCTCGGGAAATCATTTAAGGCTGAATGATGATAGTATTTTTTTGGGCAAGGCTTCAATGTTTACAACTACACTTCCGTTGGCACGCATTGTTTTCCTATGAGGGCCAGGCAGGCGACTTATAAATGAGAAATTTTATATTTGAAGAATAAAAAGTCGTCACGCAGGGGTTGCGTAAACTAAGCAGATTCCCATGTGAAGTTTTACAATAGAGAAATCTCCATACGAAAGCCGAACAGTTACGGCAACCAACGGCCAAGCTACTTTTTTGGCGGGAATCTCGAAACGTTCGTTATCGGCCCAAATTTAATAAAAATCCAAATATCTCGGTTAATATGCAAGATAGAGAATAAATGTATAGAACAATATTTATAGTAAATTTAATTTTCAATAAGATTGATTCTATACAATTTTTCGATCCGACGTATAGTAACGGAAATATTTCAAATTTTAGAAAATCCTCCCCTCTAAACCCCCTCCCCCTCACACTGGCCTGATTTCAGCCATTAATGACCTTGATCTTTCTTTTTACATGAAACGACTAAATATCGAGTTTGGTAACGATCAAACAAAAATTACGACCGATAGAGCGGTAACAGACAAATATATAGATAGATAGATCTATATATATATATATATATATATATATATATATATATATATATATATATATAGATATATATACAGTTTTGAACGGACCTCATTTTCGTCATCTACTAAGTAGGATCAATGGACATTAGAAAAAAAACTTCGAAAATTCCGTCATGAGTACAACCTCAATAGCTGATTTCCCTCAAGGGAAATCTGCTAATAAAAATGAGTTCCTAATCTATCCCTTGGCATTTTTTAACTCACCTTTTTGAATACTTCAAACCATAATCATGGATAGTATTTATTACAATTAAATATCGTCTATAATGAAACTTATTTCCAGTCAAAAACCAATCCGAGCACATATAGTTTAAACATAGTTTTAGCACGTAAGGTTATATTCATAATAGTAGATCTCAGTGGTAATCACTTCCCGTAATGCCCAGCATTTCACAGGAAATGAGTAAACTCAATTAACTCTATTAGCCTCCGTCTATTTCCTCTCTCGCATTAGAGCTATCAACATTCTTCTCCTTAAATTATTAATTCAAAATATTATTGTAATAATTTATTTACCTGATGACATTAAATAATAGTGTTACCCTAAAAATAATTTATATTATATTCAAAAAGATAGTCGAGGGGAAGAGATCGTAGCCTTCCCTGCAACCTAAGTAATACTTTAAAACATAATCATCTCAATAATCATATCGAGTTTTAAAGAGCAACTTTGTCTTTTTTCATAATCACATTAACGTTTAATTGTTATGATACTACATATTTGTTTCAATAACATGAAGATATCGGAAATAAGATAGTATATAACCAAAATCAAAGAGTGCCCCTATCCCTCTCCCCCCCCCCTACTACTTCCCCTATCACTCTTTGAGGAAATTCTGCACGATTTTTTTTAATTATACATTATACAAATTAAATAATGGAAATGCTCTTATAGTTTAAATTTCTATTGGAAATAAATAATAAAGTTATTTTCTAGGGAAAATAAATAAATGAGGCGAAGGGGGAGGGGGATTTATAATCTCACTAATCCGAATCATACTTAATACTAAATAATCGAAATAGATAAGGCTAAAACATAACATCATTTGTCATAATATGCCTATATTAAACACACTTAAGTGTTATAAACTTATTTAAATAAGTACTAATAAAATCGTCGACTTCCCGCTATAGATTTAGCTTATATCCCGTATTTACTTCATTTTACGACATAAGTGAATGAAACAAAAGTTGATCTAAAACAACTTTTGTTATGTGCACCTTTGCCCAATAGAAAACGAAATATCGCTATTTTTAATTTCAGGCATCCCTTATAAGCCCCACTCCTGTTCGTCTCAGAGAAAATTAATATAGCCTAAAGTCTAAGTTGAGTTAGTAGTAATATACATACCAAGTTTCATAAAATTCGGTTCAGAAAATGAAATATCGTGAATTTTTACTTCAGGCCTCCGTTATAAGTCCCACTCCCGTTCGAACCTAAAAATTTTAATATAGCTTATAATCATGGGAGAAATTAATGCTAATTGACATACTGAGTTTTGTTAAGTTCGGTTCAATCGTTAGCGCCCAATAAAATAGTTGACTCCCGCTTTAGTTTATAGTATATATCTCGTTTATACTTCGTTAAAAATCAAAAATGAATATCACAAGTTATTCTAAATAACAAAATAAACAACTTTTGTTAGGTTCATATTTGTCGAAAAGCGAATAGAAAACAAAATACCGCTATTTTAAATTCAGGCCTCCCTTACAACCCCCACTCCTGCCCGTCCCTAGAAAGGTTAGTATGGCTTATCATAATGAAAAAGCGTTAGTGCTAATTCACATACCGAGTTTTATTCATTTCGGTTGGGTCTTTCGTCTCAAATAAAATTGTTCACATTCGTTATAGGTTGTTTCGTATATCTCGTTATAATTCGGTATAAGAAAAAAGTGTATATAACAAAAGTTACTCTAAATAACAAAATAAACAACTTTTGTAATTTTTATATTCGCCGAAAAACCAATAGGAATCGAAATATAGCTATTTTTATAAATTTCAGGCTTCCCTTATAACCCCCACTCTGTTCGTCTCAGAGGATATTAATATGGCCTAAAGTCTAAGTTGGGTTAGTAGTAATATACATACCAAGTTTCATAAAATTCGGTTCAGCCGTTTACGTGTGAAAAGGTAACAAACAAACAAAACAAACAAAAAGCAACAAAAATGCAGTTATGGTGTCTATGACATGTGAAACGAAAAGTTATCGTGAAATTTCGTGAAAAAAATCAATGTACAGACAGAGGTTACAATTTTATATATATATATATATTTATATATATATATATATATATATATATAGATTATGAATATACTTATTCATTTATTACTTAATAAATATTCATGTTATAACATTTAATTTTTTTTGCATAGACGAATGATATAATTTAGTATTTTATAGTTTACCTGTAAATTTTACGTATATTATACTCAGGATCAATAATAACTTTTTAAACAGGGAGGGTTGAGGAAAGGTTTCTTGGAAATAGCATTAATATTAATTTAAACTGACTAATGACTTTGAAAAAGGAAATTTGATCGTGTTTATAAGAGCCAATTCTGAGTTAGAGTTAACTTGCAGGAGACCAAGAGCTGACTCCTTGCTTTTGAACAATTTCTATGGAAACTATTAACAAAAGAGGAAGTTTGTAGTTGCAGTTAGCAACTGTGTTAATTATCTGTTCCTAATTAAGGATATACATTTTACCGTCTGAGGTAACTTGTGCACCTTCCACCACAACTGAACGATCAATATTTTCAAGTTCAAGGACAACTCTTAATTCGCCATTATTTTTTATCAGAAAGAGCCCTTTTTGAGTTACTTGAAGCGGTAATTTGAGTTTGACTTAAACAGTAAAATTGTTATTTATAATTAAATTAGAATTAATTGATATCATTGTATTATAATATCTCAGTGAGAGGATTCATCTGGCTAACTAGAACGGTCTAATGCACCGAAGAACTACACATTTGCATGTATTTCATACAGTAAAAGCTCAATGAAAATTATATAAGGAGTTTAGGCTTTGAATGAAGTGATTCATAATATCACAGTTTGTTGTTGAAAGGACATCAGTAGGAGTAGGGTTTTACTGAAGGCAAAAAAAAAGTAAAAACATATATGAGTTAATATTGGACAGTGAAAAAAATCTGTACAACAATATTTATATATTTAAATAAATTTTTAATGAGATTGGTTTTATATAATTTATTGAACCAACGTATAATAGAAGAGAAATAATGAATTTTCGAAATTCCTCCATCCCGATAACAGACAAGTGTATATGTATGTATAAATAAATATATATAGCGTAGTTCCATAATTTCGTTCGTTTTCAGTAATGCGAATTGTATTTAAATATCTGCAGTTCTCCATAACTTTTCTGATCTTAATGATACTCACAGGAAGGGTCATTGTCCTCTCTTCGAATCTATAGTATTTTTGGTTTAATGGAAATAAGTTTAGTTTTTACTACAGTGCAAGGAATATGTCGGAGAAGAAAGTGCATTTCAGGAATATTTTGCTTTCTTATATCAAAAAAGTCCGTCACGCAGGGGCTGCGTAAACTAAGCAGATTTCCCATGCGAAGTTTTACAATAGCGAAACCTGCATACTGGTAACACAATACCACCGTGATTAAATAAAAATGGTAATGAGAAATGTTTCAGTTAATTAATATAAATTCTCAACTGAAACGGCTTCCGAATTGTAAGAATAATTTATATTTTAATAACTCAAATGGCCGACCTAATCCGAACTATAACCGACCACAGACTTCATAAAAATGTAAATATCTTGGTTAATATTCCAGATAGAGAATAAATGATTATAACAATATTTATAATAAATTTAAATTGCAATAAGATTGGTTCTATACAATTTTTCGATCCGACGTAGATAAGATAGAGAATAAATGTATATAACAGTATTTATAGTAAATTTAATTTTCAATAAGATTGGTTCTATACAATTTTCCGACGTATAGTAACGGAGATATTTCGAATTTTCGAAACTGCCCCTATTAAACCCCCCCCTCCCACTAGTGCGATTTCAGCCGTTAACGAACTTGATCTTTTCTTTTACATAAAACGACTAAAATATCGAGTTTGGTACCGATCAAACAAAAATTGCGACCGCTAGAGCGGTAACAGACAAATATATATATATCGATGGACATTTGAAGATAAATGTCGAAAATTCCGTCATGAGTTCAATAGCTGATTTCTCTTAAGGGAAAATCTGCTAAAAATGCAAGCGAGCTGCCCACCGTAACATATGTGGCGTGCATATGGACGGAGTCATAAGAGAACGTATTGCACAGAAATGGTTTGCCAAATTTCGTTCTGGAAATACGAGTTTGGGTGATCCACCCCTCAGCGGTCGGCCGACAGAGGTTGATTCAAGGGCACTAATCGGGCGAAATCCTTCGCTACAGGCACGAGAAATTGCGGAAACAGTAGGAATAGGTTTAGGGGTCGATCGTAGGCATTTAAAGCAACTTTGCTACGTGTCCTCGATGTTTGTCTGCCGCACTGACTGAGGCTAACCTGACAATCTGAATATCAATCTATCAGCTGAAACAGTATGACAGGTATTTCTCAGACGATTAGTGACGGACAAAGAAAAGTGGATTATTTATTAAAATATAGTGCGGAGGAGATCTTGGACAACTGCTACTGAGCTGCCGAATGCCATCACCCCCGAAGATATAATTTCCCGAAGACGGCCTGCATCCTAAAAGTCCGTCACGCAGGGGCTGCGTAGACTAAGCACATTTCCCACGTGAAGTTTTACAATCTAGAATCCTGCCCAATAACAACTGTAGTGGAAGGGATCTCTAAAACTATTCACGAGGGACGAATAGTTTACAGAAACGGCCGCCAGAGCTCTCGGCGGAATGTCCCGATCATAGCCGACTCCTGCCGACCACGCACAGAATACAAATGCAAATATCTCGGTTAATATTCAAGATACAGAATAAATGTATAGGTCAATATTTATAGAAAATTTAAATAGCAATAAGATTGATTCTATACTATTTTTCGATCCGACGTATAGTAACGGAAATATTTCAAATTTAAGAAAATCCTCCCCTCTCTCCCACTTGTCAGAAATCCTCCCCTCTAAAACCCCCTCCCACTTGTCAGATTTCAGCCATTAACGGCCTTGATCTTTCTTTTTACATAAAACTACTAAAATATCGAGTTTGGTAACGACCGCTAGAGCGGTAGCAGACAAATATATAATATATATATATATATATATACAGTTTTGAACGGACCTCATTTTCGTCATCTACTTGGTAGGATCGATGGACATTTGAAGAAAAATGTCGAAAATTCCGCCATAAGTACAACCTCAATAGCTGATTTCCTTAAGGGGGGGGTCGTTTTAACTTATTGAACTACCATATATATATATATATATATATATATATATATATATATATATATATATATGTTGTTACGTTTTTTTATTAACTAAACCAGTAATAATCGTTTTTTAATAAGAATTCTTTTTGGATTGCAAAATTATATACTCGCAAGTTTCAAAGTTTTTATCACTGCACAATTTATTTCACAATGCACAATAAACTTGGTAATTATTCTTAATTACTACTCACAGTATACACTGATAGCGTCACTGTTCTTCAGATTACACAGTCCAATAATTCACTCACGGTCACTGAAATTCACAGAAAGACGGCACTGGACTGTCCTTTACTTCGCGGCACTGCACTCTCCTTTACTTCGCGGCACTGCACTGTCCTTTAGTCTTAAATCGGCACTAAACTGATACTTACAGTCACGGCACAACACTGTTATTCTTATAAAAACACTTTACCGCACTGCACTAAGTCGCACTGGATGCACATATGAGCACTTGAGAAGAAAACTGACTCGCTCGCGGCTGGCTAGTTCTTTATATAGGTGACGGCATGCATCAAAGGGGAATTGTCTGGGCCGTTCGACGCTGGAAAAGACGGGTCTAGTAGGGGCCCGAACCACTGTCGGCTTCTTTGATCTATCTCGCACTTCCCAAATACGCGACCCTCTCTCTGAAGGATTATTTATGTATTTGATTTACGCAACTATATATATATACTTTGAAACGGGCTTCATTACCGTGCAACCTCAAAAGCTGGTTTACCTTGAGGAAAACCTACTAAAATATCCATCCGAGCAGAAAGGCATAGATTAGTGGAAACTTGAATGGCATACCATAGTGGAAACTTGAACACGAAAAAAAAAAAACCGCTTCTTATCAACACTTAATTTCCTTTCAGGAATATATGTGTTAGTATACTTTTGCTGCATGTCTGCAAGCCACCTGGACCCACCTGCTGTAACATACAGAAACACCAAAGTCTATTATTGATTTATTTATATTTTAATTTGCATTAAGATTGATTTTGAACGATTTTTAAATTTGTCTTATAGTACTATTTCAAATTTTTAAAATTCCCCACTCTTAACCCCCACTCTCACTGGTTTGATTCCTGGACGAGCTTAAGTTTCTTCTTTTACATTACAATTTTGAACTTAACACATTTTCGTCATTTCATAGATAGGATCGATGGACATTTGTCGAAAATCGCCCATAGCAGATTTCCCTTAAGTGTAATCTGCTGATAAATGGAATTAAACATAGCATGCAACAGTCAGTTGAACAGTCGAATATAATTTGTGTCACGTAGAAAGGTGCCTTACGTGTCAAAGTAGTGAAGCATATCAAATACGTTATCGGATCATTGCTAATGGATACTTGGACACTTAGATACTTGGATACTTGAAGTGTAAATGGGAGAAACTTAGAGCATCATGAATAATTCCAGCTGTAGCATCACCTGGTTGAGTTTTCCCACGCCCTCTGCCTCGCCATTATAAACCAGCCGCAGTCCTAAATGATCAAATATTCAAGAGGTATTTGTTTCTATTAGCTACTCAATGAAATATAAATTTTAATGTACTGGATCTTCCATTAAACAAAGAGCATAAGAGATGTTTCAGATGTTAATATTATGATTTACAGGACAACGTGCCATTTCATAATGGAATTGGTATATTATAAGCAATTAGAATTAGAAATGTTGTTTTCTGTAATTCTATTTGTTTATTATAAACAGTATTATTTGTAAATCAATACGCGCATACCCATTGATTTTGATCTACTCAAAGTCATGAGCGAGCTAGAGTAACAAATTCTGAATTCGACGCAGGAAGATTTTATATAAAGTTAGGCAAATAGAGTTTGTAGACGTCTTTAAAATTGAGTTTTTTGGTAGAACGGAGGAGAGTGATATTAAAATGTGCTACAATTCTCTTATTTGACCTGTAAACAAGGAGAGGGAACAAATAGGATTGTGTTACACTTCCTACCATTCTTATACAACATGTTCCAACACTCCTGCATTGGATTTGTGAATGACAAGTAGAAACACTGACTGGTCAGTTTGGCAGACAGTACTTCCTACAAAATGGTTATGTTATTGCTCTCATTAGATGAATTTAAGCAAATAATCATATCATTTTAATTATATTAAAATGTCCGTCACGCAGGGGCTGCGTAAACTAAGCAGATTTCCCACGTGAAGCTATACAATAGAGAAATCTCTATACGAGAGCCGTTTCTCTATACGTTCGTTATCGTCCCACATTTAATAAAAATACAAATATCTCGATTATTATTCAATACAGAGAATAAATGTATATAACAATATTTTTAGTACATTTAATTTGCAATAAGATTGTTATTATACAATCTTTCGATCCTATGGATTTTATGGAACTAAGATTGGTTCTATAAAATTTTTTAAAATGTCATGTTAATAAAGGCAAAACCCACAACAATCAATGGGTTTTAGCAGATTTCCCTTGAGGAAAAACAGGTATAGCGGGTTCTACTCATAACACAGTTTTCAAAACTTTTCTACCCATTAATCCTACCCAGGAGATGACGCAAATTCAAAACTGAATATATACGCATACAAGAACGCAAAACCTTAAGGTCATCACACAACGAATTTTTATGTATCTCGCATAATACAGGACTCATGAAAGGAATATTTGGTATTTAAGCTTAGAAAAAAAGTTCATGTTATAAAAGCATATTGTTACATGACAAGAGGCCGGTGGTTTAGAACAGTCCTAAAAAGTCCAAATTTCTCGGTTAATGATAATATTAGAGAAAATATGTATAAACAGAATTTAAGTGCAATTAAAGTTACAATAATAATAATATTTAGAATTTTCATAATTCGTCCCCCCTCCCCCCCCTTCCACCTGTTATATTTCAGCCGTTAACGAAGATGATATTTTAAATTTGCTCGAAACACTTATATGTTATGATATATCCATATCAAATTACACCATAAACCACCACACAACAATAACACTAGAAATGTAAACAACAATACGGATGAGGACAATAACCCACTACACGATAACA
Source organism: Riptortus pedestris (assembly GCA_019009955.1). Classification (NCBI taxonomy): domain Eukaryota; kingdom Metazoa; phylum Arthropoda; class Insecta; order Hemiptera; family Alydidae; genus Riptortus; species Riptortus pedestris. Next base: position 29,304,832 of record CM032232.1, read on the forward strand.
ATATACCTGAACACTAGTTTAAACGCACCTCGTTTGACAGATCTGAATGGTAAGTAACCAGATCTAATAAAACGTAAACAACCCACCACAAATTACAATTTACCTGAACACTAACACAACCCGTTGACAGATCTGAGTGGTAAGTAAACAGATCTCGATTGGATTATCTATATCTCACCACAAACGAAAACAATTTACCTGAACATCAACATCCCTCGTTTGACAGATCTTAGTGGTAAGTAAACAGATCTGGACTAAACGTAATCAACTAATACGGTGAACAGAGCATAAAACCCACTGACTGACGGACAACCAACTCAGTACAACTATTAACAGGCTTGAAGATGATGCCATCGCATCGAAAGCGCTTGCCAGTGGTACTCAACCATCAGCCAATGACGTCGGTCTCCACCGAGAGGGTATGTACAATAGTTAAGCTTAGTACCAGGAAGAAAAGAAAAATAATTGTGGACATAGAGTTATGAGCAGTACAATATACGAATAGTTTTGGACCGACCTCGTCGTCTCCTGGGTAGGATCAATGGACATTTGAAGAATTTTTCAAAAATCTCGTCATGAGTACAAACTCAATAACTTAAGGGAAATCTGCTAAACGATTTTTGAACCTTGCTTTTAGGTACATCAAGGAGAAATGGAGCGTTAAGTGTGTGCTTATTGGTGTCCAAGACAATTCCGAAGTCTTAAAGAACTGATATTATCAATTCATAGTAATTGTTACAAAACTCAATATATCATTTAATTTAAAAGAAAGATCAAGTTCAATAATGGCTGAAAGGGGTCCAGAAAGAGGGGGAGAATTCAAAATATCACCTTTATTATTCGTCGGAACGAAATATTGTATAAAATCACACATACTGTAAATTTAATTGCCTATAAATGTTGTTGTATCTTTTTAGCAGATTTTCCTTAAGGGAAATCAGCTACTGAGGTTGTACTCATGACTGAATTTTCGAAATTTGTATGCAATTGTCCATTGATCTTACCTAGTAGATGACGAAAATGAGGTCCTTTCAAAATCCTTTGTCTGTTACCGCTCTAGCGGTCGCAATTTTTGTTTGATCGATATTTAGTCGTTTTATGTAAAAAGAAAGATCTAGTTCGTTAACGGCTGAAATCGGACAAGTGGGAGGGGGGGGGGGGTTGTTTAGAGGGAGAGGATTTTCGAAAATTTTGACATATCTCCGGTACAATACGTCGGAATCGAAAAAAAAAATTGTACAGAATCAATCTTATTGAAAAATAAATTTACTATAAATATTGTTATATACATTTATTCTCTAGCTTGAATATTAACCGACATATTTGCATTTATATTAAATCTTGGTGGCTAACGGACGGGTGACTTTCCCGCCAAAAGCTAGTTCGGCCGGTTCCTTAACTGTTCGACTCTCATGAAATTTCTCTATTGTAAAACTTCACGTGGGAAATCTGTTTAGTTTACGCAGCCCCTGCGTGACGGACTTTTTTAATAGGACTATGAACCAAGGTATCTGGATATTTAGTTTTCAGCCCTCAATAAATCCCCAATACCTCTTTATTCTAAGCTTAAATACCAAATATTGTTTTCATGAGACCTTTATTATGGGAGATTATGGTTTTACCTTCTTCTTTCGAAAATGCTAATTTGATCTATACCATACTCGATATTTAACTGTTCGGTCAACAATAAAGATAATAAATATCTGGCATTGCCAGAAATCGGAACAAGAATAAGGGAGGTTTAGAGGAGGGGGGTTTTCGAAAATTTAAAATGTCTCCGTTATTATGAGTCGAATGGAAAACTGTTGTAGAATCAATCTTGTAAAAATTTTGATGCTCTACAATTGCTGTTCTATGAATTTTTTCATAACTCAAATATTAAGCAAGTAATTCGTACTTTATAGTTTTCAGTCAGACTATGTGTGTCATACCAGCACGTGGAAAAGCTGCTTAGTTTACGCAGCCCCTGCGTGGCGGACTTTTAGCAGATTTCCCTTAAGGGAAATCAGCTATTGAGGTTGTACTCATGACGGAGTTTTCGAAATTTTTCTTCAAATGTCCATCGATCCTACCTAGTGATGACGAAAATGAGGTCCGTTCAAAACTGTATGTATATATATATATATATATATATATATATATATATATATATATATTTGTCTGTTACCGCTCTAGCGGTCGTAATTTTTGTTTAATCGTTAACAAACTCGATATTTAGTCGTTTTATGTAAAAAGAAAGATCAAGTTTGTTAATGGCTGAAATCGAACCAGTGGGAGGGGGGGGGGGTTTAGAGGGGAGGATTTTCGAAAATTAGAAATATCTCCGTTACTATACGTCGGATCGAAAAAATACACAAAATCAATCTTATTGAAAATTAAATTTACTATAAATACTGTCATATACATGTTTTCTCTACCTTGAATATTAACCGAGATATTTGCATTTTTATTAAATCGGGGTGCCTAACGGACGAGTTACTTTCCCGCCAAAAGCTAGTTCCCTTCACTGACTCGGCTCTCCTGAAATTTCTCTATTGTAATACTTCACGTGGGAAATCTGGTTAGTTTACGCTGCCCCTACGTGACGGACTTTTTCTTATTCGATCCACGCCCTTCCTTTCCCAAGGATAAACTGCTGCAGGAATTAACAAAGTTCGTTGTAATCAGCTGAATCTTGAACATAGCTAGTGTAATGCGCCCGTGGCCACATTTGAGAATCTTTAACGTTCCTGATTTACTTAAACTCCGCCACTAAATCGGCTTATCGCACGCCTCGTAATTGCTACAACTCCCAGATTAAACTCATGTCCTGCTTGAGTTTACGTTCCGAGTTTATTCCTTAGTACTTCGTAATTATTAACTTGCGTTTAATCTTTATCTTCTATCTTATTGTCTTTTCATGCCGCCTAAACTCACGGGGAACTCTTGCAACAGATTAATAGCTTGAAGCTTGCCAACTATTAAGAAAAATATTAATATTAAGCTTATCCGCCAACAATCCGAAATATGCAACACTAGTTGCGTGTATATTGCAAAAAAAGTCAAAGGCTCACTGCCTGGTAACAATCAGTGGTCATTTAGAGTGTGATAATAGCATACATTTTGGTAATTAAGTTCTTCCAGTCTTGGTAGGTGCAAATTACTTATACCACATTGTAATTCAGTATTGTGTAGTAATGAGTTACCTTTCAACGGGCCAGAAAAAGGAAAAAAGAATTTTCAATTGTCCTAAACAATCTTTTCTTTATCGACTCTGACCACGAAACTTGAAAAACAGCCATCAGCCTATGTAATTATATCCCCTATTCATGTTCTGTGATACTGTGAAGGCTACTCCTGATTATTAATAATTATATCTCTAATATATATTTGATGAATTAAGAAAATCCCCAGAAATAAATATATCAGTTTTAAAACGACTCAGAAACTTTTCCGAGTGTTTGAAAGACATATTTATTAAATATGATTTACAGATCAAAAGATTTCCAAATGCGTTTTTCGTATATATGAATGCTCTTTTTTGGCTGATTTCCCATAGGGGAGATCAGCTATTGAGGTAAAGCAATGAGTTTTACCATGACGTGATTTTCGACTATATTTTTCAAATGTCCATCGATCCTACCCAGGAAATGACGAAATCGAGGTCCGTTCAAAATTATAAATTATATATATATATAATATATATATATATATATATATATATATATATATATATATATACAACAACCAACCACGCTGCCCTCCTTCTGGAGGACTCCCCTCAGGAACAGCCTCCTAATCTGCCCAACTGGGTAATGTTTTAAAAAAAGATTTTTTTTTTTTTTTAAATATTTTTTAAAACAGGAAATTTGTATTAAATTTTGATGGGCCATGTGGAATGGAGTGCATCTTTGCGTGGTGCCTTTATTTATATAAATGATAATTTATGATTCTTGCCGAATGTTTTATAACGACTGTTGATAAATTCTGTAGGTCGTAATATATATACATATATATATATATATATATATATATATATATATATATATATATATATATATATATATATTATGTATAAGTGTTATTATTTACACTTTTTCTGTATCATGAATATTAACCAAGATATTTGGATTTTACAGTTTCAGGCTTCAGAATGCTCCCATTCCTACTAGTGCCATATAACAATAAGCTATATTATGAACCATTTCATTCCCAGGTTAAATTCCAAATATCTTTTTCATTGAACTTTTAATTTATGAGGCATGCAAATACGTTATCAATTAAGATTTTTCGTTTTTTACTAGACAATTTTATTTGATTGGTGGATTAGAGTAAGTCCAGAGGGAGGGGGGAGTTTGAGATTCAAAATATCTTCATAATATATATAGATTCATAATATAACTCATAATAACAAGTCGGATCGGAAAGTGTTACGGAACCAATATTGACTTTCTAAAATTGTTGTTTAATGCGTTCTTTTCATAACTCAAGTTGTTCAGTCGTCTACTCCCGCGGCCAAGAGCGGAAACTGCAGCACTAGCGTACAGGTCGCACCGCTCGTTTTATGGCTGGCAGCCATTGCTGATTCTATTAGGTGTAGGTACGTACTTGTGTTCTGCTCCGCAAAAAGGTGAACATTGTTCGGCTCCCGCAGCTCTTGTATTCAGAAAGGATCCCCGCATCGAAGATAGAGGCCTCCGCTAACATTCTGCACCAGTTAGAAGAAGGAATCTGATTTGGAACACAAATAACACTGGAAGGAAAATCCGCCTCATGGAAAGTATATTTTTCTCGAAGGTACCTCTTTCTTTACTATAATGCTAGCATTATCGACGTGAACAATCGAATGAGTACTCATGATATAGGACATTTCTACGTATATATAGTATTGGCTTGCCGCTAAAGTTTACAAACACAACAAAGGGTAGCCATTGTGTTCTGTCTATGTTTTACAGCCATTTTTCATAAAGTTAAAGTTTCTTTGTTTTCATCACATATTTATCAATAAGTGTTAATGTTTGTTTCATTAGTTTTAAGGCTAGTTCCTAGGTTTATATTTTATCAGGTTTAAATTGTTTCAAATTAGTATCATTTTGTTCTAACCTATCAGAAGGCTCATTACTATAAAGTTTATGTATATGCTATCACTCATTCAATATATTTTGATTCTTTGGAGAACTCAAATAGTGGCTTGTATTATTCACCCTCATCTTTCCAAGAAAATAGTAAATACTTCGGTATAATCAAGGTGAGGAAATTATCTCTTTTATTAATTTTATTTCAGTCTAATGCTTTCTTATTATTAACACAAAGGCTAACCGCACGCCCTAACACACGTTAATTAAGCGAGTTATTCGTACCTACTTGACTTCTGCCATCAGTAACCCCCAACCCTCTTCTACTCATAAGTTGTTAACATATAAATAGGGAATACATCGTGAGATGTGATATACCAGCAAATGGGAAATCTTATTTTTTGCAGCTCTTGAGTGACACACTTTTCCTTATCGACCTACTGCTATATAAAAGTCCGTCACGCAGGAGCGGCGTAAACTAAGCAGATTTTCCACGGCAGTGTTTGTTGGAAGTGAAGAATGTTTACTTGGAGAGAGAGAAAAAAAAAACCTCCAATTCTTCACAATTTGTTTATTTCAGCGCTAAGCGCTTTCAAAGACTAATGTCTCCATCTTCAGAGCTACTTGCATGTGCTCATTGGGTCTTTCCACGTAAAGTTACACAATTGTGAAATATCCATACGAGTGCCGAACAGTTGCGGAAACGGCCGAACTAGCTTTCGGCAGGAACGAATAGAAGCGGCCATAGCTGGTCCGTTACATTTAATAAAAATACATATCTCGGCTTATATTCAAGATAGAGAATAAATGTGTATAACAATATTTATAGTAAATTTAATTTTCAATAAGGTTGGTTCTATACGATTTTTCGATCCGACGTATAATAACGGAGATATAAAGAATTTTCGAAAATTTTCCCCTTTCTAAACTCCCCCCCCCCTCTACCACTGGTCCGATCTCAGCCGTTAACGAACGTGATCTTCCTATGTACATAAAACTATTAAATAACGAGTTTGGAGAAGATTAAACTAAAATTGCGACCGCTAGAATGTTAACAGACAATATATATATATATATATATATATATATATATATATATATATATATATATATATATATATATATATATACTAGCTCAGATACCCGGCTTCGCTCGGGAATTCATTTGAGGATGAATGGTGATGGTATTTTTTTGGCAAGGCTTTACTTTGCACAATGTTTTGACATTTACCCGTCCCAGTGTTTAGGGTTAATACCATCCGTTTCTGTGGATTTGTTAATAATAAAATTAATCTCTTATGTAAGACTTCACTATCCTCCATTTTGCCATTATTATTTATGCATAGATTTAAATTATTAAGGAGAGCATATTGACATACATTTGAATTAATTTTTTAAGGTGAGGTAGTTCATATTGAAAAGAAGTGTTGAACAAATTTCTCTAAATAACAAAATAAACAACTTTTGTTATGTGCACATTTGCCGAAACCCCAATAGGAAATCACTATTATTAATTTCAGGCCTCCCTTATAACCCCCACTCCTGCCCGTCCCTAGAAATGTTAGTATGGCTTATTATAAGGCAGGCGTTAGTACTAATTCACATACCGAGTTTGGTTTAGTTCGTTTGAGTCTTTTGTGCCAAATAAAATTGTGGACTCCCGCTATAGTTTTTAGCGTATAACTCATTTATACTTCCGTATACGGCAAAAGTGCATATATTAAAAGTTACTCTAAATTACAAAATGAACAACTTTTGTTATGTGCATATTTACCGAAAACCCAATAGGAAACGAAATATAGCTATTTTTAATTTCAGGCCTCCCTTACAACCCCCACTCCTGCCCGTCCCTAATAATGTTGGTATGGCTTATTATAATGACGACGTTAGTGCTAATACACATACCGAATTTTATTTAGTTCGGTTGAGTGTTTTGTGCCAAATAAAATTGTTGCCTCCCGCTATAATTTTTAGCGTATAACGCATTTATACTTCAGTATATGACGAAAGTGTATATGTCAAAAGTTACTCTTAATAACAAAATAAACAACTATTGTTATGTGTTATTTACCGAAAACCCAATAGGAAACGAAATATAGCTATTTTTAATTTCAGGCCTCCCTTACAACCCCCACTCCTGCCCGTCCCTAATAATGTTGGTATGGCTTATTATAATGACGACGTTAGTGCTAATACACACACCGAATTTTATTTAGTTCGGTTGAGTGTTTTGTGCCAAATAAAATTGTTGCCTCCCGCTATAATTTTTTGTGTATAACGCATTTATACTTCAGTATACGACGAAAGTGTATATGACAAAAGTTACTCTAAATAACAAAATAAATAACTTTTGTTATGTGCATATTTGCCGAAAAACCAATAGGAAACGAAATATCGCTATTTTTAATTTCAGGCCTCCCTTATAACCCCCACTCCTGTACGTCTCAGAGAATATTAATATAGCCTAAAGTCTAAGTTGGGCTAGTAGTAAGTTGGGGGGTACTTGGTATGTATATTACTACTAAGTAATATACATACCAAGTTTCATAAAATTCGGTTCAGCCGTTTATGCGTGAAAAGGTAACAAACAAACAAACATACACGAAAGAAACAAAATGCAGTTATGGTGTCTATGACATGTGAAACGAAAAGTTATCGTGAAATTTCGCGAAAAAAATCAATGTACAGACAGAGGTTACAATTTTATATATATATATATATATATATATATATATATATATATATATATATATATATATATATATATATATAGATATATTTAAGGCACCTTATTGTTGTTATCTCCTGGGTAGGATCGATGGACATTTGAAGTAACTTTTTGAAAATCAGGTCATGAGTACGGCCTCAATAGCTGATTTCCCTCAAGGGAAATATGCTAAAACTCACTTGCTCTCTTGAGACTGGAAATGTATACCATGTTAGTGTTAATGTTTACCAATCTGTTAAAAAACTTTCCGGAAAAGAAGGATGCAATAGCTCTAATTATCTTTAAGAACTTTTGGCCAAGAGCAAAGTAGACTCACAAGTGGGGCTCATCTGTACCAATAGAGAAAGTTCAATGTACTTAAATGGATTGGAACATTTTTTTAGCCGTTCCCATTCTGAGTGAAGGTGTTATTGAGTGTGTCACTATGGAGTGGGGCAATGCCTTCTTAATTAACCTTTAACTGTAATCAGCCCATATTTTTTTAATTAATTATAAATATTTTCAGCTTTCATCCTTTTCTCATAACTAAATGAGTATATTTTATTCAATGTTTTAAACTATTCTCATTCAATCCCTTTCTCCCAGACTTCATGTGATGAATATACATCTTTAGCAACTTCGAGTCAAACAATATTTTATTTCTGTAATCGTTGAATAATGGTAACATTACTAAAGTGAAATGAGTGAAGAAAGTGAAACATTTTGCAATAGAGTGAAGAAAGTAATCACTTTCTTCACATGTGAAGAAAGTGACTTGCCTTCTTAATTAGTAACAAGTATAAATTAAAAAATAATTTGAAGATGGAAATTAAATGCTTTTAAATGTTTCTTAACGTTGTAAGAATTTATTTTAACAAAATAAATTGAAATTTGAATGAATTATTGGTGGAAATAATCGATATATTTTAAAATTTAAATATAATAATAATTAAGTTTTTTATAACTATGTTATAACCTTTCACAACCATGCTTATAACCTACCAACAACATACCATAATCTTCACAACATCCTAATTTCATTCATAGTCTGGTTAGATCTGGACATGTATTACACGATTACAGAAAAAATTTAATATAACACTCGTGACGACAGGAGAATTTACAACTCTCGTAAAATTACCACACTCGCTGTGCTCGTGTGGGTAAACGTTTCACTTTAGTTGTAAAATGATCTACTTTCGTCACTTGTATAATAAATAACTATTATTCATTTCTGTTTAAATGAGAAGAGAAGTAGAGCAATATTTCATGACATCGTTTAAACTTTCTCAATTTGCATAAATGGACCCCTTTCCAATCCACTGGTGCTACTGCAAGGTGCAATACTTTTACAACTATTGTAGCCTATTCTCACATTGAGAATCATCCTACCCAGGTGATTGACGAAAATGAGGTCCGTTCAAAACAATATATACATATATGTATATATATATATATATATATATATATATATATATATATATATATATATATATATATATATATATATGTATATTATTTTGAACAGACCTCATTTTCGTCAATCACCTGGGTAGGATCGATAGACATTTGAAGAAATTTGTCGAAAATCGCGTCATGAATACGACCACAATAGCTGATTTCCCTTAAGTAAGTATCCCAATTGTGTTTTTTTTTTTTTTTTTTTGCAAAAAAATAAACTCTAATAATCGTATTTTCTGCTATTGCTTCTGAGGCACAACAAAATCAGTAATCAGTTTATTTTTATAACGTAATGTTAATGTTATAAATATGCAGTTTTATAAAACGTTTTCCTATACTTATTAATAATTAATTAATATCACTTAGGATAATAATAATTCAAAAATATACACAAAAAGCATTAAGGCATATAAACGGTTAAAAAACACAAAAAAAGAGAGGCCTTTTTTTATAAATTGTCTTGAGATTTATTCTTGTTGGCTGAGTTAAATTAGCTAAGTGCCTGTTAAATATGTACATGTAAATATGGGGGTGGGTGGAACTGTGTGTATTGACAACTGGAATATAGGCTTGTTAATATTTGCTTCAAACACCATCCTTTTTACATTAGAAATATTCTCTGCGCAAAACATAATATGAAATCAAGAGCATAAAATAAGATAAGTTTCAATTTCAACTGAATTTTATTTCTATAATCCAAAGGTGTCGCAGGATAAATGCCCAAATATTTACGATCTATGCCTTCTAATAAATATACTAATAAATACAATAAGCCTTTGTATGAAAGCTCACTTTTAATCATAGAAAACTTGCGAACGTTTTATTTCACTAGATATAAATCAAGTTGTATCGTGTGGGAGAAAAATACAGTCTGTTGGGTTACATGGATCTTACGTTTCCTTCTTATTTTCCTGGTACATATTACTCTCTTGAAGATTATTGAAATTTGTTAATTACTACATTTATGGCTTATTGTTTTCTTTATCAGACGCTAAATAAGGATGAAGGGATATCCTTAATTTTTTAACCTTTCTTCATCATCTGATTCTCAGTCCTTCGACTCTTTTGGTATTTTCCTCTTATTGTTATGTTCCAACTTTTTTTAAAGCTCTCCAGTAGCCATTTATCGAGCTTCACCTTCGCTGTTCGTTTTTGCCAACACGAAGCAATCAGTCTAAAACAAATTTAAGTTATAAAATTAATCCTCTGATATCAGTTAATGATTACATGAGTTAGGAGCTGTCAATAGCCAACATTTATCCATGCCACCAGCAGAAGCCGATTGGAAAATTGGAAAAATATCGTGGAAATCCACAGATACGACACCGCTGGAGATATGCCACACTTGACAACTGCAGTTGAGTTGTGGTAAATTCTAAATTCGTGTCCCCTTGTGTATCTGAAGATCTAAGTAAGCATTTGCTTATATCTTCATCTCAAGATAAACTTACTAAGTGGCTTAACTTCTGAACTAAAATTAACATTCTCAAGGCAGCTATCTGAGTTATCATATAACCTATTTAAATCCTCTGGAAACCCATAAAACAGTTCTATGTACTTACTAACTGTAGAAAATATGGTGATTTTTCTCTCCATAAAATCCATAGCTTGAGACAATTCTATAATCTAATCTCTATTCAATCTGTGAGTTTTACCTCTGAAAATATTTCAATAAAAATATAATAGAAATTTTGAAACATTCATAGCGTTTTGGGAGGGTTAATTCCATAGTTCTTGGTCGCGTCAAAGAGAAAATAAGATTTTTTTGAGACATTTGTATGACTTTTAATATCATGAATTGCAATTTAGAAGTACACTATTAGGTTTCAAGCTTTTTAAGCGATTACACGTTTGGTTATCATTTAGCGTGTTTCTCAAAGTGATAATAGGCTACAATAGTGGTAAAAATATTGATCCGTAGCAACTTTTGCAAACAAAAAAGTGGATTGGAAAGGGGTTCATTTATGCAAATTGAGAAAGTTTAAATAATGTCAAGAAATATTATTCTACTTCTCTTCTCATTTAAACAGAAATAAATAATAGTTTTATATATATATATATATATATATATATATATATATATATATATATATATATCTGTTAACGCTCTTGCGTTGGCAATTTTTGTTTGATCGTTTTGTGCAAAAAGACAGATCAAGTTCGTTAATGGCTGAAATCGGACCAGAGGGAGAGGGGGATTTTCGAATATGCAAAATATCTCTGTTACCATACGTCGGATCAAAAACTTGTATAGAGCCAACCTTATTGCAAATGAAATTTACTATAAATATTGTTCTATACATTTATTCTCTGTCTTGAATATTCTTTATGGTGTTTTGACCGGCCTGTGACAACCATATGATTATTGAACACATGTGATAGGGTTACTACACAGAAACGGCAGGAGTTGTAATTACTGTTTGGGTGATATATTAGGGTCAGGTAGTGTAAATGACTACGAACAACACGGACCTTACTCTGTTAGCGGGACAATACAACCAACAATGACTAATTCCAAACGACTTGCAATTACTTCTCGCATCTCATCAAGCAATAACCTCAATTAGACAGCTTTGAATTAAAGCGAACCCACCACCATTTATTACATGGCCACAGCATAATCCAATTATTCCAGCCTCCTTCTTGTCCTCGGCAATGCAAGTACTTTATCTAATGAAATAATTAAAAATCCGTCACGGAGGCAAAACTAAAAGGATTCCCTTCCTGCTGAAATGCCGAACTGATGACATCATTTTTATCAGATTTCTCTTAAGGGAAATCAGCTATTGAGGTTGCGCTCATAACCCGATTTTCGAAAAATTTCTTCAAATGTTCATGAATCCTACCCAGGAGATGACGAAAATGAGATTCCTTCAAAACTATTTAAATATATATATTTGTCTGTTAACGCTCTAGCGGTGCCAATTTTTGTTTAGTTGTTGCCAAAATTGATATTTAGTCATTATATGTAAACAGAAAGATTAAGTTCCTTAATGGCTGAAATCGGACAAGTATGAGGGGGATGGGAGTTAAGAGGGGCCGAATTTCGTAAATTCGAAATATGTCCGTTATTATGGATTCTGATCAAAAAATTGTATAGAACCAATTTTATTGCAAATGTATAGTCCTATAAGTGCTGTTATGTATGTTTTTTCACTATCCTGATTATTAGCCGAGATATTTGCATTTTTTAGATTCCGGCCTTCAGTAAACTCCCACTCCTACTCATGTCATATTAACAATAAGCTGTTATATAATGAAGCACATTATTTGAAGCCTAAATACTAAATATTGTTCTCATTGAACTTTTAAGTTTTGAGGTAAATGTACATTTTGAGGTGACACACGTGGGAAATCTGCTTAATTAACGCAGCCCCTGTTGGACGGACTTTCTTTCTCACCCATAGTGGACAGCCTACTCAAGTAGGAATAAACACTAAGCATGATATTGAAATTTGTATTATTCGAATGAATTAAAAAAAATGTCACGCAGGGGCTGCGAAAACTAAGCAGTTTCCTCACGGATTGGCATGACACAACTTGTCTCTTCTCACCATTCTAATTTTTTTGTCATTTTTATATCTAAGTAAATATCCGATGAGTAGAAGTGGTGGTTTACTGAGGGTTGAAAACAAGGAATTAGGAATAACTCCATTAGTATTTCAGCTATGAAAAAAAAAGTCCGTCACGCAGGGGCTGCGAAAACTAAGCAGATTTCCCTCGTGAAGATTAGTAATAGATAAATATACATACTGGTACCAAAACTGCACCGTGAATAAATACTAACGGAAATAAGAAATGTTTCATCCAATTTCAATAACCTTGCCGACAGGAAGCGTTAGGTTAGAAATGTGAACTGTGGGGTCTGCCCGTTTGACACAGGAAAGAATAACAATTTCTGAAATATATCAGAATATAACATATTAATTTTATTGAGAACTATTTACTATACCTAGTACTGTAATTAATAATGAGTCAGAATAATTGTTATCTCAATCAATCAAATTTTAGTAGTCCAAAACCTTAAGACGGGGGGGGGGGGGTCACCGGGACATATTTGCATGTATCTCGTATAATAAAGGTCTCTTGAATACAATTGTTGGTATTTAAACTTCGAATAATGTGATTTATTGTGTAGCAGAGTATTGTTTATGTAACATGAGTAGAAGTGGCGGTTTGCTGATGGCTGAAAACTGAAAAATGCAAATATCTCGGTTAAACAATATTTACAGTAAATTTAATTCGCAATAAGAGTGATTTTATACAATTTTTCGATCCGACGTATAGTAACGGAGATATTTCTAATTTTCGAAAATCCCCCATTTAAACCCCCCCCCCCCTCCCACTGGTCCGATTTCAGCCTTTAACGAACTCGATCTTACTTTTTACCTAGAACGATTAAATACCGAGTTTCGTAACGATCAAACAAAAATTGCGACCACTAGAGCGTTAACAGACAAATATATATATATATATATATACACAGTATATTTGAAGAAATGTTTCGAAAATCGCGGCATGAGTACGACCTCAATAGCTGATTTCCGTTAAGGGAAATCTGCTAAAATGTATTGGATAACAATTGTAGACCCTCAATGGCTTCACAAGATTTGTTCAATAACATTTTACGATCCCATCCATAATGCTGGATAAACTTTGAATATTTGAATCCCACTGAGTATAAACCCCGACTATTCCATATTTGACTTCAGTGTATAACAAATATGATCTTTATTGCAGACAGGAAAAGTCAAATATCGAGTATGGTATATATCAAATAAACATTTTCGAGTTAGTACGTGCAATCTTAATTGATGATATCACACAACGAATTTGCAGGTAAAATTGCAAGAAGTAAAACTTCATTGAGAGCAATATCTTGAATATAACGTTAGAATTAAGTGTTTCAAAATATAACAGCTTATTATTAATATGACAAGGAGTGAGGGTTTGCTGAAGGCTGAAAATTAAAACATGCAAATATCTTGGGTTAATAATCGAGATAATGAAAAACAGTATATAACAATATTTAGAGCTCACTAAGTTTTCAATAAGATACGTTCCATACTTTCTATCGATCCGACGTATAATAAGGTAGATATTTCAGATATTTTAGGCGTCCCCCTCTAAGCCCCCCCCCCACCTTCCGACTGGTCTGATTTCTGTCATTAACGAACTCGATCTTTCTTTTCACATAAAACGATTGAATATCGAGTTTCGTCAAGATCAAACAAAACTTCGAACACACACAACACACACACACATATATAAATTTGAACGTACCTCATTTTCGTCCTGACGAAAAAGTTTCTGGAAATCGCGTCATGAGTGCTGTATGTGTGAATTCCGTTAAGGGAAATCCTCTAATAGTTGAAATACCTCCGTCACCAATGTAGTAAGGAAAGTAATGCACATAACAACGATTGCATCGGATTATATTTACAACAATACTAAATATACAACACTTCGATTTGTGTCAGAATAAAGAAAATATTCCCAATTTTAGATTTTTGACCGTTGACGGACATGAGGACATTTTTTTTTTTTAAACAAATTCTTAAATACGGAGTTCGACGGAGAATCAAAAGAATTACGACCGTTAGAGCGGTCTAGCCCGTTCTCGCCAATACCCGTGTTTAGACAGTTTCCTTGTTGTGCCATGCTTCTGTAAAGAACAGTATAGTGCCGTGTTTAAGTAAAGGACAGTGCAGTGCCGTTATCTTTGCGAAGATTAGTGCAGTGCCGTGTTTTTGTGAACTTCAGTGATAGTGAGTGAGTTATTGGACTGTGTAATAAGAAGAACAGTGAAGCTATCAGTGCATTCTGTGAGTAGCAGAAGAATAATTAGCCAAGTGTGTAGTGCATTGTTAAATAAATTGTGCAGTGATAAAAACTCTGAAGCTTGTGTGTGTTTAGTTTTGCAATCCAAAAGAACTCTAATAAACAACGTTTACTATTTTTGTAATAAATGTAACAATATGTTTTATATATATATGGTTTAAATATCGATCCAATCTACCTACAAGTAAATGGGAATAACTGATAATTACAAGCAAAGAAATACATACTTTTCGACATAATCGTCATCATATCTGTGGTTCCTCGGGAACCATTAGATAGACAAAACCTTTCCTTAATATATTCCCTTATTAATTTGAATCTGGGCTAGTAGATGTTTTGCTCCTGTTCTTAGAAGTCCAGGCTTCCCACCACTTTATGATGATGCAAGCAGGCCAAAGAACTCCTAGTTTCCGGCCACTTTATGATGGAAGTAGGCCAAAGAATATAGCTTTTGATTAATCACCAACAGGGGGAAATATATAGAAAAAATATACAAGGGGTCATTGGTCTAGAATATAGACCATGCTCTATTTCAAATTATTTTACTTTTTCTCCAACATATTCCTGACATACATATTCTTTACTATATTATATAGTGTTCATTGAGTGGGGTATTCACATCTGCTAGTGTACGTACCAAATTAGTAGTAAAAATATGTTTCTTACTAATCATACCTTGATATGACTTTCAAAATAATATCCTTTTCAATTTTACTGTACGGCCTTCTCCGTTCTTCAAAAATGATCAAAACCGAATTTAATTAATAGCTCTTTACACTTGAAAAACTTTGAACAAATTACTAGCTGAAGCATTTGGTCCTAGAGAATACCTAAATTTCTCAGAAGATCTATTTCTTCCATGTCTTTATATCTGTAATAATATCGTGAAGTTTCCCGTTAAAACCATTTAATTTATTTTGAGGGTTATGCAATTTTCTTGGCATTACTCAAAGTGTTTGTTATGACAATAATTGACAGCAGCCAATAATTAGGGCTCGAATACCGAAAATTAGTTTCAGTACTCTCTATTTTCTAGTCCCTTCCATTTCTACTTACAGTACATTTTTCAAGTGCGAGAATATAAAAATTGGTTTATTTATTTTAAATATATACTCCCCATTTTATGTTAGTAACTATTTAATTTATTATTACAATACTTTACACCTGTAGTTATATATATGTAAATATTTCCGTGATGAACGGTATCGTAAAATGCCATAGAACCAATCTTGTTAAACTATTCTTGTTCTACACATTTTCTCATAACTCAAGTATTAAGAGAACTATTAATGCCTTTTTGTTTTCAGCCTTCAGAAATCCACACCAATACTTTGCGGTTCATTTTTCTATTTTCTATTGAAATAAGAAATATTTGGTGAACGGAGATCAGAAGCGTGTTCGATCAGTATTTGGGAAATCTGCTAGTTCACGCAGAAGCTTCTCCAAGGACTTTTATGTTTATAAATTAGTCCAATTTCATAACGATTGTTTTTTTCCCTTTAATATTTCTCTCCATTTGCCTGCCTCGTACTGAGAGGCATATTTAATGTAACATATTATTGTACAACAGTGGATTGTAGCCACATACAAAGGCAACTTTTTAAAACATTAATTATAAATTTTTTTTTTTTTTTTTTTTTTTTTACGATCAGTTAGAGAAACTATAACTTAAATCCCCGACAATTCAAGAAAAGGGAGAGAGAGAAGTGGGAGAGAGAGAGAGAGGGGAGAGGAGAGAGAGGGGGCAGAGCGAGAGCGAGAGAGAGAGAGAGAGCGGGAGAGAGAGCGAGAGAGAGAGGAGAGAGAGAGAGAGAGAGAGAGAGAGAGAGAGAGAGAGAGAGAGAGAGAGAGCGAGAGAGAGAGAGAGAGAGAGAGAGAGAGAGAGAGAGAGAGAGAGAGAGAGAGAGAGAGAGAGAGAGAGAGAGAGAGAGAGAGAGAGAGAGAGAGAGAGAGAGGAGAGAGAGAGAGAGAGAGAGAGAGAGAGAGAGAGAGAGAGAGAGAGAGAGAGAGAGAGAGAGATGAGAGAGATAGAGACAGAGAGAGAGAGAGAGAGAGAGAGAGAGAGAGAGAGAGAGAGAGAGAGAGAGAGAGAGTTGAAGCCCACTTCTCTTACATGTCGTAGCACCCCCCTACAATAATTTCTTTTAATACTGAATACTCTCCAATAATAAATCTATAAATGAATAATTGCGAAGAATAGATCTTGTAAATGAAATATTCAACCGGTTGCGTTGTCTCACGGCAGTGTTGTCCACTATTCATTTAACATGCTTATTATTGGTCGTATAAGTACCTCTAAAGGACACTTCATGGTACCACTGCTAATAGGGTGTGTGTGTGTGTGTTTGTTTAGTGTGAGTTAGAATTGGCCATGTAGAGAATGAATAATTTTGACGCGAAAGAACGATTCAAAATGTAGAAATGAAATTTTTATCCCTATTCGTTAGTCCTACAATTATAAATTATACTGAAATTCATTTTCCTTATTTTTTTTATTTCAGTGAACTGAGAATAAACCAAAAAAAATATTTTCTATTTGTTATTTTCAAATTGGTTATAAAACTTTAAATTCCTAGTAATGTTGAGGAGGAAAAGCACTTTAACAAAAAGAGAAAAATACATTGCAATATTAAAATAACTTTTAACAAATAACCCCCCCCCTCGCTTCCTTTTCCTGAGCATTTCTCAGAATCTTGAACGGGCCCCATCTAGGTTGAAGGATAGGAGAGAAATGATCCCCAAAAATTAATTGCCTTAAATAACGAGCTAATTTTTCGACGACTAGCCTTATTTCTGTCTTTAATCTTAATTACTCTTAATCAAAAGAAGAAAATGGAGATTCCAGCCGGACGAATGAAAATTCATTGGAGATAAATGTATTTTTATTAAATTGAAATAACCAAAACTAAGCGTAGTAATTAATATGAATCACTAGACTAACTATTAAAGGAATAATAAGAACTAAAAACTTGAGTCATTTATTTTCCATGGTATCATTCTACTCTGCTTTACTGTTTCTGTTTATGGAAGATTCTGTGAGAATTATGTGTTAAACAGCATTTTTCTATCAAATGTGCTGAACTCAAGAATGAAATTTACATCATATATACAAACGTCATATCTTACGACAAACATCAAGGATATTTCATGTCAGAAATTTCTTCTTTCTGTCTTAGAACCAAAACAAAAAAGATTTCCATGATTATCCTTTTCTCTTTCGGAGATATTCAATTTAAAGTGAAACTATGTATTTGCTTTCTGAAAAACTCAAATTGACACTTTGTAATTTTTTTCTGGTCACAAATACTAACTTGGTACATTTGTTTATTTTTTTAATTATTTTCAAAGATATTTATGAATACATACAAAAAATGTCATCAAAATTGGTTTGTAAATAATATTTTTTTTTCAATATTTATTTATTGGAGCTTCGCAGCTTTGGCGATGTTGCTCTAAACATGCTCTAAAATTCTTCATGATTTAAAAGTCAAAACAAAACAATATAATAAAAAATTGACAAAATTAAACAAAACAGAAATGGAACACAAACACAAAAGGAAAACAAAACAGATGAGGAACACAAAGCTTAAAAGGAACACAAACCAGAAAAGGAACACAGAAAACAAAAGGAACACACAAAAAGGAAAAAAAAAACAGAGAGAAAACACGAAAAACAGAGATGAAATCAAAACAGAAATGGGGAAAGAAAATAGAAAACGCAACACAAAACATAAACTGGAAAGCAAAAAAAAAAGAAAAAAAAACCTAGAATGGAAATTAAAAACCAAAAATGGAACACACCATAGAACGAAATAAATAAACAGGGTTAACAATCAAAAACAAAATTCAAAAGCTTTCAATTCAAAGCAAAAATTGTTCAATTGGAAACTATTGGGTTACATTGGAAAATCACTAATAAAACATTTAAATATTAAATAAATCAATAATTATAATAAAATTGGTTTATAAAATGAATAAAAGAAATTTAAAATAATTAAGGTTTAGATAAGATATAAACTGCTACAGGTGAATATTTACATAAAACTCTGTACCTCCCTAATACACACTCGAGTGAGAGAATATTTACACACACACACACACACACAAACACACACGAACACACTCAACTCGCTCGCGCACATGTAAAAGGAAATTATGAAATTTATTTTAAATCGCAAATATTAAATGTAAATTGTAAATAAGAGAGTTATAAATTATTTTTGAATTCAAAACAAATTAATTATACTGTTTCCTATCAATAAACAACAGGAAAATCTCAACAATATAAGAGGCCATAAAATCCAAACCGTTAAAGATATATCAAAACAATTTGGTGTGGTATGGTATGAATGAGTAGAACACCGAAAATAAGATTCATCAAAACCTGAAATGGTGGGTATCATGAATTGATGTGGAATGACCGGATCGAAGCGTAGTATAGAACCAATCTTATTGAATATTAAATGTTCTATAAATATTGTTATATACATTTATTCTCTATCTTCAATACTAACCGTAATATTTGCATTTCTTAACTTTTAGTCTTTAGTAAGCCCAAATTCATTGTGTGATGACACAATGAATTAAGATTTTACGTTTCTCTAGCGAAAAAAATTTTTTCATCTACGTCATACTCGACATTTAATAATTTCAGTCAACACTTAAGATAATATTTTTTATTGGCTGAAATGGGATAAACATCTCCGTTATAGTGAGTAGAATCGGAAAATGCTATAGGAATTGTTATTTATTATACAAGTGAGGAAAGTAGATAATTTTACAACTCGAGCGAAGCGAGTGTAGTAATTTCACGAGAGTTGTAAATTCTACTTTCGTTACGAGTGTAATATTAAATTTTTTCTGTAATGGTGTTATAAATGATCAGATCTAACCAGAATATGAACAAAATTAGTATGTGAAGATTATGTTATGTTGTTGGTAGGTTATAAGCATGGTTGTGAAAGGTTATAACCATAGTTATAAAACAACTAGTGATGATTGTGAAGTAGTGGTTATAAACAAGTACAGGTATAAACAAGGAAGGTAATTATTATTATATTTAAATTTTAAAATATATTGATTATTTCCAAATTCTTACAATGTTCAGAAACATTTAAGAGCATTTACTTTCCAACTTCAAATTATTTTTTAATTTATATGTATTACTAATTTAGAAGGCAATTCACTTTCTTCACTCTATTGCAAAATGTTTCACTTTCTTCACTCATTTCAGTTTATAATGTTGCCATTATTCAACGATTACAGAAAAAAAATCTTGTTAAACTGTCGAAGATCTACAATTGTTGTTCTACTCGTTTTTTCGCAACTCAAGTATTAAGCGATTTATTTTTTTAAATAGAAATAGAGAATCTGTGATGTGATGAGATGACAAGTGTCTAATATGAACAAATGGGAAATCTGCTTAGTTTACGCAGCCCTTGCTTGACGGCCTTTTTTTAAAATAATAAATCTTTTGAGTTTTCATTATTTAGTGTAATAATAATTATTACATATATGAAAGTGAAATATATGTATTCAATACTTTTAAAAAACATAAATAATATCCGTATAAAATAAAAATATATAGAATTCCTTTAAATTCCTTAAAGTGTTTTATGGTTTAAACAGAACTCTAAATTGAAAGTTTAAAGCTTAGTAAATGAATGGAGTTCAATAACTATAGCTTTTGAGGATAATGATATCGATAGATTCAATTAATTTTGAGCCGAGCTGCGCTATTTGGAAAGTTGGTAAACCCTTGGAAAATACTGCCATAATTCTCATGCAAATGTCTAGCATTTTCTTTAACTAGATAAATTAAACCCCCTGTACCAAGAGGGAAATTGAGCTTTTGAGGTTATAATCTTGATTATTTGAGAAGGTATATATATATATATATATATATATATATATATATATATATATATATATATATATATATATAAAACATGTTTCCCTTTTCCCATTGCCCAAAGGGTGTGTATTTTCTATTTTCTACATGTCGATACCATTCCATTTGTATATAACATGTATGTATGCACAACCACCGAATCTCCAAATACTTAGCATTATACTGGTATGTACATATAATAAATAATTATATAAGAGAGTAACAAAATGAAATATTAAAAAAATACGCATTTAAGTGAGATTTCTTGGAAAAATTGCCACTTAGGCCTGACTTGAAATAAAATACCATTAGGATTATACTATTTATTTACATAGGTCTGCCGCAATTGGAACTATTCAAAAGTGTTGGGGAGATATACCCAGTTATTTCTGGTATTTCCTTTAAAATGTAGCACTAAGAGTATAAAGTTAAAGAAATAGAAACGAGTATTTCGCAGTAAAGTTTCTTATGAACATAAAATAGTTGCCATCATTGTGCTTCGGATTACTATCCTTGATTAACCCGTAAATGGTAACATCTCTCCAACTCACTTTCCCAGTAACATCCGTCTATGAGACTAAGTTTTTTTTCTTCTGTATAAATAAAAGATAAATAATAAAAGATCAGTATAAAATTCATATTTAAACTTTATTTTTCTGAGACTTTATTTTGTAATGAATGACAATATTAATAACACAAACAAAAATAATAGTTAACATTTAAAAATGGAATAAAATAATTTAAAGATTTATTGCTAGTATATACATGTTTAGGAATCAATTAAAAGATAAAACAAAGTTAAAAATTCTGTACACACACACACACACATTGCAAATTTTCTTCGAACATTCTAAACAATTAAGTGTACCTCACTTTACACATTTATAATTTTTCATTCTGCTTTTTGTATAAGGGCATTAACGACAGTTTTTTTTCTTTTTTCCAACCTGTCACTTTTATCCTGTTTCTTGCTTTGACATGGCGGTTCCTTATCACATTCTGGACGAATAGTTTCCTATATAAGTTTTTTTAATTCCTCAGACAAATTGGGTACGTTTAATCGAGTCTCCAAATTCAAAGCAGGGCTTTTAATTGCAGTCATTTTTATTTTAATAATGTTCCTTTCTGGCGTTTTTGAACTTTTATTGGGAGCTTCCGAATTCCAAGAAAAGCAATTTTTTTTTTACCGTAATAAATCGATGGTTGATTAGCAGCTACACGTGACGTCTCATCATCGCCGCTACTATTACTGCTGGTGAGGTCCTCAATATGAATTTCAGGATCGCTGTCATTATCTGAAGAAAAACAGTGGTCACTGCCTAAATATGAATCACCAGAACCAACTTCAGCATCACTTTCTGCTACATTCTCCATGCAGAGCTGCATAATTCGTTTAGTCCTTTCAGACACTTTTGAAGGTATATTTTGAAAATTTTATCTGTAAAAGCAAACGAATTGTAAACTAAAAAGTTCGTCACGCAGGGGCTGCGTAAACTAAGCAGATTTCCCATGTGAAGTTTTACAATAGAGAAATCTGCATACTGGTAACACAATACCACCGTGATTAAATACAAACGGTGATGAGAAATCTTTCAGTTAATTAAAATAAATTTCCAACTGAAACGGCTTCTGAATTGAAAGAATAATTTATATTTTAATAACTCAAATTTTAGTAGTCCAAGAACTAAAGAAGGGGGTGGGGGGCGTATGAACAGAACGTATTTGCATAAATTTCACAAAGTAACGGAGGTTAGGTAAGGTTAGAAACTACAGGTTAGGTTAGAAGCTTCCGCCAGAGCTGACTTACGAAAACGGCCGAACTAACCCGAACAACACCCGACCACAGACTTCATAAAAATGCAAATATCTCGGTTAATATTCAAGATAGAGAATAAGTGTATATAACAATATTTATAGTAAATTTGCAATAAGATTGATTCTGTACAATATTTCGATCCGACGCATAATAACGGAGATATATCAAATTTTCGAAAATCATCCCCTCTTAACCCCCCCTCCCACTGGTCCGATTTCAGCCGTTAACGAACTTGATCTTTCTTTTTACATAAAACGACTAAATATCGAGTTCGGTACCGATCAAACAAAAATTGCGACCGCTAGAGCGGTAACAGACAAATATATAGATAGATCTATATATATATATATATATATATATATATATATATATATATATATATATATATATATATATATATATACAGTTTTGAACGCACTTCATTTTCGTCATCTACTAGGTAGGATCGATGGACATTTGAAGAAAAACATCGAAAATTCCGTCATGAGTACAACCTCAATAGCTGATTTCCCTTAAGGGAAATCTGCTAAAAAGCAGATAATTACGGCAGGGGATAACTAATTTAGTTCATAAAAAAATTATACTGTTGGAGTATTCTTTGATCTGAAGTGCGAAAATAAAGGCATACGTTTATAGTAACATCTGACTGTCAGGCGGATAAAAATACAAACGTTTGAAGTAATATCCGTCTGATGGGCGGATATTATTATACACATTTACAGTAATATTAGTCTAACAGACGGAGTTACTACGTAACTTTGGAGTGATATCCGTCCCAAAGCGAGGTGACTTATTTTCAAATTGTAAATTTATAGTCAAACACGAAACTATCACCAAAGATAAACAAACACAACCAAGGTAATGGATTAACTGAAGCATAGCTGGAAGACGGAGGTTTCAAAATGACAATTACGCTGTCTAGCAAAAAAAAATGTTATTCTAACCCGTCCTACAGACGGATATTACCATTTACTGGTTAAGAATTATATGGTCCGTAGTGTTTAATAAAATACTTACACAGGAGACGGGAAAAATAAAAATATTGTGAATAGTGAGACACATATATCAAATACCTTTTTTATTAACCCGAGTAACACCGGGTACCTTAGCTAGTCTATAATAAAATCTCAAAGAACTATGTCATTTCCAACAAAGACATGAATCTTCAGTTTACATATAGAAGTGTGTATATCGTGTGTCAAGAGGAAAAACGTTATTTTAAAGTGGCGAATATTGTTTCCAGTTCTAGTTGAAGTAGTTTTTTTTTATTGAAGCTCATAGCAGTTTCAATAAAATAAAAAAACTTTGCAACTGTCTCTCCACTGAATTTAATTTCAGGGAAGCAATAAAGTGTCCTTTTGTAGAAATTCTTCATAAGGTTCAAGTGGGAAATAGTAGTTACACCACGACGGCACTAAAAAACCCCATTTCATATCCTGCGGTTTTAGTGGTTCTTGATCGGAAAGCAGTCAGACATTATTGTGAGCTTAAGGCATTCGACGAGGAATCAATTTCCGCAGTAATTCCGAAAGAAAGAATGTCCTTTGATGTAGCCGCCCTTGCCGACGTAGTAATGGCTCAGATTTATCGGGGATTAACTCGGAACAGGGGGCTTTAATTCTGGTCTAATTTGAGCTTTATCCTCTTAGCCACAGGGAGGGCTTGGCTTCTATGCCCTTGAAATAATATTAGCAACATAAGCTAGCAAGTAAGGGCTTATTTGAATAATTCTGTTAGGGCTACCAATCATCTTAAAGGGATATTTCTGAAATATTCAAGTCGCCGGGGGGAGAATTCATTGCTATGCTGCACTTGTGAAGTAGACAGCTGTATCCCATAGCAACACAAAAAAAAAGTCCGTCACGCAGGGGCTGCGTAAACTAAGAAGATTTCCCACGTGAAGGTTTACGATAGAGAAATTTCACGAGAGCCGAGCAATCAAGGAAACGGCCGAACGAGCTTTTGGCGGGAAAGTCACTCTCGTCCGTTAGCCGTCAATTTAATAAAAATGCAAATATCTCAGTTAATATTCAAGATAGAGAATAAATGTATAGAACAATATTTATAGTAAATGGAATTTGCAATACGATTGATTCTGTACAATTTTTCGATCCGACGTGTAGTAACGGAGATATTTCGAATTTTCGAAAATCCTCCCCTCTAAACCCCCCACTCCTCCCACTTGTCCGATTTCAGCCGTTAACGAACGTGATCTTTCTTTTTACATAAAACGACTAAATATAGAGTTTGGTAATGATTAAACAAAAATTGCGACCGCTAGAGTGGTAACAGACCGTCGTCCCAATAGAAACTTGAGCTAGGTAGAGCTTTTATCACTTCAAAAAGTTCGTAAACTAAGCAGATTTCCCACATGCGTCAAGTATTTCCATTTATCTCAAAACCTAAAAGTTCAATAAGAACAATATTTACTATTTAGGATTTAAATAATGGGCTTAACAATATGAGAGATCATTGTTAATTTTACATCTGTAATAGCGGGGATTTACTGGAGACCGAAATCTAAAAAAGTCCGTCACGCAGGGGCTGCGTTAACTAAGCAGTTTTCCAACGGGCACCGCGAATTTGCATTTATCTCAAAACATAAAAGTTCAATGATAACAATATTTGGCATTTAAGCTTCAAATAAAGTGCTTCATAACATAATAGAATATTGAAAATATGAGATGAGTAGGAGTGGGGATTTACTGAAGACAGAAAACTAAAAAAAGCAAATATCTCAGTAAGTAATCAAGATAATGAAAAAATGTACATTACATCATATATAGAACAACACATTTGCAATAAGGTTGGTCTTATACAATTTTTCAATCCGTCGCTTAATAACGGAGATATTAAGAATTTTCGCAAGTATCTGGGTTAATAATCAACATAATGAAAGTACACACATAACAACATTTATAGAACATCACATTTGCAATATAATTGACTATACAAATATTCGATACTGCGCATAATAACGGAGATATTTTGAATTTTCGAAACCCCCCCTCTCACTGGTCCTATTTTAGTGGTTGACGATTTTGATCTTATCTTTTACATAAAACGTTAAAACATCGAGTTTAGTATCGATCATAAACAAATTGCGACCACTAGAGCGTTAACAGAGTATATATGTGTGTACATAAATAATTTCAAGTAGACTTAATTGTCTTCATATCCTGGCAGGAATCTTTCGACATTTGAAATTATTTTCGGAAATCACGTCGTGAGTACAACCTCAATAGCTGATTTCTCTTTTGGATAAACTGCTAATACACTAAAATTGAAAAAAAAAAAAAAACATAATACTCAAGGCGTTGTAACGAAAATTAAGAAACAGAAGCACTCATTACTCATTAGAAGCAGGAGTGGATTATATGTTTAGTATTTATTTATGGCCCAATCTTGCTAAGAGCTTGAGTCCCGGGAGTTTGGGCTGACTTTACGAGCTAGCAGATTATTACATTTTGGAGTAAATAAATAGTAATAGATTCATTGCCTGAGGGACCTCCCATCGTTTGAACTTGAGGTTGTATAAATGGAATAAAGCAACAGGAAAAGAGAGAGAATTTGTAAGCGAAAATCAGTATTATAATCGGTTTTATTTTATTTTTAATAAATATCCTTTATTCGTATCTCAGGAATTGTTGAACAGTGTGGCACAGTGATCCATTTCATCGCTACAAAGTTCTTAAAATATAAAAAGATGACTAGAAATTAAACTTATTAAACAGTAATTCCAATTTAATAGGCTGCTAACGGGGAATCAATTTAAGATTTATGATTTATATGAGCTTTACTCTTTAATTTCAGATATTACAAGATTTAGAACGTGACAAGATGGGAAGAATTTCTCTACAGCGATTAAGCAAATCAGCTATTTACTTCGTACAAATGACGCGATTTTCGAAAGCGGTAGTCAAATATCCATCGGTCCAAAGGATTGAGGCGAATGGTGATGGTTTTTTTTTTTTGACAAGGCTTTACTTAGCACAATATTTTGACATTTACTCGTCCCGATGTTTAGGGTTAATACCCGTCGTTTCTGTGGATTTGTTAATAATAAAATTATTTTTTTATGTAAGACTTCACTGTCCTCCATATTGTCATATTTCCCATTCCCTGTGCATTATGCATAGATTTGAATTATTAAGGACAAAATATTAACATACATCTGAATTAATTTTTCCTGGTGAGGAACCTGGTAGTTCATATTGAAAAGAATTGTTGAGCGAATTTCTTTAAATAACAAAATAAACAACTTTTGTTATGTGCATATTTGCCGGAACCACAATACGAAATGAAATATTGCTATTTTTAATTTCAGGCCTCCCTTATAACCCCCACTCTTGCCCGTCCCTAGAAATGTTAGCATGGCTTATTATAAGGAAGGCGTTAGGTCTAATACACATACCGAGTGTTTTATTTAGTTAGGTTGAGTCTTTTGTGCCAAATAAAATTATTGACTCCCGCTATCATTTTTAGCGTATAACACCTTTATACTTCGGTATACGACGATAGTGTATATGACAAAAGTTTTCTAAATAACAAAATAAACAAATTTTGTTATGTGCATATTTGCTGAAACCCCAATAGGAAACGAAATATCACTATTTTTAATTCAGGCCTTCCCTATAACCCCCACTCCTGTTCGTCTTAGCGAATATTAGTATAGCCTAAAGTCTAAGTTGGGCTAGTAGTAATATACATACCAAGTTTCATAAAATTCGGTTCAGCCGTTTATGTGTGAAAAGGTAACAAACAAACAAACATACACGAAAGAAACCAAATGCAGTTATGGTGTGTATGACATTTGAAACAGAAAGTTATCGTGAAATTTCGCGAAAAAAATCAATGTACAGACAGAGGTTACAATTTTATATATATAGATAGATAGATAGATAGATAGATATATAGATAGATAAATATAATAAAGAATTTATAAAGTTTATCAAAAGTATAGATATGGATGTAGCAAAAATACATTAGAATGTAAAGTTGATAGTGAGGAATGAGAATTATAATTCAATATATTTTTACATAGACACGTAAATCAAACATCGGTTGAGTTTAAATTTAATTGATTTGTTTTGTGTTTTTTCATTTCAGTTATTAATTTTATTGGTAATTGTCTTACTTATTTTTATATTTTATTTTGTTATTATTTTTATATTATATTTGGATTAGATGGTTCATTAACGTGTATATATTGTAAAATGAAATCGTATTTAAACATAATCATACATGTAATATAGCATGTGGCAATGGAACATGTATTCAAATAAATAACTCCACATAGGGTTACTATGAGGAGGAAATATATATATATATATATATATATATATATATATATATATATAGGAAATTGGTTTTCAATAATAACGATTTTTTTTTTTATATTTATAATCGAATTGGAAGAGATTTAATTTTGTTCTTATCATTTAGGGCATTGGCAACCACAATGTTTCACTATCAGTAAATGAAGTAGAGTCTGGTGATAAGGGAGTGAAATGCCGATCCTAGAATTGTATGATGATGATGATGCATATTATCTGTAGCTGCGTGGGAAGGAGTGGTGTGGGGAAACTAAAATTCGCTGAGAGCTTCATGGAACCCATTAAATATATAAACACACAAAATATCCCCCTTCCATGGAGTGCTGTAATGCACGGTACAAAAGAAAATTTTAAATTCGCACTTGACAATCAGCTGTAACACACAATGTGAAAATATAAACAGTAGTACATAGTTTACAATACTCCAAAATGTTTGAAACCACACATCAATGTCAATAGATCTCAGTCCTACTGAACGTTGGTTCGTTTTTTACTCGATACAATATATTGAGATATATAATTGGGGAAATGGATTTGTTTTCCTCCTCAGAACCACTTCATATGAATTGGTAATATTTCCATAACTTTGAAAACAAAAGACTGTACTACCTGAAATTCAAAACTATCAATTAATGCACGAGGAGCACGTTGGCCATAACTTTGAGCTAGATAGAGCTTCCTGAAATTTCAAAAATGTCCGTAAAATTAAGAGGCACATTGCTACTTCAACACTCACACTTTTTATAGTCGTCTCAATAGAAACTTGAGCTAGATAGAGCTTTTATCTAAAAAAGGCAATATTTGGAATTTAATGGTATAAGGTCATGGGTTGCAGTGGGGGTTTACTGAAGGCTGAAAACTAAAACAAATCCAAATATCTCGGTTAATAGTAATTTTAAAGGCAAAATATGTATACATCAACATTTATAGACAATTAAACTTACAATAAGATTCATCATCATCATCACTTGCGCTACATCCCGCGAGGGGACAGGGCCTCTTGCAGCTTTGACCACCAGTCATCTCTGTCCTGCGCCGCCATCTTCCAATCCCGAATCCCCAGCATGGATCGGGCATCCTCGGCCATGCCATCTATCCACCGCAACCTTGGCCTTCCTCTCCTTCTTGGGGATCTCGTCTTCTGACATTCTCGCCACATGTTCAGCCCATCTGAGACGGCTTGCCCGGATGAATTTCATTATATCCGCATCTCCATATAATGTCATAACCTCGGCATTAGTCCGTCGCCTCCAGATCCCATTTTCACAGACGCCTCCCAATATTTTCCTCAGAATCCGCCTCCCAAACCTAGCCAGAGCTTGTTCCTGCTTCTTATAAATTGTCCAGCATTCCGAGGCATATGTTAAGACTGGCCTCAGAGGCGGATCATTGTAGCTCGAGATACCACTCGGCTTTTAAAATGCTCCAGCAGTCCGTGGTAACATCTGTTGGCGGAAATTACTCTACGCTGGATCTCTTGGGCAATGTCATTCTGGGAATTCACTTGCGAATACAATAAGATTAGATCTATAAACTTTTTCGGTTAGACGTAGAGTAATGGAGGCCTATAAAATCTTCGCAATTCGACCTCTAACCCTCCCTCCCACTGGTTCGATTTCAGCCATTAAGGAACTCGAACTTTATCGTTTACATAAAACGTTTTAATATGGAGTTTGGTAACGAAACAAAAACCAAAAATTGCGACCGTTCGAGCGTTAACAGAAATATACATATATATATATGTGTGTGTGTGTGTATATATATATATATATATATATATATATAATATATAGGGAGCTGGTTAACTTTATTCAAATTTTGAATTATTTCCATGGGCCTTTATCTCGCGTGGTAAGCCTAGAGTGGTGTGTTCGATTCCTGCCTGGACAATAGGACATAATTTAGTTACGGAATTCATTAAATAAAATCCATAGTCCCAACCTGGCTAGAAAAGGGCGGTGACCTGTAGATAACCCGCCACAATTAGCCACAGTAACATAAAATGGACGTAAATTAATAAATATATGTAAATATATCATTTTGAACGGACCTCATTTTAGACATCTCCTGGGTAGGATCGAAGGACATTTGAGGAAATGTTACGAATCATGAGAACGACATCAATAGCTGATTTCCCTCGGGGGAAATCCACTAAAAAGGCCGTTCAATGTAGAACATCCGAATAAGCCGGAAACACACATGGTGTTCATCTTATAGGCCGAAGCCAACTGCAGAGTGAGGGAATTATATTTTACAACCTGTTCGATTGCCTCCCACCAACAGCTGTGATTAATGATCGTTTGAACCATTATATCGGCGTGCAGAATTACAAATAGTTTCCCTCAAAAACATGTAGGAGCTCGAATATTAACGACCATTTTTCTAGGCACTTGCTCTCTTCAGTTGGACTGTGCCTCACAAAAATATGGGGACAATCACTCTTCCAAATGACCATAACAAACTTATTGTTTCTCGGTGATGAAAACGAAAAGGACTCGTTTTTTTCAGGCAAAAAAAAAAGTGACAAAATTAAGCTACAGCTGCCAGGAAAATTTTTCATAGTGTGATGACGTCGTCTGAAAGTCAGTTTCTTTAAGAATATTTTAAATGAAAGTGTAATAATGCCGCCATGTGCCTTTAGGAATATTTAGAGGAAATTGGGTTTGAAAGAAGGCATAGAAGTATGGGAGAGAGTAGCTATAAATATTCACCGCAAAAATGATGGGACACTTTATCTTTTCTCCCTCAGCAAGTAATTTCTTAAATTTGAGATCTTTATTCATATTTTAGCCACTATTAGTTCCAGAGGTTTTTATTATATATTCTTATTAATTGAGGAACATTGATTAACTCTTCTTTAAATTAGAAATAATATTAATCATGTAAAGACAATGAGGAAATATTGCTTCGATAAAGGATTCAAGAGGTGTTCCAATGAATTTTCAATCGAACATGATATAAAATTAGTCTTATATTATATATACGTATATATATATATATATATATATATATATATATATATATATATATATATATATATATATATTATGCAACTCATAATTGAATATACCACTTCAGCATAGAGATAGGGCCACCTGGTAGAGTGCCAATTGAAAACTAACCTAAACTAAGATGGCCGCCAGATCTCTCAGCTGATTTAAATTGGAATCTATTACGTGGAATTAATCAATAATAGAGGAAACAGAAAGAAACAACCTATAAAATTCAAATGACTGATTTATCTGGATCCAGAAACTCCACAAGCATACTTTTGAGAAATAAAGTAGGAGTGGGGGTTTAGTGAAAACTAAAAAATTTCGCAGGGGCTGCGTAAACTAAGCAGAGATCCCATGTGAAGTTTTACAGTAGAGAAATCTGCATACTCGTAACACAACACCACCGTGATTAAATACAAACGGTAATGAGAAATCGTTCAGTTAATTAAAATAAATTCCTAGTAGTAGAAGAACTAGTAGTCCAAGAGCTAAAGAAGGGGAGGGGGCGGATGAACAGAACGTATTTGCACCAATCTCACAAAGTAACGAAGGTAAGGTTAGAAACGACAGGTAAGGTTAGAAGAAGCTTCCACCTGAGCCGATCCTGATTTACGGAAACGGCCTACCTAATCCGAACTATACCCGACCATAGACTTCATAAAAAACAAATATCTCGGTTAATATTCAAGATAGTGAATAAACGTATATAACAATATTTATAGTAAATTTAATTTCCAATAAGTTTGGTTTTATACAATGTTTCGGTTCGATGCATAATAACGCAGATATTTTGAATTTTCGAAAATGCCCCCCTTTAAACACCCCCTCTCTCTAGTCCCATTTCAGCCATTAACGAACTCGATCTGTCTTTTTACATAAACCGGTTAAATATCGAGTTTCCTAACGATCAAACTAAAATTACGACCGCTAGAGTGGTAACAGATAAGTATATATATATATATATAATTTTGAACGGACCACATTTTCGTCAACTCCTGGGTAGGATCGATGGACATTTGAAGACATTTTTCGAAAATCGCACATGAGTAAGACCTCAATAGCTGATATCCCTCAAGGGAAATCTGATAAAATACAAATATCACGGTTAGTAATCAAGATAGTGAGAAAGCAAGAATATCAATTTATATTTTTAGAACATTAAATGTTTATTGCCTAATTTGTATTAAGATTGCCTCTATACAATCAGTCTATCCGGCCTATGATAACGGATATATATATATATATAGCCAATTTTCGAAATCTCCCACCCTCCCTCGTTAAGGAATATGATCTGCTTTTAACAAGACAGATACACCAATATAAACTACCTCTTCTCATACACTCCCAAAAGTACGACGTATGTCCGTTTATGTACCACCCTCTTTTTTTAGATGATTTCCCTTAACAGAAATCATCAATTGAGGTTGTACTCATGACGCGATTTTCGAAACGTTTCCTCAAATGTCAATCGATTCTACATAGGAGACGAAAATGAGGTCCGTTCAATATTGTATATATCAATTTTTATTTGTCTGTTAACGCTCTAGCGGTCGCAATTATTGTTTTATGGTTACCAAACTCGATATATAAGCGTTTTATGTAAAACTATAGATCAAGTTCGTTAACGGCTATAATCAGACAATAGGGTGGAATGGTTAGGGGGACTTTTGAAAATTCGAACTTTCTTCACTATTATACGTCGCATTGAAAAGGTGTATAAAAGTAATGTTATTTTAAATCTAATAGTCTATGCATGTTGTTATATAAATATTTTCTCTAAAGTTAATATTAACCGAAATATTTGGAATTTTTAGTGTTCATGCTTCAGTAAACCTCCACTCCTACTCATTCCCAAATAAAAATAATCTGTTATAACATGAACCAAATTCTAAGCGTAAATACCAAATACAGTTTCCATCGGACCCTTAATATTGTTACGTTTTTTATTACCAAAACCAGTAATAAACGTTTTAATAAGAGTTCTTTTGGATTGCAAAATTAAATACTCGCAAGTTTCACAGTTTTTATCACTGCACAATTTATTTCACAATGCACAATAAACTTGGTAATTATTCTTAATTACTACTCACAGTATACAGCGTCACTGTTCTTCAGATTACACAGTCCAGTAATTCACTCACGGCCACTGAAATTCACAGAAAGACGGCACTGCACTGTCCTTTACTTCGCGGCACTGCACTGTCTTAAACATGGAACTAAACTGTTACAGTCACGGCACAACACTGTTCTTCTTATAAAAACACTTTACCGCACTGCACTAAGTCGCACTGTAGCACTGACGTGAACATCAAGACAGGTGAGAATAAAACTGACTCGCTCGCAGCTTGCTGGTTCTTTATATAGGTGGTCGGCATACATCAAAGGGGAATTGTCTGGGCCGTCGACGTCTGGCTGGAACGTACTGGTAGGGGCTAGGCCATTCTGTCGGCTTCTTTGATCTATATCGCACTTCCCAAATACGCGACTCTCTCTGCTAATCCTTCATTTTCACAACAATATGCAATTTCGTACTGTGGTGCTGTAATCAATTAAGGCTTTACGTTCTGGTCGTAAATGTGTATTTGATCTATATACCATACTCCATATTTAACAGTTTTATTTTTATACACTAAAAGTAGGGAAATTCGAAGATTCAAAATATCTCCGTTATTATTAATTTGATCGTAAACCGATTTAGAATCAATCTTGTTAAACTATTGATTCACTACAATTCTTGCACTGTGCATTTTTCTGTAACTCATGTATTAACAGTGTAATTTCATTTTTCATTGTTTTCAGCCTTCAGTTAACCTCCCCCAAGCCTTCTACTCTTCTGTTTTTTTTTTCTATAAATAGAGAATAGGTGGTGAGTTGCGATCAGGGGTGACTTATACCAGCACGTGGAAAAACTGCTTAGTTTACGCCACTCTTGCGTGACGATTTTTTTTTTTGGGGGGGGGAGGCACTGCTCGAACCAAAGCGGAACTGATTATATTTCATTTTGATTGTTTTAATAATTTCTTTCCCTGAGTTAGTAAATATCAGATCTGACTTACCGCACTGCACTGGGGATGTATATTTGGACATCTAAATGAAAGACTAACAAGGAAGGGATCAGCTACGGAGCGTGAGCCAACATACTCCCTGAGTGGTTTTAAAGCCCAACCAGATATATACTAAATGGAGTGTTTGAGTTGGCAACCCTGAGTCTAACTTGGTTCCCCTGCAGTAGGTTCTGCAGTAAACATAACTCTTTTCGTACGCCTACAGAGAATAGAGTCACTATCGAACGGTTCGTTCCAGAGTCAATCAACTCTATAACAATCAATAAGAACAAAAATTGTAAAGTTTTATTACTCTTTGTTAGTTTTACTCTTTATTATCCCAATTGATTCGATCAAATTTACGGACTGCTAAATAGAAGATCTCACTTGTCTACCGAAAACAAACTAATAATATACAAGTTACTACATAAACCAATACGGACAAACGCTATAGAAGTGTGGGGTACTGTAAAACCTTCGAACATCAGACTTTCTAATCCAAACTCCTGCACACAGTAGTAGATGCTTCATATTATATTACAGAGCACACCATACATAAAGATCTTAATATCCCTTTTGTAAAGGACCTAATTCCCTTAAGATTGAGAAAATTCCATAGCAGGCTATCCAATCAACCTAATGCAGAAGTGCCCTTTCCAGTACCACTCATCCATATTCCCCTCCACGGCGCCTCAAGAGGAAGGGCCCGGAGATCTATAGAAGTGTAAAGTGAAGTGATAGCAGTGGCTATTTTCTTATCAAGTGCCATTCCTCCTTAGCTCTTGACTTCCTTGCCAGGCAGGGAGGTGCTGCTCCACTCATTGTGGTGAAGGGGTGTAGCTTCTGTTGAGAGTGATGGAGGACGATTGTATTGTACATATCACATTGCATAATGCATTTAAAATGCAGAATGTAATAATCTTAATAACATAAAATAATAATTTCATTATCCTAATGACGTGGTTTTTACATTTGTCTTAAAATTGTACTCCGTAGATGATAGTTTTTTTTTTAATATGTATTACATACATAAACACAGTATAGAGATTACTAATCTATGCTCAGGATTACAAAGTCGAATTCCTTAACCGACCGACACTCAGCCGTCCTGATGCATTGTACCCTGAAGAAGCTAACAGCATGATTAGCGAGGCGTTGGTAGAGAATGTCAAGGTACAGCCGATACAAAAACTCTCTGAACAAGTAGCCTGAGATTGTATATATATATTTATAGTTATTGTATTATAGATGGTTTTGTATAGTGAATTTTTAGCAGCTTATAAATTAAACAAGCTATTCGTACTTTCTTGTTTTCAGCCTTCAGTAAACCCTATTTCTACTCATCGCTTTTAGCAGATTTCCCTTAAGGGAAATCAGCTATTGAGGTCGTACTCATGACGCGATTTTCGAAAATTTTCTTCAAATGTCCATCGATCCTACCCAGGAGATGACGAAAATGAGGTCCGTTCAAAATTATATATATATATATATATATATATATATATATATATATATATATATATATATATATTTGTCTGTTAACGCTCTAGCGGTCGCAATTTTTGTTTTATCGTTACGAAACTCGATATTTAACCGTTTTATGTAAAAAGACAGATCAAGTTCGTTAATGGCTGAAATCGAACCAGAGGGAGGGGGGGTTTAGAGGGGGGATTTTCGAAAATTTATTATATATCTCCGTTATTATGAATCAGATCGAAAAATTTTATAGAATCAATCTTATTGCAAATTAAATTTACTATAAATATTGTTATATACATTTATTCTCTATCTTTAATATTAACCGAGATATTTGCATTTTTATGAAGTCTGTGGTGGGGTATAGTTCGGATTATGTCGGCCCTCTTCGTCATTTCTCGGCTCAGGCGGAGCTTCTTCTAACCTGGCGTTTTTAACCTTACCTTACCTTCCTTACTTTGTGAGATTTATGCAAATACGTTTTGTTCATCCGCCACCCCCCCCCCTTCTTTAGTTCTTGGACTACTGAAATTTGAGTTATTAAAATATAAATTATTCTTACAATTCAGAAGCCGTTTCAGTTGGGTATTTATTTTAATTAACTGAAAGATTTCTCTATATCTAATCACGGTGGTATTTTGTTACCAGTATGCAGATTTCTCTATTGTAAAACTTCACAGGGGAAATCTGCTTAGTTTACGCAGCCCCTGCGTGACGGACTTTATTATACTTATATATAGCAAATATATGGGAAAATGAGACCATTAGTGTGTCATATCAGTAAGTGGGATATTTCCTTAATTTTTGCAGCTCCATCGTGACGGAATTTTTCATGAATTACTATAGAACGTTTCACTTCGAGATGGCAGTATGTATTTTCAATGGGGTGCTCTGTCTCCCTCTTGCATATGCCTCGCTAGATAGCTCTGTCCTCCTCCCTCCGTGCGGCGTTGCCGCTATATCTCAAAGTTGTCCAATTTTTACGGGAAAAATTCTGTAACGTTCAGAATTTATCGCTCCATCTGCCTATGCTAAAAATTTATCAAGAAAATAAAATCTGTTTTTGCAATTAATTGTTTTTTTGTCCATTTTTTTCATAAAATTTTTAATGGAAATTCTTGTTTCTCTCGTCACTGTGATCTTATTTTTTAAGATATTAGTTTGAAATTCGACATGAAGTTAGTATATATTATCTTTATTCGTAGCAAGGAACAATTTTTTTTTTCAACGACATTCCTTTCCATGTTTTTGCCATAATAAAAATAAAAATTGAGAAATCCTATTTTTAAAAAGTAGCCTGCGGGGAATTTCCGTTCTATAATTGTTTATTAAGTTGTGTTTTAATCCTTTTACTGAGGTCTATTCATATTTAATTTTTAGCCTCCTACGAACTTTTTGGGTCGCTGACCACTGATGCAATTAATGTTTATATGTTGTGAGAGCGTCGCGGCACGGCGGCAGGAGGAGAGCTGGACACCCCCGGCTCTCTCCCGTTCTTTCTTATAACTGTCTATTCTACCATGATTATTTAAAAAGCCTCAACTCAGAAATTGTAAATTTTACTGGGAAGCACTTTTTTTATTAATCTTTTTAATGTGATTTGAAGTTAATAACTTAAATATATCTTTCAAAATGTAATTTTCGACAAAAATTGGAGTTAAGGCCTTTTATAAACTGAGAGCAATAGAGGACTGTGAACAAACAGGATTGGGATGATTATTTATAACAATAATATTAATATATATCTTTAATCCATTAATAATTATTCATTATAATCATAATTATAGTTGCATAATTAAAAAATAAAACCATTTTAATCAAAGAAATTCCTAATAAAAATCTTTAATGACCTTCAAAAATGTCTATTGAAAGCAACTTAATTTTAGAGTATCTAATTTCTTAGCCCATCTTACAAGTAGAATAAGCCTATTAAATTTAACTTTTAAAGAAAAAAATATCCATTTAGTTTATTGTAAAAAATAGTAAAAATCTTAAGTATGCTTCATTACTAACAATCAAAACAAAAATCTCTAAAATTTAATATTATATTAAGAAAATATAATATTATATTAGGTGCTATATAAAAACACCAGTACTTGTTTCTTCGTCTGACAGAGGTTCAACTCCGCTCATTCCTTGCGAGTCCGTAAGCGATTGAGTGGAGGATCCTGACGTCGACCCCAGTCTTATTATGAAAGGCTCTAAATCGTCTTGTATCTCATCTGCCTTCCACATCGCCTCCTCTATTTTTTTAACATGCTCCGCGTAATTCTGCCAATTTTCAGATTTGAATTTCTCATAGCCTTCCCTTATCAATGCTGCCATTTCATTCTTTTGAAACCGGGTATTGTTCATGGCTACATAGTGCTTCACTTGAGCCCACACAAGTTCTATTGGATTTAACTCGCAATGGTAAGGTGGCAACCGTAGAACTTGACAGTTACTTCTTTCGGCCATAGTGTCTACTCTGTACGTAATGTACTTGGTTTTGTGAAAGTTCACTAATTCCAGCAAGTCCCTCTTTAAGCTGTCCGCTTCAAATGATATATATTTAGATTCCAGCCATTCCTGAAGCTCTTTCTTAGTGTCTTTGGACGATGGGATTTGTTCTTGGCGCAGAGAATGGTACGAAGCGTTGTCCATAACAATTACGGTCCCTTCAGGAACATTTGGGAGTAGCTGTTCTTGAAACCACTTTTCGAAACATTCACCATCCATTTCCTCGTGGGCATCTGCTGTATTTTTTTTACATAAGAATGTAAACTCTGCTCCGCAGACGAACCCTTGCTCGCCTCCAGCATTAACCAGCGCAAATCTCGGTCCTCATGCTGTGGGTTGCTTCAGACCAGCAGATAGACCTGCGAGAAATGCGTCTCCAGCCGACGAAATAGTTTTTGTCCCTCCATGTACTCGTAATAGTGTGCCCAACGTTGACCCACGTCTCGTCAAGGTATACAACATACAGTCCATCTGCTCTTGCTTTCCGGATACTTCGTAAATATTTATGCCTCCACGAAATCAACTCATCTTTCTCAGTTAGTAACGCGTTGTTCTTTCTTTTTTCGAAGGCAAAACCAATATCGACGAGTGTCCTATACAGTGTTGTTCGAGAAAATTTAGGCAAATCTTCATCCGATTTCATGTTGGTTAATAATAAATTCAAAGTCGGGGGAATGTTCTGGAAATAAAAGCTGTGAACCTTCTGGCGGATAGCCAATAATACAAAAGAATCATACTTGACTAATCGAGAATCCTTTCTTTGAACTTTTAGACATTTTCTTTTCTTTGTGGGAGTTGTGAATGGGCCTTGGCTGCTTCTTTTAATTATCCTATAAACAGTTCGCTTTGAAACTCCCGTGGCATTACATGTTTCGTTCACAGCTTTGTTCACAGTGTAATTCCGTCTGAAGTAGTTATATACGTTGAAAACTATACCTTGCTCTTTGCTGCGAAGTTGTTCCCCCTGTTTTCGTCGCTTTTGAACTGCTGATGAAGTTCCAGGTTCAGCCATCTTCAACGAAAATCGGATGCGCAACTAAATGTCCTAACCCTTATACGAAATCCTATCGGATTGTTATCACAAATAGATGACCAAAAAAATTGAAAGGACTACTTGTAAAACTTCACTGAACTGGATGTGTACGTGGCAAATGCATAAACTGTAATGATCATATTTGCTGTAAGGAAGCTTGCTTATTGACTCCGAGAGGGTCAAATGTTGTCCCAAACAGGTAGGGGGAATAAACCCCGTGGGTAATACTCCATCACTGGCCAACGCATCAACCCTTGATCAGCAGGTATAACTAAAGGACCATTGTATTGTAAAACAAGAATGTCATGTTAAGGAAAGAGAGAATTATTAGAAATATGTTTCCATACTTACATTAGGTGTTATTTAAAAAAATGTAAACGTTTGGAGAACAATGTATTCTAAACATTATTTTGCCATCCTCCTTACAACTTTGAAAGAAAATAACATTTCACAGAAGCACAAAAAATTTTGAAAATAATAAAATACCAAACCATAGAGTAACTTGTCGTTTTTATTATTAAACTGAAATTTGTATGCAGGCTTGGGTAGCTGAACGGCAGAGCAGGCGGGGGAGCCAGGGGGTCCAGCTCTCCTCTTGCCGCTGCGCCGCGACGCTCACACAACATATAAACATTAATTGCATCAGTTGTAATCGACCCATAATGTTCGGAGGAGGCTCAAAAATAAATTTGAACTGTCCTTTTTAAAAGGATTATGACAAAACATAATAAACTATTATAGAACGAAAATTCCATGCAGGCTACTTTTTTAAAATTGGATTTCACAATTTTTATTTTTATTATGGAAAAAACATGATAAGGAATGACATTTTAAAAAAAATTGTTCCTTGTAACGAATATATATAACATAAACTAACTTCGTATAGAATTTCAAACAAATATCTTAAAAAATATGATCGCAGTGACGAGAGAAACAAGAATTTCCATTAAATTTTTTAGGTAAAAAATTGGCACAATACAATTTATTTCGATTGTGTATCTCGTTTTGTTGATTTATTCTTAGTATAGGCCGATAGAAGATTAAATTCTGCACATTTCAGAATTTTTCCCGAGTTTTTCAGAAATTTGGTGGATTTGAGTGAGATTTGGCAACAGCGCACGAGATCTACTGCCATCTCGAAGTGAAACGCGCCATAGTAAGGATATGAGGATTTTTGATGAATGATTTTAAAACCCAAGTCATTAGTAAAACCTCAATTACTGAATCTCTTCATCTCATATTGGAAAGATAATTCCTATACTAATACTTCAAGCATATGAGTTATAATGCCAAATTATCTTTATAGCTGGTAAACGAACTATGAGAATTAATTATAAAAATGCTAAATAACCAGT
The DNA here is from genome assembly GCA_019009955.1 of Riptortus pedestris. Taxonomy (NCBI): domain Eukaryota; kingdom Metazoa; phylum Arthropoda; class Insecta; order Hemiptera; family Alydidae; genus Riptortus; species Riptortus pedestris. The sequence goes on from CM032232.1 coordinate 29,345,340, forward strand.
AATTTGCCTCAAGATAGGATAAATACCAGTAGCCGACAGCGGTGACCAAGAGACTAGAACCTATTAATCTTCTTCGGAGACATTCCAACATCTACTAGTTATTGAGTTCCTCAGGGTAATACATTAAGCTCCAGAATCGAATCCATCAGTTAGAAAGATCCAATGTTTCACTCAGATTAGATTTGGTTTATACAGGGAAATGTAACAATCAAATTATTTTCCCTTGGTTCGTTTTCAAAGCCTAGTCCAGGAAATGGTACTATTATTTTGTCGTCAAAATAATTATTACTGTCAATCTCAATAGGTTTTATCTATTGAGGTCGTACTCATGGCGGGATTTTCCAATTTTTTCTTCAAATGTCCATCGATCCTACCTAGTAGATGACGAAAATGAGGTCCGTTCATAACTGTATATATTTTAATCTGTTACCACTCTAGTGGTCGCAATTATTGTTTAATGGTTACCAATCTCGATATTTAGTAGTTTTATTTTAAAAGAACGATCAAGTTTTATAACAGCTGAAATCGGATCAGAGAGGAGGAATTTCGTAAATTCGAATTATACGTCTGTAAAATTGTATAAAAACAATCTTATTGCAAATTACTATAAATATTGTTCTACACCTATATTCCGTATAATGAGTATTTACCGAGATATTTGGATTTTATAGTTTTACGCTTTCAGTGAACTCCTGCCAGTGTCATGGTAAAAATAAGTTGATATATCATAAACCGCTTCATTAAAAGATTAAATACCAAATATTGTTGTTGTTGTTTTTTTTTGGGGGGGGGCTCAGGTTGGCCATGCGTGTTAAAGCGTTGACCTTAATCTCACATGGTAAACCTAGAGTGGCGAGTTCAATTCCCGCCTGGGCAAAGGAAATTATTTAGTGATGAAATTCATTAAATAACGTCCGAAGTCCCACCCTGGCTATAAAAAGGTGGTAACCTGTATTTTCCTGAGTTGCAAAAATTGGACGTTAATAAATAATAATAATAATAATAAATATTGTTTTTAACAAAGCTTTATTAAACGAGATACAAACAAATACGTTCTGTTGACCTCTCCTTCTCTTGTTTTTGGAATAACTAAAACCCGAGTGATTGAGATAGAAATTGTTCTGATTTATTTCAAATTACTCCACTAGCTATAGCAAATAGTTTTACACTTCAGACGATTTCCGTTGTAGAATATTAACTTGTAAATTGAATGAATGATTCCTTATTACTGTTTGTATTTATTCTCTTGACATTTACGGTAGTCTTACCAGCATGTAGATTTATCTGTTTTAAACCTTCCCGTTGGAAATCAGCTTACTTTACGCAGCCCCTGCGTGACCGACTTTTATTTTAACAATTCAACGCTGGGTTTTTGGAGTGGTGACTTCTGAAAAGTTAAGCTTGGTCAATGGTAAACACGGGCGAAGTCTATCTTATTAATCCCTGGTAAATCAAGGATAAGAATGACTCGGATAAGGCTTCGCATAAGTTTTATTCGTAGGGTTTTATCGTAGGCTTAAGGTTAAGTTTTTCTATATTTCCATATTTTGATCGTCTCCCATATTCAGGTGACAACGATTTTATTAAGTATTGTATGTTAGTAGTCTAGCATAAACAACTAATAAGCAAATTTCCGAAGTTGCCAAATTATTAGTTGATAAATTTTACTTCCGCTCATAGTTTAAAAACTGCTGCCTATGCCATAAAAGCTAGGAGAAATAATCAATTTCTTATTTTCTATATTCATAAAACTTGCTGAAAATTGATAAGGCCATATTTTATTAAATAAATATAGATTGATTTTAGTAAATTTTATTTTTATTTATTGGGTACTTGCTCTACATCAAAGGTGATCTCTGTTTAGAATAATATATTTATCCCTTCATGTAAACCTTGATACTTTATTTATAAAGTATGGAAAATATTCTTTAAGTATCTGAGGTTTTCTCATATCCGTACTTGGTCTATTAGAATTAAAACAAAAGTTATCCCTTCCAAATCTTCGTGAGTATGCTTTAAACCTGTTATGTTTTTATTCTATATGTATTTGTAAATGTTTATTTGTTTTAGATATGTTAGTACTTGCTCAATATATTGATTGTCTGCTGTCAGTTAGTAGTTTTGTCATGTATCAAGGTTTTTTCGCTGAATGCAATTTTTCAGTATGTTTTTTATCGTTATGCACATGTAACACGTTAAGCAAGTTGGTCTGTCAGTCGTTGTCATTAACTATGAGTGTGGGATAACTTTATAATGAAAATTCATTAAAATTCGAAAAACTAGTTAAATGGACCTGTCATAACGTGCTCGTATTTTCATCAATGTGATGGACATGCAAAGTATGCCCTGATAATGAAACGCCTCTAGTAATTTTATTCAACCTATACAGATCAAGGCTCATAATAATTGTTCATTGGATGCTATAAATATATAACTCATACACGTTTTAATATAACATTCTGAGAAGCTCTTTAGGGATAAAAATTAATAAAAGTCTGGAATGTGATACACCAATTTTCATTAACGCTCAGTGGCTGTTCTGTTTTAATTAGAGTTCCCTAGAAATGTAATTCAAACAGCTTAAAAGTCAAAAGGCCCACACACAACAGGGTATTTTTTTAGAAGGACCAGTTTAAGTAATTAATATCTGAGAAATCCTCAGATAAAATTTATTTTCAGTATAGTGGTTTATATCTTCAAAAACAAGGATTCTCTAATACAATTTTTTAACTCCTCTAAATTGCCAAATTTATCAGTTAACTGATTTGACTCTGATGTCATACATCAATCAATACCTCAATACCTGCGAGGGGGGGGGGCTCTATGTTACATACTTAAAGGAATTTATTACATGATGTTTAAGTCAATAGCAATAGTATATATATATATATATATATATATATATATATATATATATATATATATATATATTAGCAGTTCATTATAATAAAGTAATGGGTCTTCAGGACCAGTAACCATAATGTTCCTGGAATGGATTATCTTCTTTCGACCAAATGAAACCTAAATGAAAATGATCCTAAGTTGCCGTAGTCCGGGATGAAAAAAACGGCCCCCAGTACTACTGTATTTTAAGCTCGCAAGTGTTGGAAGCGGTCAGACCCAACACATCAAAATAGGCCAACGTGCACAAGTAGACTAAGTGCATACTAGATAGATGATATATTCACACGCATATCAAAAATTAGTGGCCAACCATCACATTTTTGTTTTGAAGTCCATTTTGTTGCCGAAAAAACATGTAACATCCATGAACTTTCACGAAAAATTAAACGTTTATTTTTAATGAAGTTTATTGAAAAGTAAGTACTAACTAAACCCGAGCCAACAGTAAAGCGACAGCACCGATGTTCTCAATACCCATCGCGAAGCAAAGGAAAGCAACTATAATAGAATGGACCATGTGATAATGGTTCAAGGGCCTGCCACGGTATTAGGCTCATGGGTCACTTAGATATTCGGCCAAGGGTTGGTCAAGATATTGGGCCTAGAATTGCCAAGGTATTTGACTGAGAGTTAATTATGATATTGGGCCAAGGGATGGGCACGATATCAGGACAAGGGGTGGACACGATATCGGGGCAAGGGGTGGACAAGATATCGGGGCAAGGGGTGGGCACGATATTGGGGCAAGGGTTGGCCACATTTTGGGATTAGGGTTGGTCATGATATCGGACATACAGTTGGCGGCGAAATTTGGGCCAAGAGTTGGCTACGACATTGTCCCAAGGTTTGGCATGAAATTGGACCGAGAGTTAGACATGCTACTGGGCCAAGTGTTAGCCATGATTTTAGAAAAGAGTTAGGCATGAAATTCGACGAATAGTTGGAAGTGATATAGGCTAGTGTTGGTCACAATATTGGGGGGAGAGTTGTGCATGATATTGAGCCATGATTTGGCCATGATAGTCGGCTAATGGTTGACCACGGTATTAGACACGAGTGTCGGACATGGTATTGGGCTGGATTAGCTGCGATATGTGGCCAATGGTTTGGTTCTACATAGGGCCAAGAGGTTGCTGCGATATTGGCCTGGCTTTTGGCCACGGTATTAGGCCCAGTGTTGTATATGATACTGGTTCAAGGGTCGGACACTATATCGGGCCAAGGATTGGACACTATATTTGGGCGAGTGTTGGCCACAGTATTGTGCCCACAGTTGGACATATATTGGACCAAGGGTCGGCCACAATATTTGGGCAAGGGTTGGCCACGGTATTGAGCCGAGAGTTGGACGTGATATCAGGCCAAGGGTCGGCCACAATATTTGGGCAAGGGTTGGCCACGGTATTGAGCCGAGAGTTGGACGTGATATTAGGCCAAGGGTCGGCCACGGTATTGAGCCGAGAGTTGAACGTGATATCAGGCCAAGGATTGCCCACATATATTTGGGCAAGGGTTGGCGGTATTGAGCCGAGATTCGGGCCAAACAATATTTGGGCAAGGGTTGGCCACGGTATTGAGCCGAGAGTTGAACGTGATATTGGGCCAAGAATTAAACATGATATTGGGCCAAGAATCAGATACGATATTGAGCCAAGGGTTGGTCATGATATTGGGGTGATTTGAACATAATATTGGGCCAAGGGTTGGCTACGATAGTGGGCGATTTGGTTAGGATATTGGTCATTGGTTGGTCTAGTGTGAACAGTCGAGATGAATGCATGGATCAACCGCGATGGTGAAAGGCCGAAGTTTAGAACAACCAAACAAAAATAAACTGTGCACTACCAATTTAATGGTCTTTTTATTTAGTACATTTTCACCTTCCATTTCCCAAAACGCTGTAGTGCAAATGCATATTTTGTACTATCATTTCTCTGCTTAATGTTTAAGATTGTATAAGATTGTATAAGAAGAAGTAGCTAAAGTTTTGGAATGATAATTATTTTGATGCTTAGCGATATCTTAGTACACTATTATGGCAGTAAAGTACATTAAATGGTTAGGATTTGTCGTAGTTTGTTTGTAGCTTAGCGGGGGGGGGTGTAAATGCTAAAATATGTCACATCTATGTTGACATATCACTTTTATTATTCATCGTATATTCTTGGGGAATGTTCAGTGTCGCAAGCAGGAGTAGGCCAAAAAACTGCTGAGCTAATAAATTCTGATAAAAAGTTGAGAGCGCTTAGGTGCATCTCTTGCCAAAATGTGTGGCCATGCCTGGAGCCAACAGGAGTTTTATGGAGCGTTAAACTGGCCTTCCAGAATTATCGTTTTTACTGTCCTATATCTCCATCGAGGTTCCTTATATGTTCGCCATATTAGTTCTTCATCCTTATGCCAGTGCCTTTTTTTATCTTTGTGATGACTTGTTGAATTCCCACGAATTCTGTATATTGTTGTGCATAACAACTTTTCTTGACCGTTATTAGTATTCGTCATATCTTCCAAATGGATGAGCGAAATACGGACACGGACTTCAAAACATGTTGTTAATCCCAGTAATACATCATTTGAAAATCTGTTGAAGAATATCTTTAGGTTTCACTAAATGTAGAACTACTACATTTTCGAATAACCTCCAGACAATACTCGATGAACTTTAATACATAAATATTCCAATAAACACAACTTTGTCCTAGGCTAGCACTTGGAGCGAAAGCTTACGTGTAGCACAGGCCTAGCGGAAGAGATCCGAAAGATCGAAACGAAGTCATCCCAAACATGTCAACGCACTGAAAGTGCATCCCTAAACATACCTGTTAGAGTTAGGTTTCAGTGTTAGAAGTGTTAGCCCAGGACAAAATTGAGTTTAACGGAATATTTATGTATTAAAATCTATTCCAACAACCTTCGGATACGGCTGTGAAGCCAAGTTCGTTCGACACACGTTCTTTTGACGAAAGTCAGTTTGACAAACGTCTTTAACAAACCTCGTTTGAACAGAATACCTTTCTTTTATTTATTTATTTATACTGGAGCATCCACATCTTGGCGATTTGGCTCAAAGTTTCACAATAAAAACAAAATGATAGATAAATGCAACAAATACTGAAGCAACAAATAAAAAATTAAATACAACAAATAACCATTAAATACTAGTAATAAAGACAATTAATAAACATTAGACAAGTAATAAAGACAACAATTTAAAATGGTTTTAATAAAAAAAAAGTATGTTATTCCTATATACTAGTACATTTATATTATTATTTTTTTTTATTTATTTAGTTTTGTACCCCATAGCGATGGTGGTTGGCATTATTAGGATGATATATTTACTCCTTCATGTGCTTAGCTTTTTTGTACTTTTATATTATGGAAAATATTTCCCTAATATCTGATTCTTTCTCATATGCGTGCTTTGTCTAAAGAATATAATAAAAGTTAACCCTTTTAAATCTTTAAAGGGGCCTTACCCCCTTTTAAAACGGGCCTTACAAGACGCTTCAAAAGCAGTAGATAGAATAATTTCGCTAGTAAAGTAACTATCTCTATAAAATAAAATTTAGGTATGTATTATTTAATAGGATATAAGAATATTTATTTATTAATTTAACAAAAAAATATTGTATGTACGTGAACATATGTGTGCGTGCATGTGTGTGTGTGTGTGTGTGTGTGTGTGTGTGTGTGTATGTATGTGTGCGCGCGCACAGATACAAAGTAACCCAGAACTAATTCCTGAAGGGCATAATAACCACGACATTGATTACCCAAACAAACATCCTATCCCCTACTAACACGGAAAGTGTATTAAACTTAAAATCTGTATGATCTAGTTTCTTTGTTTATTTGAGAATTGTTCGCAACACCTATACAATAACTCATGTGTAGTTAATTAAAACTCATTGTTGGCCTTAATTTCACTTGGTAAACCTTAGTTTCCCACATGGGAAACCTGCTAAAAATGGAATGCAGTCGAGCATTACTGAATATTCATAATACCAGTGAAGGCCATCATTCAATACCACCATATCATTTTCCTATTACTTTAGTTTGTTAACAAATTAAAATAATTCGTACAATTTTTATTTCTTTTTGCTTATTTTAATGTAAATTTGAATCTATTAATATCATGATTTATATTTCATAAAAAGTTTATTTATACTCAATTATGCATGTACTATTATTTGAGGCCTAGGACATTTTTATAAATTTAACTTCGTTTTCGTGGGGTTACTACTAAAAATATTTTGTCTTAAAAAAAGTGAAAGGTTCAGCGATTGATAAATTTTTTTATTTAAACTGTTTTTACTATCTTTCTTAGATTTTATGCAATAAAACACACAGGAACACAGTTAATATATCTTCTTATGTCAACACTTAAAGCGATAAATACGAAAAAAAACAATAGTTTTTAGTATAGTAGTTCACCAGACACTCAGCACATTTAAACATTTTTCTGAATCTAAGGATCATGTTGTTTGAATTATGAGCACTATGAGATCAATAACTGATTACAGACCTACTCTGAATATTTAAGCAAACTTTACTGACGTCAACGATGGAACACGCAATTGAATTTTAAAATATGAACATAAAATAAACTAATCCTATTGAGTATGACATTTATTAATTCTCTTGAATAAAAATAAAATAGCCTTTACAAATAAAAATGAAATATTTTACAAACACGTCGTCCCGACTTGGTGAGTGGAGAATGAATATTTTGTATATTACATCTATCCCACCCACATTAGATTCGGAACATCCACGTTTGTTTCATCAAGGCTTTCCTCCATTCCTGACTACTTCGAATTTCATTGTATTCATTTTGAAGAATTATTTTGATGCAGCCGATGATTTTTCTGTAGGTTCCTTAGTCTGTAAATTACTTGGTCAGAAAAAATTATGATGTGTTAAGTCGGGGCTTTTCTAACCACCTTATTGACCCATTCCGAATTTAATATTTGTTCCTTTGAAGTGATAGTTATCAATATTTAAGAAACGCGTCATTAGGTCACTCATTGTACAATCATATTCCCCGAACTAAAGGAATATCGGGCGAAAGATCATTTACCTGTAGTCTAAAAATATCATGTAATCCAGACGATGGAACTACAGTAACCAGACAATTGGAAACGAGGGTTTCAGAAGCTCTACAGTAAGGAATACTGTAGCTAGGAAAATCCAAAAAGAGGAGGTTGTTCTTGCCCGTGTTCGAATTGGACACACAAAATTAACATATAGTTATTTATTGAAAGGCTTATTCCCACGAACCTGGGGTTGTTGTAATGTTCAGCTTACTGTCTTACATCTTCTTCTTAATTGTAAAAAATACGATTGTAAGAAGAGCTTTGAACCTTAAACCGAACTTAATAACACGAAAATGCAGATCCTAGACATGGGTGAGAGAAATTGTTGTAAAAATACGATATTTGTGTCAGAAGAATTATAAGTTATGTATTATTTTATTTAACTTTGAGATTGTATTTGAGATTCTTTTCACTTGATAAATTCTAAAATTATATCTACTCCAAGGTAAATTTCATTTTGTGGCAAAATTAGATTATTATCCGTTTAGTTGTATTTTTTCAAATTCAAAGTTAAGATTAGTTCTTGGACCAAGAGTAAATCTTGGGGCTCAAGTTGGCCATGTGAATTAAAGCGTTGCTTTTAATCTCACATGGTAAAAATAGAGTGGCGAGTTCCATTCCTGCCTGGGCAAATGAATTTATTTGGTGGCGGAATTCATTAAATGAAATCCTGAGTCCCACCCTGGCTAGAAAAGGGTGGTAACCTGTAGATAGCCCGTCCCAATTAGCCATAGTAGCAAAAAGTGGACGTTAATAATAATAATTAAATTAGAAGTAAATCAGGTACTTCGGCAATTAAAATTTTACATAACTGAAGTCGTTTTTTTCCTTATCCCACTACAAACCTCAATGTACATATGCTCATATATTTAATGAGTTCTAAGTGCAACTTTTTTTTTTTAAATTAGAAGATATAGTCCAATAGAAGAGCAACAGAAGAAAGAACGAAAAGAATAATCAATGATTCGACGATAAATATATCCTTCAGTGCTTAAGCCACTCACCCTCCTAATCCAAGACAAGTTAGTGTTGTTTTAAAGAAACTTTCATTAATTTAATAAGACCAACGACATTAAAATCATCTTTCTCAATTATTTATTTAACTGTTGCTTCTGATTAAGAACAAATAAATAACCTGACCATTAAAAAAAAAAAGGGAAATATTCTCCTTTTTCTTCAGTATTATATATTACTTAACTCCCCTCAAACCTACAACTAATATTTCGGACGTAATTCATAAATATCTTACATGCTTGAAACTGGGGTTTCACAGGTATCTATTACTAAGTGCAATGGCCCGAGCGATGAAGGCCATTTTTTTGACAAATCATTCAAACAAGAAAAAACTGAAGTATAAAAGAATACTTTTCATGTAAAATTATCAAAACAAGCCAATTGTAGCACCCAAATTTTGAAAAGGTCCTTTAGAATATCCCTAGTTACTTTGTGCCCAGGGATGAGTGTGTTAATAGCTTTGAATGGTTAAATGTGGAGGAAATTATCAATGAACTAAAAATTGAGATCTGGTCAGCAAATTATGTTTATTTATGAAGTTGCATCGTGAACGCATCCCTATATCTCACTTAGTTTGAATCGTTTGTGGAACCTTTTTTTTCTGCTGTTTTTTTCCAGTAGGGATTACACAACTCTAAGATCTTTAGCCGCCCATGAGTGCTAGAGGGATTCGTGATCAGAGGTTTTACGCAGTGAGAGAACAACCCAACGCACGACCCCCGTTAACCAAGGAGGACCAAGGAAGAGTTGTCTCCAGTAGACTGGCGGCCAAATATACCCGGGGGAGGGGGCAATTGTCAATTGGGGAGGGGTGGTCACCCATTCAAGTCCTGACCATGCAAAATGGTGCTTCACTCGGGTGATCTATTGTCAAACGCTCTACCACTGATCTATGAGCAATCCCTCATTGGGGGAACCTTACACCAGACAATGTACAAGGAATCAATTGATAGGTAAAGATAGCTTACACAAGTTTTAAACAAAAAACAAAAGAAATAATACGCTCCCGTGACTCTAAAATATAGGTAACAATATGAGGAATCCTGATGCACGAATTCAATGCTGATATACGGAAAAAGTTAAGTAGCGGTACAGTCCTAAACGCTCAAAATAGAGGAAAAAAAAGCTAACATAAAAAGTAGCAGGGGCTGCGAAAAGTATGTAGAATTCCCACGTCCAAGAATGACATAATAGATGTTTGGGGATCGAAGAGGCTTCCCATTAAAGGATATATAGGGAGATGCCCCTTCGCCCCTTATTTTTGTTAGTTTGAGAGAGAGTGGACTGTATGGTGCGATGAATGGTGGGGTATTGGTGGGGCAAATTATAAGGCATGGTTATGTACAATGTTATAATTACATGGACCATTTTGTGGTCGATAGTACGAATAAATGATAAGTAAATCTTTGAGTGTCTGACGATGTTGGATTGGTGAGCTGCTCTGGGTTGGGTTGAACTCGTGGTGAAGTATGTTGCTTGGTGGGGCCCATGATGGGGTTTATGCCTGTTGGCTTCGAAGTGCGGTGCAATTTTAGATAAAGGTGAGTACTCACTATTTTTTATTGTCGGGATTTCTCCCCAAATATTCACTTGTGAATAACTGTTCTATTCACATTACAGTTACTAAATGCAATTAAATGCTAAAGTCAGATAAGATTTAAATGAAAATTGCATAATGCTTGAATGAGCATCGACAGTGCTAATAATAATGCAAATTGATTTTGGAAATGAATAAAGACAAATAAATGCATAAAACACACTGGTAAAGCATGGTAAATTGTTGGAATAGGTTATACTCTAATGTAACTATAAAATAATGTAAAATAAGTTAACAAAGACTGATTTTCTAAAAATTTTAGATTAATACAGTAGATAGTTTAATTCTGTCTTTGCTAAATTTCACACAAATTTTTATTTATTGCTTATGCACTTGATGCAGTTTTATTATCAAAAAGGGATGTCAATTAAAACAGCTATTTGTTTATGATTTATTATCAATTACTGTTATGCACTTAATGGCGTTACATACAGTATCGTTATTATTGTACAATGTTTATGCGCTTGATGGCAGTGACTATGGTATGATTTTTATTATTGAAATATTTTGCATCAAGCTTTATCAATCAGGTCTGACTGGACCATATTTGGAGGTCAATTGGTTGGTGTGACCATGTTTTGGGTGGTCAATTGGTTGGTGTGACCATTGTTTGTGGGTCGAATCCGGCCCGGAGGACCATTGTTTGGGGATCGAAGAGGCTTCCCATTAAAGGATATATAGGGAGATGCCCCTTCGCCCCTTATTTTGTATTTGAGAAAGAGTGGACTGTATGGTGCGATGAATGGTGGGGTATTGGTGGGGCAAATTATAAGGCATGGATATGTACAATGTTATAATTACATGGACCATTTTGTGGTCGATAGTACGAATAAATTATAAGTAAATCTTTGAGTGTCTGACGATGTTGGGTTGGTGAGTTGCTCTGGGTTGGGTTGAACTCGTGGTGAAGTATGTTGCTTGGTGGGGCCCATGATGGGGTTTATGCCTGTTGGCTTCGAAATGCGGTGAAATTTTAGATAAAGGTGAGTACTCACTATTTTTTTTGTTTTGTCACCTTTTCTTCCCATCCTTGTTTCTTCCCGTTAATCGCCCAGCGGGACCTTTTTACGACTACTCATGCATCGGTTCGAGGGGGTTTTTCACTTCGATGAGAATATTGGCTCATCTTCACTAGCAGCACTAGGATCCCATCTCTGTATCCCGTATCCCTTCTTGCCCTTTCCTGCCGGTCCCCCTCGTGGCCTGGATACGCCGGCAGCGAGTTCCCCAGTCCGGGGGCAAGGATGCAGTGGCGGTGGATGGCGGTCTTGGAGCGTCTTGCGCGCCTACTTCACTTCTTCGAGAGTTGATTCTTCCGCGAAAACAACAACCGCCCACCTTGAATTAGGCTTGGGCTAATTAAAATAAAAAAACACTAACTCTAGATTTATTAGCACCAGAGCCATTTTGTGGCGTGGGTTTGTGTAATGGCGTCTGTGTTTTAGTGTGAGGGGATGATGTGGGTTGTTTATTGAACGAGAAAAATAAAAGTAGATCCTCTAAGGAAGAAAATATTTACAAGTCGAAAAAGCAAAAGAAACGTCATTAATGAAACCCTTGCAGTTTCGAAGAGAAAAGGAAATGTTTATTTTCTAAAATATAAGAAAAGTTAGTAATTCCTTCTGTCACCCTTTGGAATCCTTCGCTTCAGGATGTTTCAAGGGTTAAAGTGGTTGGATGAGATGGTGTCGTTTTTGAGTCCCAGCTGAGTAAAAGGACCTTAAAAGATATGAAAAGAAAATGGTTGTCTTGGAGGTGGCATGCTGACTGCCTTTACGGACTCCATGGTGTTCGGGACGAGTGATGTAAACTCGACCGTTTGCCCGGTTGAAAGCCTCCTTGAGCAAATAAGGCGATGAGTTCCGTCGGAAGTTGTATGGATTCCTCATTAGAGCCTCTTGCCAAACGCCATGATGTCGTATAACATATGTGGTATGGCGATGAGGTGAAGAATGCTAGTCCCTGTTGGCCCAACTTGGCTGTGTAGCAATGTACTCTTGGCCATGAATGCGTGATAGTAATTTCGCGCGAGGTCATGGTCTTTGCGAAGTTTGTTTTACGGGGCGTGAGCGAGAGAGTTTTCATCACGTGGCGCATGATTTTCTTCTCTGTTGTTTCCCACATCTGGTCGGGTGCCAGGCCTTTAATATGGATGTCGGCGGCCATGATATGACGACCCTTTGGGAGTGCGGGGCATGAGTGTTGAGTCGAAGGTGGCTTCTTTGCATGCTTCCTCACCTGGATTGTTCCGCTTAAACTGGGGCAGTGTTTTCTGAAACTTCCCCGAAAGCGCTGGCCAGGTTGTTTTCCACAGTGTAAGCAGGGGAAGTGATTAAAAATGACGAGGGATTCAGTAAGAATTGCGGGCGTTGTGACACTACCCATGTGACTGTCCAAACCAAATATAGTTGGGACGTGGGAGAATCCAGGCGTTTCGGAGGCGTAGGGAGCTCCGGTGACCACTAAGGGATATAGATCCGCACCTATAAGTAGGTCAATTGCTCCAGACTGTCCGAATGTGGTGTCAGCCAGTTGAAGATTGGTAAACGATTTGCAGATGTTAGGGTCAAGGTCTTGGTTAGGAAGGCGGGGAGCTATCGAGTCGATTATGATAGCGTCAGTCGTGAGAACTCTGTCAATATCGAGCGGCTTCAATTCGATGGGCATGATTCCCATTGGTCTTGCAGTGGTGATGTTACCTAAGCCGGCGATGCGACGTTTGAAGTGCCGAACAGGGAGGTCTATCTTATAAGCGAGTGCCTTGGAGATGAATGTGTGCTGGCTCCCGCAATCAAGAAGCGCTCGTACCTTGTACAGACGATCGTTGGATCCCTTTATCATCATCTGTACCGTCCCCAAGAGAACCGCATTTGTTCCTTCCGGTGTGTGCTGGGTTGTTGAGCCGTAAGCGGTGAATGTTACTCCACTACCTTCAGGTGTATCCTGCGCCTTTTTCGAAGGTTGTCGAGGAGAGGATGCGCGGATGGGCGTGTCCTCTTCATTATGAATGAGGGTGTGGTGCCTTTTATTGCAACGCCGACAGTTGTACTTTGAGGGGCATTTCGTTGTTGGATGATCTTCCCTCAAGCAATTCTTGCAGCCCTTCCATCCCTTGGTGAATGCGATGCGTTCCCTGCTGGGAATTTTGATGAAGTCAGGACACCTTAAGAGGTCATGTTTTCCCTTGCACAATGGGCATTTAGGTAGGATGGGGTTGGAGTAGGTGCTCCGAGCGTGCGGATGTTGAAACCGGGCAGTCGACGCTCCTGTTCGTGCTTCTGGGAGATCTTGAAGTGGAGTGAGGGTTGACGGTGGAGTATCTCTGAGAGAAGCGATTGGGTGGAGTCTCACGGGATCTTGTGTTGTAGGGACTCTGGCGTCGTGTTTTCGCAGGAGCTTCGGATTGAAAACCAAATTCGTTTGAAAACTTGATGGCCCCTAGACGCTGTCTGACAAACTCTATTACATCGTCGGCAGTCGGTGACCTCGTGCTGTCCTTGAGGCTTAGCTCAAAACCTCTTCGCGTTTCCGGGTAAAGTCTCGAAGCGCAAGAATCGCCAATGCGAATTCTCCCTTGTCTTCAAGATCGAGAGAACGAAAGCCGTCAAGGCTGTCACAGATATTAGCAAGATAAGCTTCATATCTCTTTGTTGGTGTCGGGAGAGATCTGGTGTTGGACTCCAGCATTCTTTGGATGTACAATGAGCCAAGTACGCGAGGGTTGTCGTATTGTTTTAGGAGCTTTTCCCAAGCAAGGATGTATGATCGGTCGTCCACCTGAAACCTTGATACCAAAGCAGCTGCCTCACCCTTCAATGCACTGAGGAGGTAGTGGAACTTCTCAACATTTGTGATTGATGGTTCGTTATGGACCAAGATCTTGAAGGTGTCTTTGAAGTGGTTCCATTTTGTCAAGTCGCCATGGAATTTGGGGATTTCAATGACAGGGAGATGCGTCCTGGGGGTTGAAACCTGCGTTATGTTTAAGGATTGCTATCAATTTGTGGAATCGAATCCGATTTGATGTTGGGCCGCATCAATGGTTTCTTGTTTGAAGCGCTCTTGGATGCGGCGCCTTGAGTGGTTTCAGGCATCTATCATGGACGCGCCGTCTGGTGGCGTCGTAACAGTGTCGACCATACGTCAGAGAAGTGTTTTTTTTAATTTTTATTTTTTTTTTTTTTTTTTTTTTTTTTTTTTTTTTTTTTTTTTTTTTTTTTTTTTTTTTATTTTTGAAGAATTTCTCTACCCTTCTAACAATAGCAATTCATCTCTTTCATTCCATATCATCTCGGAAACTCTGTCCATTTCGGTTTGGGCAGCTTTTGTAGACAGATTTTGAAGTGTCGAAACGCATTGTCATCTTCGAGGCATGAATTTGGAGGCTTCAGTTGACAGCTGTTGATGTCACGATTCAGCCTTTTTTAATCGCCGTTCTAGGCGAGCGATGGAAATGAGCATAGTCTGGAATTGACTCGGGGCATTTTGATCAAAGATCAAAGAAAGATGTTTTGTCTTATAAACAATAATGAGCTTCAAAGCCAATAGAGCGACAGATGGAAACAAGGGAATACATGAAAGGAGAAGAACAAAAAGAAGTCATATTCGAGGAAGAAAATATAAACAAAGGGAGCCCCATGATTAATATAATGATAATGTAACTAAGCGAAGAAGGGGAGTAGAGTACACAAAGAGAGTATGACGTCACAGCAGTGAGCTAGTCTAGACAGGTGATCTATGTCTCCTCTTAACGGGTGTGTGAGCTCTATGTAACAGGGAGAGAGCTGTAACCGTGTTGAAACCTTTTATAGATAAGGGATCTCACCTGTTTTGAAAAATGAGATTGTAAGCAATGTTTCAATTAGTGATCTCTTGGATTAACTATTAGATGTACTTTGAATGATGTATTTGATAATGTTACTGTGTTTAATAAATGTAACTTTGTTTGAATAGATTGTGTACAAATTCCTTTCTGGTCACAGGTAAACACGAAGGCTAGAATATCAGTCACATGTACATTATTCGTTTACTGAAAATGATTAAACAACACGTAAACGTCATTGATAAAATAAAGTAAATATTCACTTGTGAATAACTCATGTTACAGTGACTAAATGCAATTTAAATGCTAGAGTCATATAAGATTTAAATTAAAATTGAATAATGCTTGAATGAGCATCGACAATGTTAATAATAGTGTAAATTGGTTCTGAAAATGAATAAAGACAAATAAATACATAAAGCACACTGGTAAAGCATGGTAAATTATCGTAATAGGTTATACTCTTATGTAACTATAAAATTATGTAAAATAAGTAAACAAAGGCTGATTCTCTAAAAATTTTAGATTAATACAGTAGATATTTTAATTCTGTCTTTGCTAAATTTCACACAAATTTTCATTTACTGCTTCTGCACTTGATGCAGTTTTATTATCAACAAGGGAGTTAATTTGTGTCAATTAAAACAGCTATTTGTTTATGAATTATTATCAATTACTGTTATGCGCTTAATGGCGTTACATACAGTAAGGTCATTATTATTCAATGTATATGAGCTTGATGGCAGTGAATATGGTATGATTTTTATTATTGAAACATTTTGCATCAAGCATTATCAATCAGGTCTTACTGGACCTTGTTTGGAGGTCAATTGGTTGGTGTGACCATGTTTTGGGTGGTCAATTAGTTAGTGTGACCATTGTTTGGGGTCAATCGGCCCGGAGAGTGGACTGTATAGTACGATGAATGTTGGGGTATTGGTGGGGCAAATGATTAGGCATGGATATGTACAATGTTATAATTACATGGACCATTTTGTGGTCGATAGTACGAATAAATGATAAGTAAATCTTTGAGTGTCCGACGATGTTGTATTGGTGAGCTGCTCTGGGTTGGGTTGAACTCGTGGTGAAGTATGTTGCTTGGTGGGGCCCATGATGGGTTTTATGCCTGTTGGCTTCGAAGAGCGGTGAAATTTTAGATAAAGGTGAGTACTCACTATTTTTATTGTCGGGATTTCTCCCCCTCCTTGTCTCCTGGCTTCATCGCCCGACGGGTCCTTCTAGGCTTACTCCCGCATTTTGAGGGGGTTTTTCGCTTCGGTGTTGTGGCTCCCTTTCTCTAGCCTCCCATCTTCTCTCGTGTTCTTCTTGCCCTTTCCTGCCGGTCCCCCACGTGGCTGGATGCGCTAGCAGCGAGGTCCCCAGTCCAGGGCAAGGATGAGTGGCGGTGGATGACGTCATGAGGTCTTGCGCCTCTTCACTCTTCGCGGAGTTGATTCTTCCGCGAACAATAGTACTCTCACTAATTCACCCATCTCATTATTTATCTTTCTCTCGTAGCAATAGGCTACTTTCACAGAAATAGAATTTTAAGGTGTATATGAGATTCTCTGTGCAAATTTCCTCAAACGTTTGGGTTGAAAACGAGAAAATATATATAACTTTCTTAGCAATGTTTCGAAAAAATGTATAAACCAACAATTACAGAGGTTCAACTGATTATCAGGATAGATTTTATAACATTTTTTGGTCCGACTCGTGTTTGAGATATTTCGAATTTTCTTTTTTTCCTCCCCTCTCAACCCCCCTACTCTTACCCTGATCCAACTCGTTAACAATGGCTCGAGCTATGGTTTTATGTGAAACAATCAAACATAGCGTTTGATATCAACCCCAAAAAAAAACCTAGAGTAGGGTATATGGCCAACACGATTAAAACACACACACACACATAAGAATCAAGGTTGCTAGTGTGCCAGGGACTTAATTCCTCGTTATCTCCTGAAGCTCTGGAGAGTGTCTTAATTCCAATCCTGAAACGTGAATTAGATTCAGCAATACAATAGTACAAAATAGTGATCAATCTGCATCCTACTAGTAACGTTCAAGATGTAGTGGTTTCCAGAATGAAGATTAAATGATCGTGTATACAAATTTTTTTAACGGGAGGATAATAAGGTCAAAAACACCTCCACTCTTGATTAAGAGAGGAGGTGTTTTGACCTTTTTATCCTTCCGTTGATGATGGACCTCCACCAGCCAGCCCAAATCCCGAGAAATATATCTTTGATTTAATTTCGTACCACTGATAGGCCTGACAAATGATTACTTCTAATAATGAATAATTAGTACAAAAGTCAGTATTTAAAGAGCTCAAAAAGTCCCCAACCCACCATTATCCTGCAGGAATACTGGTCCTAAATGAAATTACCATCTTTGAGTTATTACTGTTTCCGTGAAGAAAATTCTGAATTTCAATTAATTTACCCTCTCTCCTAAAACATAAACGTCCATAATGAGGCTGTTTCTAGTCAGCCCACACCCTTCTTCGTGGCTTCAGAGTAGGTGGGGCCAGGGGAGGGGGGGGGAGAAATTTCGAAAAGCCCTCCCCTTGTTAAAATTTCCCCAGAAGTCTGGGCATTCCATCTCGCCAGGCTGGGAATTATGCATTCCCCGAGCGCCATATCCAGGCAACTCCTCCCTTAACTAAATAAATCTTTTCAATATTCTTCTCACATCTGGAGATTTTATTTCCACTTTAATCAACCTGCATTCTAAAGCTGCCAGATAGCGGATGGATTCCTAGGTTTCGTAGTAACTGTGGTCTTCTGGGCACTACATTTAGATAAAACGAAATTATTTTTAATTCGAGAGTAAAGGAGAAGTGGAAATGCTAAAGGACCCAAATACCATTTTTTACTTTCAGGGTTTCTTTTAATGCTAACAAAACTAAGTCTTCACTTCATTACACTGTTAAAGAATTCTCTGGAGAACATTTCATGAACCATTAACCATTGAACACTTACAGACTAATTGCAGGAACACACCTTACTTGTACGAGGAGACCCCACATAACATGTACGAACTTCTTACATACAGAAGCCCACATGTCGACAATTAACTAAATCTCCTTAATAAATTGAATTTTTTTTTTTACAAAATTTAACTTTAACTAAATTCAACTCTTCTATTTGATATTGACCTATTGAGAACTTTAATATCATTTTAGATAATATAAATTTATTAGTATATAGGAATTATATATTTATACTAGCTCAAATACCGCTCGGGAATTCGTTTGAGGCTGAATGGTGATGGTATATTTTTGGCAAGGCTTTATTTTGCACAATATTTTGATATTTACCCGTCCCAGTGTTTAGGGGTAACACCCGTCGTTTCTGGGGATTTGTTAATAATCAAATTAATTTTTTTTTTGTATATTATTATTTTATGTAAGACTTTCACTGTACTGCATATTGTCATATTTCCCGTTTCCTGGCATCAATGCATAGATTTGAATATATAAAAGAGAAAATATTGACATACATTTGAATTAATTTTTTCAGGTGAGGTACATAAACCTGGTAGTTCATAATTGAAAAGAAGTGTTCGAGGAGGTACGAAAATTTTCTCTAAATAACAAAATAAACAACTATTGTAATGTGCATATTTTGCCGAAACCCCAATAGGAAATCACTATTATTAATTTCAGGCCTCCCTTATAACCCCCACTCCTGCCCCATCCCTAGAAATGTTAGTATGGCTTATTATAAGGAAGGCGTTAGTGCTAAATAATCACATAGCTGAGTGTTTTTATTTAGTTCGGTTTGAGTCCTTTTTGTGCGCAAATAAAATTTGTTGACTCCCGCTATAATTTTTAGCGTATAACGCCATTTATACTTCCGTATAACGGCAAAAGTGGCATATAACAAAAGTTACTCTAAATTAACAAAATAAACAACTTTTGTTATGTTGCATATTTGCTGAAAAATGCAACAGGAAACGAAATATATCGCTATTTTTTAATTTCAGGGCCTCCCTTATAACCCCCACTCCTGCCTTTCCCTAGAAATGTTAGTATGGCTTATTATAAGGAAGGCGTTAGTACTAATTCACATACCGAGTTTGGTTTAGTTCGGTTGAGTCTTTTGTGCCAAATAAAATTCCCCCCACTCCTGTTTGTCTCAGAGAATAGTTATTAATATAGCCTAATGTCTAAGTTGGGCTAGTAGTAATATACATACCAAGTTTCATAAAATTCGGTTCAGCCATTTATGCATGAAAAGGTAAGAAACAAACAGACACCAAAGAAACAAAATGCAGTTATGATGTCTATGACATGTGAAACGAAAAGTTCTCGTGAAATTTCGCGAAAAAAATCAATGTACAGACAGAGGTTTTACTATTATAAATATATATATATATATATTATATATATTCGTATATTAATATATATAAAGTTTATAATCACTAGTTAAAAAAACAGAATTTAATGTGTTACCTTTAATACTAGTTTAATGTTTATTTGTTGTTTTATTACTTAAATTTAATGTTTATTTATCGTGTTTAATTTGATACAGTTCTTGTTATTTTTCTATTATATTGTTTTTATTTCCTTGTTATATTTTAAGCCAAATGGCCTAGTTCTGGGTGTTCCTGTATAAATAAATGATTACTCTGTAAAGTTATTTAGTGTCTCAATTAATCCTAACATGATCAGTTAGACATATTTTCAGACAAATATGTGAGGTTGTTATTCTAACATTTTGTATAATTTCCCCTGAGGGAAATCAGCTGTTGAAGTCGTACGCATGACGACATTTTCGAACTTTTTGCTCAAATATTCACTTTTGCTACTATGGCTAATCGGGACGGGTTATCTACAGGTCGCTACCCTTTTCTAGCCAGGTTGGGACTAAGAATTTTATTCAATGAGTTCGTCACTGAATAAATAAATAAAATGTTTAATTTATTACAATCCAAATTTCTGCTACTATCTAACAACTAAACGGACTACGCGAACTTACGGCTAATTGGGACATTTTATACTACTGGTTACCAACCTGTCTATAGTCTAGCCAAGGTTGGGACTAAGAATTTCTATTTAATAGAAATTATTTTTCTGGTGTAATATATCAGTCAAATCATGTGAACAACTTACACAAGATATAGGTTATGTACTGCAAGAGATTATCAATACGATAGTTTGAATCCCATATAGGAGATATTTACCTCTCATTGGCCAAACTATAAAATAACACGTTCATATCTGAGACGCGCACTATCCAATCGTAGTTAAGAATCTCAAGGATATCGATGATTTTTTTCTTCAAGTAGGAGATAGTGATTATCTTTTCATGGAAAAAACTATAACTTTAACCTTTCTAAACCATTATTCCCAAATAACTGTTTTCCGAATTACTAAAACCAAACATATTGTAGTCTTTACTAAGTTTATGAAGTATAATAACCCGTATGACTCTAAATACATAAGCATTAGTAGATTAAATTAATTGAAATAACTTGAATGAAACCAAAAATTATTGACACATGATATGCATGGCACATATTCCAAAAGAAAATCCACTACTATAGTAGTACATTGGATTTTCCATCATTTTTACCTACTACGTTTGAACTGGTTATAATAACCAGGTTTTTATATTTCAAATGAAAATTGGGCGAAAATGCTATATTGAAATACATAAATTGTGAATATATTAATAATTTTTTAAAAAAAGAAGAAAAAAAGCGATTAGTCTACTCTGAGTAATTGATAATGTAACGAGTTGAATCAACAAAGTGTGAAATTGTTGTGTGAAATTCAATATGTTACAAAAAGTTACTTGATATATATATATATATATATATATATATATATATATATATATAACTGTTACTGCGACTTTACTACTGAACAGACATACAGATACTTGCTCTATGACTGCAGACTACTAATAGACCAAAGAGAAGACACTAAACCCAAATTAATATGCCGACAAGATAATCGGCCTGTTGAGGAAAAACTATTATTTTATAAACATAATAAACCATTAATACAGTTTGCTGAACAAATGTAGGACTTCTTGAATTATTTGAAACTGAAATACAGTTAAATTAATTAATTATTCATTTATTGAATCCAAAATTTGTTTTAGTATTTCTTTTTTTTTCTCTCTCTTTTTTTTGTTGTAAATAATTTTATTGTACAAATATTTCATGTTATTATAGTAAAAAAAAAATATGTTATGAATCAAGCACACGTTATGTACTAATTATTGTACGGGACGTGAGGCGAATAAACTCCCTTCCTGTAGGGTTACTTCAGGAAGGATATAAATAAAAAAAATGAAATATATATATATATATATATATATATAGAGAGAGAGAGAGAGAGAGAGAGAGAGAGAGAGAGAGAGAGAGAAGAGACAGAGATTTGGATGTGCCTCACTGATGACAGGCACTGATTTTAAAAAATAGCTTTTTTTAGCATTCAACCGAAATAATTCATTTAAAATCAAATGATTTCAACAACTTGCAGTCGAAAGAATAAATTTTATCTATTTTTTTAATTAATATGCAATTAGTAAGCACATACCTTACAAAATACTCCAACATATATTTTTCATAAGTTATTAAATGGCTCCAATGAAAATCTATTGATTTCGAGTTTTACTAATTTTTGAAGTAAAATGTGAAATTATCTAATTGAATTCCTGGTATAAGTATGATACCAAAAAGAGTGATGTGGGCACCCATTGATGAGTTCTTTGAATTCCTGTTAAATTCAATAAACAAAATGTTAGGTTGCACTACAATTAAGATTGTTTCATTGGAAGTGGTAACTCCGTTCCAATGAACGGATCAAAATTGTCATAGAAGATTATTTAGAAATATTTTCAAAATAAACAATAAATATTCAATGCAAAACTTTTGTTTATCTCATACGGAGAGTTTGCAATTTGTTTTATTCGCCTTCGTTTAACCGCGCCCCCTACCCCACCCACCCTCTACGTCGGTTTAGATCAAAAGGAGTGGTGCACAATTAGAGTTTATAACAACCATAAATATGAAAATTCAATATTCTAAAGATTGCTGCTTTTGGGCTATGTGAGATACATACGTTTAAACGTCATATTGAAACTAGTCGAAATGGTATCAGTAAAAGTCAAATCGGAAAATCCAAAATTGTCTCCTTTTTTCTTGCTACAAGAAAGTAACCAACTTCCAGCAATAAGGATCAATTCGCCTTACGTACTTCTTAATTAACATTGCGTAAGATCTATCTTCCATGAATCAAATATAGGCATGAATAACTTTGTTTTAAATGTACCATTTCGATGGGCTTTCCTAGACGAGCTTGCTGGAATGGTACCCAGCTGAGAATGTACATGTAATAATTCAGAAATAAAAGTAAGCTAGAGACTTTTATAAAACTAACCATTGTATTGTAAAATTCGAGGCTGATTTAAAGAAATATTTATTGTAAAGTTAAATTACTTTGTGGAATTCTGATGAATGATGGACATCGTTCCTTGGAACCGCTGGTGGGCTGCGAAATTATCAAAGTTACATATATATAGACCATTTAGCGGATTCCACTTCATATGAAACGTCATATTCCCAGCGTAATATCAAATATTGTTTTCGACGGACCTCTATTATGTAAAAATGTAAATGTAAATAGGTTATGTCATGAATCATGATTTTAATGACGGTCAGCTTGTACTCACCGGATTGATTTTTTTTTTCTTTTGGAATGAAAAGAATAATTTGTGAGATGATATCGATGTTATATCATTCCAACATGTAGGGAATATGCTTAGTTCACTCAGCTCTGCGGTGCTGCCTTTTCGATATCAGCGAGATTGGGAAAATTCCAAGACTCTCGGAAAATCAATAGAAGAATGTATCAAAATGACACAGTTTTGTAATTTTGTCTTTTTCCTGGAGCTAACTTACAGTAAAAGCACCATATTAGAAGAGCTCCACATTTATAAGAATATTTCACACACGGCCAAAACTGATAGAGTACCATCCCTCAGAGGCATGCATAGACTCCCAAATGACAAATACTAGCTTTTAGCACATTACAGCCCAAAGTAGCTCTTAATTGATCTTGAACAATGAAATTGAAATGTATGATTTTTTTTCCATATTCCCACATTATAAATAAAAACAAGTATTTGATTTAAATTGCACTATATAATTTCACTAATTAAAGTCTTATAAAAGGTTTATTATTACAATGTGAGATGATCGTGTTCACCAGTCCAGTACCATTATGTAGAAATTTGAAAGAAGATTGACAGAATATTGAAGAAATAAATTATATATTATATATGTAGTTTTCCTAAATAGTTTCTACATAAACCAACCGATGTATGACAAATTTGTGAACCTATGGGAGATATCTGAGTTTTTGTAACCCAATTTCAGATTTATGCATAGGTTCTAAAACTTCCACGCTGGAGCTTGGGATATTAATAAGGCAGGGATGTAATTTTGTGATAAATTTTATTTCAAAGTAAAACTGAAAATATTTTGAAGTTTAGTTTATAAATTATGCACAGTAATTTTGCGTTCATTTGGCCCAGCAGTGCCGAATATCAAAGGTTTCTCGGTCTCCGCTCAATCAGAATAAGGAAATGAAATTTTCCAATTCTGTGGAAAACCAGTTTGAAGAGTTTTAGACCAGACTGAACTGTACAAAGGTTATCAGCTTTTTTTTGCTATGGAAAATTAAACTATGTGACACGATCAAATAGAATTTACTTAGTGGCGGATAAAATCTTTTTTCTTATTGGAGGTGGGGCATTCAGCTTATTAAAATTTATTGTATATACTCGTTTGTTAAAGCATTAGCTATTCAGCTGTGAGTCTGAGAATGTAATTCCTTGTAAATAGTATTAAAGCTTCCCAGAAAACTATGTATTCATTTTTATTTAAAAATATCTTAATTTCTTTATTTTTTATTCACTAACCATTACATTTAAAACATTTATTTTGTTAATGTTCCAGTAATATGCGATGGGTAACTAAATCGAGTTCTGTAAATAATTAAATCATTTACCCAGAAGGTTAAGACTTGAAGCTTTTATTACAATTCGAAAGTTCAGTTTCATGAAACAAAACTAATCTGGAATATTATTTTAGGGATTTTAATTGTTTTCTGTTCTTTTTATAATGCATTTAGCAGGAAATAATCTTCAAAAAATAATTTTGTATAAAAAAGTAAATTACTAAGCAGGTCCATTACAAATACCGATAAAAAATTAATCGAATCTTTATATATACAAGGCTCCAATAAGGAAAATGGCTTCAGGTATTAATGCACGTAAGCCAACAGAGAAATAAGATTATTTCATTAATTTTGTCAGCTTCAAACTGAATTCACTTCTAATTATATCCTGAATATAAAGAAAATATTATTTGTAGATAAATAATAGATTGCTCCATATATCTGAAGCTTCGGTAGTGACAAACAAAAAAGAATCAAATTTTAAATTTAATACAAAAATGAATTTAGATCATATATTAAACAGGAGTTAAATCTTAATACTTTTTTTAAAATTAAACTTTGTCTCAGGAAGCCAATCAGAAATTTATTTGCTTTTACAATAATGTGATGTACTAAAAATGTGAATGAAACAGCTGTTGACTTGACGAAAGAATTTTAGGTTTTGGGATGTAAAAAAAATGTATACAGTGCGATTTATTTATAAGATTTAATATCTGTATTCTTAATCATTTAGTCTAAAGAATATATGTCCACTCGCCGAGATATAAACTTTGTTATGTAGACATCTGTGCTGCAACTAACAAGAACCTTGAAATTGAAAATTTGCGGAACATTTTCATTGTTTTCTTTTGATTGGCTGAGTATTAACGGATTGTTTTCGTAAATTTAACATAATATTTATTAGAAATGATTGGGAAAGATTGAATTAAATTATCATAAATGTATGTATGTAGGTCTGTATTTTTTTAAAAAAATTATTTAAACAACTAAGAATTTATTTTATTGTATTGGAGGTAGTTCCTAATTAAATTAATTCCATTTTTAATATTTTTGTATTTCTTCTAAATTAGTATGTTTTTACGCTATTTCATTTATTAAAATATGGTATACCAGTTATCATTCACAATTTTTTCAATTACTCTAACTATTAGGAGAGGCATTTATTAAAGGCAGGCCACTAATTGTCTTATATCTCTTGGTGAAATAAGTAGAAAATTATTTTATTGAGGACATTCCATATGCGTTTCGTTGAGCAGATTTCATTGTCCTACGGCTTATGGAATGGGTTAGTAGAAGCTGAGCTGTAGACCACCTACGTCACTTACCAGTAGGGAAGACGTAAATATTTGCCGAGATGTGAGTGTGGAGGTGGTGCTTGCTTGGCGGGTCGGAGTAGACTGACTCCAGATGCCGGGACATCGTCCGGGGCGCACGCGTGCTTCTGCTCCTATAGAATCCCATAACAGTAGGCAATATTTGCTGGATTGATAGACTGGCTTACCAAACACACACACACAGTGTTTCGAACTTCCGGCCCACATCCTTTTTTTTTTCAAGTGTTTTGAGAAATTCTAAATAAAACTTGTTAAGTACTTAATGGTCGGGTAGAATGGAGTTTAATTTTGAGGTAAAGTCTAGTTTCTAACCTCTTCCAGTTCTTCTCCAGCTGACTCTGGAATTCCATATGGAAAGGGATCATTTTAATAAAAGACTCCCATAGGAGTCTTCAAGTTTATAACGATTTTATGTTGGCGGTTTTTACAATCTGGCATGTCCTGCAGGCACAAGTGGCTAAAAACGGCTTTTTTTCTAACTGGAATGTAATTATCTTCAGAATGGAACATTGTGCCGAAAAAATGACTCGATACATATTCGTGGTTAAAATTATCTAAAAATGGGGCTCAGGTTAAGGGTGAGTTAAAACTTTAGCGTTAATCTCACATGTCGAACAAAGAGTGACGAGTTCGATCCACCCTGGGTAAATAGGAATTCGGGTATTTCAGAAACACTTTTGTTGTTTGCTACTCACGACTTTATTTTATTTTAACAAACGCATAGCACTTTCGGGAATTACATTCCCATACTCAGAGCGTGAGAGTGAAATCTGACTAGTGGGATTTAGAGTGGGAATTTTGAATATTCAAAATATCTCCGTTATTATTCATCCGATCAAAAACTTGTACAAAACATATCTTATTGTAAATGTAGTGTACTATAAATGTTGTTATGTACCTGTTTTCTACATATTCAATATTAACCGAGATAGCTTCATATTTTAGCTATGATGTATTTGTAAAATTAACAACAAGCAGTTATATTATGAACCACTTCATTTCAAGGTTAAATACAAAATATGGTTTTCATTGAACTATTACTTTGTGAGATAAATGCAAATACGTAGCGTGACGTCATCAATCAAGATTTTGTGGAAATGAACCAAAAATATTTATCGATATTTAATTGTATCATTACACACTGAAGATCATATTAGTTATTAGCTGAAATCAGGGGTGGAATAGGGGGGGGGGGTTAGAGGGTGCGGGATATTATTAACATTAAAAGTCCGTCACGCAGGGGCTGCGTTAGATATATATATATATATATATATATATATATATATATATATATATAAAGTTTTGAACGGACCTAATTTTCGTCATCTACTAGGTAGGATCGATGGGCATTTGAAGAAAAATTTCAAAAATTCCGCCATGAGTACAACCTCAATAGCTGATTTCCTTTAAGGGAAATCTGCTAAAAATATCTCTGTTAGAATGTATGCAAAATGTTAAAGAACCAATCTTGTTAAGTTATGGACGCTCTACAACTGTTACCTTATACATTTTTTCGTAATTCTAGTATTAAGACATTGTTTTTGTCTTCTATTCAGGCTTCAACAACCCCCGCCCCCCTACCCTTTTATCATCATTTTATTTTTACACAGAAATAGAAGTTACGTGATGAGATAACCAGTGTGTTATACCAGCATATGAGAAATCCGCTTCATGTGACTTACTTTTTTTGGTTGTCTGGGCTTTCATTCCACTAAAGATGTTTATGATCAATTACAATAAGTATCAATTATCGTTGAATAATTACTGATATTTATTATCAATACATCTTATCTTTATATATATAATTCTACTGTACGCGTGTATGTCACTGGACCGATTTGAATGATTTTTTTTTTGTATGCATTTGGGTGACGCCCTGGATGGTTTAGCGACACAAATCAGCCCAGCAGATGAAGCAGGATTGGGGGTCGTAAGGGAGGCCTAAAATTAAAAATAGCGATAGTTCGTTTCCTATTGGTTTTTGGCAAATATGCACAGGATAAAAGTTGTTTATGTAGTTATTCAGAGTAACTTTTGTTATATTCACTTTTGTGTTATATTGAGGAGATATACACTAAAAAAATAAAGTGGGAGCTAACAATTGAACCGAATTCAAGAAAAATATATTAGTTAATTAGCATTAATTCTTCCATGATTATAAGCTATATTAAACTTTTTAGGTTCAAACGAGAGTGGGGGTTATAAGAGAGAGCAGAATAAAACATTCGCGATATTTCAATTTCTATTTGTTTTTAGGCAAACGTGCACATAACATTTTTTTTTTGTGTTATTAAAAGTAGTTTCTATTTTAAACATAATATTATTAAATTTAATATCCTAATCGCTTGAAATATCATGCAGGACAACGTCTGTCGGGTCCACTAGTTACATATTAATATACTAAAATCAGCATCAGGTATCGTTGAATAATTGCTGATACTTATTAACAATACATCTTATTACATATAAATATACAAACTAAGCTAAAAAACAGTTCATTTCCACGGGAAACTTACTTGTAGAGACGGAGGAAGTGCAAAATGTTAGTTGGTGTCCTTTAGCCCGCAGGTCCCACAGCTGCGTGCTGAGTGGGTTAAGGCCGACCATGTTGGAACCTGGGTCGATATCCGAAGGAAATTGGTTCTCTGTGGTGTCCAAAACCTAATTTTGTATAAATTGATGACTCCTTAAGCTCTATGTATGCATAATATATATCTTTAAATGTATGCGTTTCTGATTTTATTGATATTTTTTACGTAATAATAGTCTAACAATATAGTAAACATTTGTAAATATTGTTGATTCCTTATCTATAACGGTTAAACATTGTATGAATACCAGGCATTCAGTAATATACGATGTGATGTACATAAAGAAAATCTCTTTAAAAGTACATCTTATTAACTTATTATACCTAAACATACGTTTATTTCGAGGATTGTTACTTAAAAAACATTTTGCTTTATGAACTTGGTCTATTGTATAATTGCATTAATTATTTTTTTATTTATAAGGTCATTGTTCGATTTACCATCTAAATGCTTAAATAGTATATAAATAGTGTTTTCATTCTTATTTAATTTTTAAATATTATTTTTACTGTATTTTTCGTTTGTACTTTTCTATTTTTTTTTTTTTTTTTGCTTTTGTGATATTTTGTATTTGTTTAGTTTTTCGTGTAATATCGTCCTTGTGGCGATTATTTTTTTTTATTTTTTTTTTTTATTTCTGAACCTTTTTTTTTCCCATAAATTTGTTTCAAAGATAATTTTGTTGGCTACAACAAGGAGGAATGGATTCTGGAATCAAAAAAAAAAAAAAGTTCTTGGATCGAAATAACGCAAAGGTATTCTTGAATGAAGACAAATATTTACTTCAAAAATATTAACTTCACAAAAAACTTTCTTAGAATTAATTTATTTTAAACTAATTTCTGAGTAATTATTTGTAAACGGAATACATTTTTCCACCTGCACAGCTCCATTTAAAAAAAAAAAAAAAAAAAAAAAACGTTGCGGGATCTTCCAGAGAATAATAACCAAGAATACGTATGCGTAATTGTGTTTTTTAATGCATATTTCAGAATTCATTCCTCTTCCAATAGGCTTGTTTCAAAAATAATTGACTTATACACAACTTTTATGTCTCCGCATTTTTCAATAAAATCTGCCGTTTCTGAAATAAAGAGTTGTGCATTTTATGGCTAAAGGATTCGTCAGACCAAAAAAATCACCCATATAAACTCGTTTTTGAATTCGATTTTCTACAAGAATCCGTCATAAAAAGTATGGCATTCCATCGGAAATTCCAAAATTAGGGTCGCTGGAGAAGGTTACGAGGTTGAATATGGGCTGAAAAGATTCTTCGGAGGTCTCAATTCTGCCACACCAAGTCTCAACCATTTATTAACACAATTGGCGATTTTATGAGGGGGAGGGGCATCCTGTGTGCGTGTGTATATATATATATATATATATATATATATATATATATTTGTAAAATTTTAAACGGATTTAATTTTCGTCATCTCCTTGTTAGGATCGATGGACATTTGAGGACAATTTTTTTTCAAACCCCAACATGAATACAACCCCAATAGCTGATTTCCCCTGCTAAAATGGATAAATAAATAGCTTGAATTCAAGAGCCTTTATTTCTTGTTTGGTAGTGGCCCACAATGCTGGAGTGTTGTGCAGTTTAGTCTAAGAAGGCGTTGGAAATGCCGTGTTCAGAAGAAATGCAGTGTACTTTTTGAGCTACAGAATTTTTTTAAAGGATTTTATTTGTTGCTGTTATTCAACAATTATTTTTAATTTTTCCTTTATTATTACGTTTTAACCAATCACATTAAATTTACACTTGAATAGGACCTAAAAACATATTTTCCAAATAAGTCCTAAATATTTACTGAATATATAGTTAGTCGAGGTTAATTAATCATGATGAAACAATTTAGTAAGAATTAAAAAAAACCGGTATTAACATAACAATTACAGAAACACATGTGATATTAGTGAAATTAACTGTTTAAATATTTTTAATTTATAATTTATGTTTTTAATAAAATTTATTACGTCAGCTTCTTTTACGCGAAATATTAGTGCTCCTAAAAGAGTTAAGAAAAGATCTTGGTCATCAAAGTTAAAGTTTAATGTAAGAAAATATCATAGTGTAAATTATATTGATTATTAAGATTATAAGAAAGCAGGAGGGGATTTACTTTGTCTGTTAATATTTACAATGAATATATAAAAATGCCAATATAAAAATATTCATCAACTACTCCATTTTAAAAAGAGAAATGGGGAATAAAATAAAATACTGAGTTCTGAATGTCTCAGATAAAGCTTTAATAATTCTTAGGTATTTCTTAAAGAATGACAGCCTGTTTAAAACGGTTTGAATTGTCGAGTCCAGATTAGATTTGTCTTTTTATGGCGTAGACTTATCTCGAAGAATTCTTTTGAAGGTAGCTTCATAAAATTTAATTATATTTCTTTGAGGTATGTGTACTTAATCCTTTGTCATTTTTATATCCAGTAAAAAATATTCTACTTCTATCGAATGACTCTTCGCCCTTCGTTGGGCACGGAATGAATTATTTGAGGCATATTCATTACATTCCGGTCATTGATAATTCCCATGAACGAAATCTCATCTCAAACAATTTCCATGATTAGTGCATTTGTTAATATTAGTGTTGTTGAAGTGTTAATTCAATAAGTATTAGTTTGGTTTATATAATATTTGGTGTCATAATGAAGGAGGTATGTAATATAATTATAACTTAAATAAAGAATATTGACTTTGAGTTAGTGATTTACTGAGTATTAGGGACATTATAAAATATTTTATGATTTCTAAGTAGTAGCAATTCAGTTACTAAGGTTGAAAGGTTGAAATTGACTGTTTATTAACAACAAATTTTATTCCTATTTTCACTTTTCAATGCTAGAGTTTTATTGTACTTTGGGGCTCAGGTTAGTCTTGTAAGACAAAGAGTTGGCCTTAATGTCACTTGGAGTGGTGAGTTCGATTCTCGACTGGCAAATAGTAATTTATTTAGTGACAATCTCATTAAATAAAATCCTTAATCCTACCCTGGCTAGAAACAGGTGGTAACCAATAGATGACCAGTCCCAATTTGCCATAGTAGAAAAAAGTCTACGTTAATAAAAAAAAATTGTACTCTTTGCACTTTGCTATGTTATTTTATACAAAATAATAACATTCGAACATTATGTAACTTGCTGGCCTGAGGTCGTTTGCTACAAAGCTTAAGTAAAGGTTTAGAAATGGTGAAAATAAAAATATAATTTTTCTTCTCATTCGGGGCCAAATATTCTTTTATGTACTACATAGTTTAGTGGCAAAAGTCACCTACAAAAACTCATTTCTTTTCCCGAAAACTTTATTCACATTGCCCAACATGTTTCGTGGCTTAATAAACACTTGCCATCCGTAGTTCCCTACATGTAAAATATATTTTGCATTAAGGTTTAGAAGTTGTAGCGCGATGAAACACCGAAAAGTGTTGTCTTAAGTATTTTGAAATGTGAAAAAGGGTTCGGTCTGTCCATTTTCATATTTAAATTGATTTTTCATTCTATATTCAAGCCAATTTTAGGAGATTTCCCTTAAGGGAAATCAGCTATTGAGGTCGTACTCATGATACGAGTTTCAAAAAATTTCTTCAAATGTCCATCGATCCTACCCAGGAGATGACGAAAATGAGGTCCGTTCAAAATTATATATATATATATATATATATATATATATATATATATATATATATATATATATTTGTCTGTTAACGCTCTAGCGGTCGCAATTTTTGTTTGATCTTTACCAAACTCGGAATTTAATCGTTTTATGTAAAACGGAAGATCAAGTTCGTGAATGGCTGAAATTGGACCAGTGGGAGAGGGGGTTTAGAGGGGGGGGATTTTTGAACATTCACAATATCTCCGTTATTATGCGTCGGATCGAAAAATTGTATAAAAATAAATCTTATTGCAAATTAAATTTACTATAAATATTGTTCTATACATTTATTTTGTATCTTGAATATTAACAGAGATATTTGCATTTGTATTCTGCGTGTGGTCACCAGTAGGCTATGTTCGGACTTTCCGCCGAGAGCTCTGGCGGCCGTTTCTATAACTATTCGTCCCTCGTGAATAGGTTTAGAGGTTAGGTTAACTGCTTTTTTTGGGGCTAGAAACTACTGGGTTATTACGCCCTAAATAATGTTTTAGGTTTAGAGGTTTCTTACTACTACAGTTGTTATTAGGCTGATTTCTCTATTGTAAAACTTCTCGTGGGAAATCTGCTTAGTTTACGCAGCCCCTGCGTGACGGACTTTTTGTGTTTTATTGCATATTTAGAAAATGTTCTAACTTTGATCGTGGCTAACAAAATATATTCCATTTGGTAGGAAAAATCTGCAGCTATTCTTTCATACATGTTTTATCTCCCTTGAACATTAACTAAGTTATTTATATATTTTTTTTTGGTTTTAGCCTTTTGTAACCACCACTTAGTCGAATCGGATTTTCCCTTCGTATCCAAGTCACTAAACATTTCAAGTATAGCTATCATTGTAATAGCTGTTTACATAAGTTTCTAACTGTGGGAGAAATACAGGATTGATGGTAACATGAGACCATAAACATATCATATTCCATTTTTTCTTTAAAACGTGTTTATTGTAGTGTGTTATCTTCTGACTTTAAGAATTATTAAAATTAGCTGAAGAATAAATAAATTGTATTGACACTCCAACAGAAATATATAGACTAATATTTCTGTCGCTTGAATAAAGTATTATTGTCGAAGTGTGGCATTTTACAGAACCTGCAATAAAACTCACTTCCACATGCCAGAATACCGACTAAGAAAATTGATAGAGTTTTCATATTTGAACTGTATATGGCTGACTTATGTTTGTCGTTTGAATTCCGAATACAGCTCTTTGGTGATGATGATATTGTTACGTTTTTATTACCAAAACCAGTAATAAACGTTTTTAATAAGAGATCTTTTGGATTGCAAAATTAAATACTCGCAAGTTTCACAGTTTTTATCACTGCACAATTTATTTGGATAATGCACAATAAACTTGGTAATTATTCTTAATTACTACTCACAGTATAGACTGATAGCGTCACTGTTCTTCAGATTACACAGTCCAATAATTCACTCACGGTCACTGAAATTCACAACAAGACGGCACTGCACTGTCCTTTACTTCGCGGCACTGCACTGTCTTAAACACGGCACTAAACTGTTACTTACAGTCACGGCACAACATTGTTCTTCTTATAAAAACACTTTACCGCACTGCACTAAGTCGCACTGTAGCACTGATGTGAACATCAAGACAGGTGAGAATAAAACTGACTGCTCGCAGCTGGCCGCCCTTTATATAGGTTGTCGGCATACATCAAAGGGGAATTGTCTGGACCCCTCGACGCCTGGCTGGAAGGTACTAATAGAGGCTAGAACTTTCTGTCGGCTGCTTTGATCTACGTCACACTTTCCAAATACGCGACTCTCTCTGAAGGATTATTCATCTATTTAATTTTCGCAACAATATGATGACCTAAATTAAATAGGAAAATATTCCATTATTTTGTAAAATGCTTAATATTTGCTATTTGCTAAGGGCTAAATACAAGTGGCAGATATCTTCCCCTGCATAAACCTGAATTTAGCATAAGTTATGTCTTACATCTCATATAATTTCCGTCAAGTTTTAACTTATTAAATACCGAGAATAATATACTTCTACCTGTAACAAAAATAGATTAAATTACCATACTTTCATATAAAAAAAAAAAATTTGAAAGATTGATTAATAAGACACACAGTGGTAAGGACTTATGATTGTCACTATTGTCACTAGATTCTAGAAAGACTTATTCAACTTTCAATAAAACTCCGATTGTACTTTGATAAGAAAATGATTCTTACATGTTGTGTAGTCAAATAACCAGGAATATTTGAATGAAAACTACAATTTTCTAAGAAATGTCTTTCAAAATTTAAATCACTTGTGCTTTCATTACCTCTATGGAGGTAGTATTTTACATATTTAGTAATAATGAATCATTTTTCGTTAGGTTCTCTTCCAAAAACTTTTTCGTCATTGAAATAAGAAAGTTTACATAATGTAATTTTTCAACGCTTAACAAATCTGGCTAATGAATTCATAAAACTCTTTTCCTCTTGAGTAATTTTGAATGCACAGTAATAACTCGATATATCTTTTACACCTATAATAAATCTCCAGTGATTTGTATAAATTCAAAAAATACATTCATTCTGAACATAGCTAGTCTCATTAACTAACAACTGGTTAAAATTCATATAATCGCATAATATTAAATACGTACAAAGTATGAATTCATTGAGTCAATTCAACTTTATTTAAATTAATATATTGAAAGTTAGTAAGTTAAAACCCCTTATAGAAAATCAGGTATTGAGGTTGTTGTCGTGACGGAATTTAAAAAAAAATGTTATCATCTGTCCATCGGTCATACTGAAAACTGTTCAAAACTATACATGTTTGATAACGCTCCAGCTTTCGCAAAATTTTCCTTTATCTTTACCAAAATCGATATTTGAGTGTGAGCTTAGTACACACATGATAATGAAAATACCCGTTTTTCCCCTGGAAGCTAACGCACCATTTTATTTAAAGGAACTGTTGCAGGAGGAAAAATGTATTTTTCTGTAATCGTTGAATAATGGTAACATTACTAAACTGAAATGAGTGAAGAAAGTGAAACATTTTGCAATAGAGCCTTCTTAATTAGTTATAAGTATAAATTAAAAAATAATTTGAAGTTGGAAATTAAATGCTTCTAAATGTTTCTTAACATTGTAAGAATTTATTTTAACAAATAAATTGGAATGTGAATGAATTATTGGTGGAAATAATCAATATATTTTAAAATTTAAATATAATAATAATTACCATCCTTGTTTATAACTTGCACTTGTTTATAACCTCACTACTTCACAATCATCTCTTGTTGTTTTATATCTATGCTTATAACCTTTCACAACCATGCCCATAATCTTCACAACATCCTAATTTTGTTCATATTCTGGTTAGATCTGAACAGATATTACACGATTACAGAAAAAATTTAATATTACACTTGTGACGAAAGTAGAATTTACAACTCTCGTGAAATTACTTGCTTCGCTCGTGTTGGTAAACGTTTCACTCGAGTTGTAAAATGATCTACTTTCGTCACTTGTATAATAAATAACTATTCTTTTAAGAATAATTACTACGTAGTTAGTTTAAAATAAATTAATCCTAAAAACGATTTTTTGGATTAATACTTTTGCGTTATTTCGTTTCAATTTCTTTTTTTTTTTTTTTTTTTTTTTTTTTTATTTCAGGATTCATTTCTTTCCCCGTAGACTTCTTACAAAGATAATTTTGTTGACTACAGCTTTTATCTCGCAGCATTTTTCAATAAAATGTGCCGTTTCTGAAATAAATATCTGCGTATTTAACGGCTAAAGGATACGTCAAATCAAAAGATTCACCGATATAAAGTCGTTTTAGAATTTGATTTTCTACAAGAATACGTCATTTAAAGTAGAGCATTCCATTGGAGATTCAAAAGTTAGGGTCGCTGGAGAAGGTTACTAGGTTAAATATGGACTTAAAATATTATTCAAGAGTCACAATTCTGCCACACTAAGTCTCAGCCGTTTATGAGCTCAATTGGCGATTTTAAGGGTGGTGGCACGGAAAGTTGGGACACCCTGTATATATATATATATATATATATATATATATATAAATAAATTATATATATATATATACACACATATGTATATATACAAAAGTACATTCAGGCACATTTCAAATCACCAATAAATAGAGGATTAGTGTCTTGCTTATTTCTCATTTGTGTTTCTTAACACATTTCTAGTTTAACGGGCTTCTAAAGTTTACTCAGATTCGCAGTTTTATTTTTCTCTAGCTCTCTCTGTCCTCGTTCTTGGAGTGTTAGAAATGGATCGTTTAAGCACTGAGTGTCATATTACTGCTCCTACGTGAGCCGAAGGTGATTTGATGAAATTACAGCCCCTACGGCGGTAATTGAGTCACCTCTTTGAAGTGGTTCATGAGCTTACCTTCTCTAAGCCAATAACGCACTCCACTCTCTTTCTACTGAGAGAGAGAGAGAGAGAGAGAGAGAGAGAGAGAGAGAGAGAGAGAGAGAGAGAGAGAGAGAGAGAGAGAGAGAGAGAGAGAGAGAGAGAGAGAGAGAGAGAGAGAGAGAGAGAGAGAGAGAGAGGGAGAGAGAGAGAGAGTGAGAGGGGGAGGGGGGGAGAGAGAGAGAGAGAGAGAGAGAGAGAGGAGAGGAGGGGAGGAGAGAGATAGAGGAGAGGAGAGAGAGAGAGAGAGAGAGAGAGAGAGAGAGAGAGAGAGAGAGAGAGTGAGAGAGAGAGAGAGAGAGAGAAAGGGAGAGAGGGAGAAAGGGAGAGAGGGAGAGAGGGAGAGAAGAGAAAGAGAGACATCTAAAATTTCTTTTTAAAACCTTCGAGACATTCATTTCGAATTGGTTTTATAAACTAGTAATTATTAAGCGGAAATACTTAACATCCCAACACTAAATAAACGAGGTTTATTTGGTTCAGTTCCTATTTTAATATAATTTATATATTGAAGAAATACCATTTACATTGAAGGAAACGTCCGTCACATGGCCAGAAAAGTATCATCCAGAAAATAAAAAATAGTAAATTAATATACAAATTCCCGAAGACAAAGTAAGAAGCGGAAACATGTTTACACCTTGCAAGTGGGCCAAGTAATGGCAAACAATAGAGATAGATCTAATTATGAGCAACTAAAATTTATGACGGCCTAGAGAATGTCCGTTTAAGACATGGACTGACTCAGTTTTGTCAAATTTTCCTTAACACAAATCAGCCATTGAGTTTGTACTCGTGACGCGACTTTCCACAAAAAATTTCCTCACAATATTTGCTTTATTGTGAGTCAGATCGAAAAATGTTATAGAGCCAACGTTGTTAAAATATTGGTGCTATTCAATCGTTGCTCTATGCATTTTTTCATAACTCGATTACTAAGGGAGTAATTAGTATTTTTTGGTTTTCAGTTCGAAATTTGGTGAGATAAGTATTGTGTTATACCTGCACTTGGGAAGTCTGCTTAGTTTATGCTGCCTCTGCGTGACATACTATTTAGTAGTAAGGTCTCCTGATGAGACGTTAAAGTAAAGAATGCAAGAAATGCATGAATAAAGTGAAGCAAATGTTAGAATGAAGGAGAAGTAGCTTTTATGTAATTTCTGTTTCTTTCCCTAAAAGGCATATCAGGAAATAAATTATGAACTTTTACTTCCACGTATAAATTGATAGGAATTTTGCAATCGTGAAAAAATTCAAATTTGTGATTTAAAGGTTAGTTAAGAGCCAGCATAAAAGACCTGGAAATATTTCCATGCCTATTAGAAATTCAGAAGATATGTATGTGATCAAAATATAAAAAGATCTATACATGAAATATTTTTGATGGACAAATCGTATTCTACATTCGTATGAAATAATTCTAAATGAGGTACAGCTAGATATTTTATAACTTTAACATCGTTGACATAAACGTAGCCATGCGGGATATAAAAGGCAATATCTAAATTATTATAAACAAACAATGTGTTGTGGACAAGATTACTGAGAAAAGGAAATTCACATGGCATATTTAAAATTCATCAAGTATTTATGTAAACAGCTAGTCGATTAGTTGTCGATGTAGCTATGTTTCTTGTGGAATCGCTTTTTCATATAATTGATTTTTACGCTGTTCAACATTTTAATGTATCGATGTTATCAGCTGATTTGTGTAGTACATCTTCATTTTTCATTAGACTTGACGTAAAGTCGAATCTTTTTATAATAAGTGTAATACTCCTGAAGGCCTCTTCACTACACTGAGATCACGAAATATGTAGAGGACAAATTAATCAGTGGAAGATATTTCACGTGTTTTTCATTTGTGGATCTGCCGCCATTTTGCCTTTAACTGGAAATTATAAATTTAATCCAACAGGAGGAAAACGATGTCGCTTGATGCCCACAAAGCCGTTTAGTTATTGAAACATTTGTTATATTAAATGCATGCTGGAGTACAGTTTACCACAAAGTTTATAATACATGCATACTGAGGTTTTCAATTAGAGATTGAAACAATAAACCCATTTAATAAAGCCTTGCTAATTAATTCATATTGTTCCTTCATAAGTATACTTATACAGGAACGATGCCATTTTAACATATTTACCTTAAAAACGAAATCAGCAATTGAGGTTGTACTGATGACGCAATTTACAAAAAATTTCGTCAAATGTCCAACCCTAAGAGATGACAGAAATGAGGTCCGTTCAAAATATATATAAATATTTGATTGCTACCGCTCTAGCGATCGCAATTATTGATTTATAATTATCAAACTCGATATATAACCATTCCATGACAAACTAAAGATCAAGTTCGTTATCAGCTAAAATCGATCAGGGGTAAAGGAGATTTTAGAGGGAGAGAATATCGAAAATTCGAACCTTCTCCATTATTATAAATCGGATCGAAAAAGTATATAGAACTAATCTTATTGTAAATTTAATTTTCTATAAGTGATGTATATAATGTTTCTATTTTTAGGAATGTTTTCATCCTTTAGAAAACCCCCCACTCCTACTCATGTCCTAATAACAATAAGCGTTTATAACAAGAATCTCTTTATTTTAAGCTGGGATACCCAATTATTGTTTCCAAGGGACCTTTATTATGCGAGATTCGTGCAAATTCGTTTAGCGATGACGTCATAAATTAAGGTTTTACTTCTTTGTCTCGAAAATGTTCATTTGATCTTTAGCATACAAGATATTTAACCGTTTTATTCAACACTAATGATCATATTCGTGATTGACAGAATTCAGACCTGGAACATGGGGAATTCCTAAATTCGTAATACCATATTTTCTTGTGTTCCATGCTCTCCTTTTTTCAAAAATCCTACCCGCAGGTGCTGCGTAAACTAAGCAGATTTCCCACATGAAGTTATACAGTAGAGAAATTTCACGAGAGCCAACCAGTTAAGGAAACGGCCGAACTAGCTTTTGGCGGAAAAGTCACTCGTCCGTTAGCCGCCCAGATTTAATAAAAATGCAAATATTCAAGATAGAGAATAAATGTATATAACAATATTTATAGTTAATTTAATTTGCATTGTAATGGATTCTGTACGATTTTTCGATCCTACGTATAGTAACGGAGATATTTCGAATTTTCTAAATTTCTCCCCTATAAACCCCCTCCCACTGGTCCGATTTCAGCCGTTAATGAACTTGATCTTTTTACATAAAACGATTAAATATCGAGTTTGGTAACGATCAAACAAAAATTGCGACCGCTAGAGCGGTACAGACAAATATATATATATATATATATATATATATATATATATATACAATTTTGAAGGACCTCATTTTCGTCATCTACTAGGTAGCATCGATAGAGATTTGAAGAAAAAATTCAAAAATTCCGCCATGAGTGCAACCTCAATAGCTGATTTCCCTTAATGGAAATCTGCTAATAATCAACATGAAATGTATAGGAGAGCGTAATACACGGGGATTTCTAAGTGCTGCGTTTCCCAGTGATGCGAGCTTGAAGAAATAAAAATATACCGGTATATCAATGTATCATTGCTGTATTACTGGTATGTAACGGTATTCTATGTATAAAAAAGTTTATAAAAATTATATATTTAATTTTATTCTGATAAAAATAAATAAAGTGAAGTTCACAAAAAATATTTTTTCCCAAACCTTTGACAAATACAGTATTTCCGTTATTATTCGTCGGCTTGTAAGATTTTTATAGAATCAATCCTGTTAAACTACTGAATATTTAAAGTATTTTTTCTATGGAATTTTTCGTAAACAAAGTACTTTACGAGTTATTCGTATTTTCTTGTTTTCCGCTTTCAGTATTTCTCCCCTCTTTCTTCTCATTTTTTCATAGAAATAGGGAATATGTGGTGAGATAAGATCACGCGTGACATTCCAACATGTGGGAAATCTGCTTAGTTTGCGTAGCCCCTGCTTGAAGGTATTTTCTTGATCCCTATCTTAACCCCTTCAGACCCACTGTCCAATATATTGGACATGCCTTTTTCAATGCTATATCTTCATGGATTGATGTTCATTGGCAGAAAAATCGATTTTAATAATGATTTTAGGTATTAACCTTTCAATTGTGAGCCTTTTTATGCCTTTTTATACCTGTTGTAGTGGCATTTCTAGTGCTTTCTAAATATGACTTATTTCAAAATTCGTTTTATGAATGTTGTTTACTTTATTTTTATTAACGGGTAAACATAAATACAAGTCGTAATAATAGTTAAACGTTGAGAGACCCAGATACTTGTAACTAAAATTACTTCTTGGTTGTAAGAAACTGGCTTGCTTGTTCCTCGTAATTACCTCTCGCCCGAGAATTAACACAACAGGAAGTCAGGGGAACTCTTCCTGTCCCAAACAATTTACACCCCTGAATATTAAACCAAGAATCTTGTTCAGCATTGTTAGATGGGCACCATTTATAAAAAGTTTTCCATCTAACTTTCCTTTCGTGAAAACAATGAATTTCGTCAACCGAATTACCGATATTAACACTAATAAAGAGTTTTTAGAGACTAATGATTATTATTACAAACATTATTATCTTCAATCTATATATATATTTAAGGAGACTTAATGGAAATCAGCTATCAGGACGGTGTACTCATGTCACGATTTTCGAAAAATTTTCTTATGTCGATCGTTCCGATGACAAAAATAAGGTCCGTTCAATATTTATATATTTCTGTTAACGCTCTAATGGTCGCTATTATTGTTTGATCATTACCAACCTTGCTTTTTAAACGTTATGTGTAAAACTAAAGATTAAGTTCCTTAAAGGCTGAAATCCGACCAGTGGAAAGTGGGCGTAGACGGGAATTTCCAAAATTCTTAATATATCCTCTGTTATGGGTCGGTTCGAAAAATCGTATTGCAAGAACGGTGTTATATAAAGATTATATCGGAGAATAATCATTCTCTTGATTATAATCCAGATATTTGCATTTTAGCAGATTTCCCTTAAGGGAAATCAGCTATTGAGGTCGTACTCATGACGCGATTTTCGAAATTTTTCCTCAAATGTCCATCGATCCTACCCAGGAGATGTCGATAAGGAGGTCAAAATTGTGCATATATATATATATATATATATATATATACCTATATATTTGTCTGTTACCGCTCAAGCGGTCGCAATTTTTGTCTTATCGTTACCATTCTTGATATATAATCGTTTTATACAAAAAGACAGATTAAGTTCGCTAACGGCTGAAATCGGACCAAGGAGAGGGGGGAGGTTAGAGGGGGAGAATTTAGAAAATTCTTAATATCTCCGTTATTATGCGTCGGATCAAATAATTGTATGAAACCATTCTTTTTTCAAATTTAATGTTCTATAAATGTTGTTAAGTACATTTTTCACTATCTTGATTATTAACTGAGATATTTCCACTTTTTTAGTTTTCGATCTTGAGTAAACCCCCACTC
Source organism: Riptortus pedestris (assembly GCA_019009955.1). NCBI lineage: Eukaryota > Metazoa > Arthropoda > Insecta > Hemiptera > Alydidae > Riptortus > Riptortus pedestris. The sequence goes on from CM032232.1 coordinate 29,387,262, forward strand.
CTATTTATCTCATATTAACAATATTCTATTATGTTATGAAGCACATTATTTGAAGATTAAATACCAAATATTGTTCTCATCGAAGTTTTACGTTTTGAGATAAATGCAAATACGTGGCGCACATGGGTAATCTGCTTAGTTAACGCAGCCCCTGCGTGACGGACTTTTCTAGTTTTCGGGCTTCTGTAAACCCCCATTCCTACTCATGTCATGTTAACAATAAGCTGTTATGTTATGAAGCGCTTCATTTGAAGACTAAATATCAAATATTTTTCTCATTGAACTTTTAGCAGATTTCCCTTGAGGGATATCAGCTATTGAAGTTGTACTCATGACGGAATTTTCGAAATTTTTCTTCAAATGTCCATCAATCCTACGTTGTAGATGACGAAAGTGAGGTCCGTTCAAAACTATATATATATAGTTTGTTTGATCGTTACCAAACTCTATATTTAGTCGTTTTATGTAAAAGGAAAGATCTAGTTCGTTAATGGCTGAAATCGGACCAGCGGGAGGGGGGAGTTTAGAGGGGAAGATATTCGAAAATTCGAAATACTTCCGTTAGTATACGTCGGATCGAAAAATGGTATAGAATCAATCTTATTGAAAATTAAATTTACTATAAATATTGTTATATACATTTATCCTCTATCTTGAATATTAACCGAGATATTTGCATTTTTATGAAATCTGGGCGGATAACGGATGAGCGTGTCCTGCCAAGAGCTAGGTCGGCCGTTTTCTTAACTGTTCAGCTCTCGTGAAAAACTTCACGTGGGAAATCTGCTTAGTTTACGCAGCCCCTGCGTAACGGACTTTTACGTTTTGAGATAAATGTAAATACGTGTCGCACGCGTGAAATGTGCTTATTTAACGCAGCCCATGTGTGATGGTTTTTTTGGTGTCAACAGAGTCAACACTGACGATTTACTGCGTCGAAAGCGGTCTGTCAGTTGAAAAAATCTTTATTGTGGAAGTGTGGCCGGCCGTTTTTCTCAATTTGCAATATTACACAAGATTTGTCTCAAGGATTAAATCTTATAAGGAAACGTAAAAATCAACGTTTAAATTATTGTTATGTCAAACAATATGAGCAGTCGAACAGCAGTAAATACAAAACCAGATCCTTCATTAACATAATTGGAAATTAAACTTATATTATTTGGTAACTAATATGCAAGCATCGCCTGCTACTTCGAGAGCAGATGAGAAAAATATATCTTCCAATAAATATATCATTTTTTCCTCGACGGTTATTAATAAAGTTTACGACTGAAACAGTGAAATTGACTTATAAAAAAGTGATCCGAAGTAGTGTTCCCCTCCGGGAATAACGTTGCTCTTCTCAAACAAAAAGCTTTTTCATTAAAATTTATAGGGCGATCAAAAAATATAAAAAGGCAATTTGTCTTTTAGTATCTACTGCACAAAGAGATTGGTTTTTATTATCAGATCTGGACTGTTTAATACTGAATATCTGAAAAGTTTCAATATTCCGGGATACATTTCCAAACTCTATAAAAGGTTTAACTTAACTAAAATAATGAATGAAAATAATTGATCTGTTTTTGTTTTTTTTCTGTCTGTCAGTCCAAAGTAATGCTGAGCTTCAATTATAATACAGAGTGTTTAGTAAGTAGTTAAACAAATTTCTACTGGTTTTTCTAATCTTCAAAAGGAACAAAATTGTCTATATGATGTATTTTCCTATTACTAATAGTATTGGAAGAAATGGATTTTTATGATTTTTCAATGTACCTATGTTTTATTACATAAATTCAACTGCGGCAGACGAATTATCGCTATTGGACATTTCCTGGCTATGTATTATTTTTATATTATTATTTTATAACGTCCACTTTTTGAAACTCATGCTAATTCGGGTTATCTACAGGTTACCATCTTTTCAGGTTTTAGGATGTTATTTAACTGAATCTCGTCAGTAAATAATTTCATTTGCCCATGCGAGAAACCAACTCGCCATCCTAGGTTTGCCATGTGAGAATTATGTGGCTATATCAATTGAAGAAAACTTAAATTCTTTTAATTCAATGCTTTTTATTGTGAATTTATTTACAATCTTTTTACGAATCTGAAGTAAAGAAAGAAGGAAAAAATTTTTTTAATACAACGGTCATTTCACGGTTCAATTTTTTTTTTCTTATGCTTTAAACAAATTCTCGCTAAATAACACGAAATTATTTTTTTTCTATTATTTATAATTATTTTTTCTTCTAATTCGTGTCTAGGGCCTCAGGTTAGCCATGTGAGTTAAATCGTTGACTTTAATCTCACACGGTAAACCTAGAGTGTGAGTTTCGACTCCCCACCTGGCAATATACAATTTTCTTTCATGTCGGAATTAGTACATACAATCCATAGTCCAACCCTGATAGGAAAAGATGGGTAACCTGTAAGTTAATCCTTCCTAATTAGGCCTTAAATTTTATTGCAAAAGTTGCAATAATAATAATTTCTTTTAAACAAAAATGAAATAAACTTATTAGAAGAAACAGGCAACCCTGTATACACGTTTAATATGATCTGGATCGTTGCTGGCTAGTTTTAATAGTGTTCCCATTCCCGTAAATGTACTCAGCTAATCAATAATTAGAATAGCCCGTCACTCAGGGGCTGCGAATGCTAAGAAGGTTTCTCGAGTGCTGGTATAACACACTTGAGACTTCATAACCCCTATTTCTTAGCAAAGTTTAAGGAAGCGGTGATGGAGGGGAGAGGGGCTTAAAGAAGGCTGAAAACAAGAAAGAACAAAAAATCCTATGAATACTTTAGTATTGACTGTTACAACAATTAAGTATCGGGTATTGATCTAATAAACATTTTCGTGTAAAGAACGAAAAAACATTATTGACATCGGTAATAAGAATGTGCATGTTTCATGCATAATAAAAGTCTCTCATATAAAAACAATATATGATATATAAGAGTAGAATTATTCTGATTTAGACAAATCCAATCAATATTCAGTACAATGCGGTTTTTTCGACTAGGGGCATAATAACAAAGATATTTCAATTTTTGAACTTCCTCCCTTCTAAGCCCCCCTCCCCATCCCAAGTAGTCCGCTATTCAGCCGTTGACGACTTGATTTCCAGTTTTAAATGAAACGCTTTTATATCCAGGTTCGTAACGATTAAACAAAAATTGCGACCTCTAGAGTAGTTAGTATCAGAAAAATATAAAATTTATATATATATATATATATATATATATATATTAATATAATAAGTTAGAGGCTGTCACAGTGTTTTCAGAATTCCTTTCTTCTAGTGAAGCTACGTGGCAGAGGGAAGAATTAATTCTGGAGATGCATACAGTAGTTCTGTTGTTCATTCTACAATAAATTAATAAAGTGCAACTTTCAGAGCAACAGCTCCATCTTTCAGTGCCCTATTTTGGAGATCGCTAGAGAGCACATGCTTGAACAACGGATGCCAGATGAATCATAACAATAATTTTAACAATAAGTTGTAATGTTCTATATACAATTTTGACATATGATGTCGTTATTATAGTTAAACGAATTATCAGTCAGTTGTATTTGGCTACTCATTCTGGCCTTTGTCGAAATTTAATCCTCCTCCTAATGTTCTTTATTGGACATGAATAAATAAATAATAATCAAATTTTCCTCGTTGTGCATTTATTGCTGAATGCTTTGTTGAAGAAAGCTACGGGAAACCACTGAATATTCTTGTGGCCCTTTTATTTTCGTGTTCGTCCCGTGAAAATCTGGTTTACCAGATCATGGGATCTATCATCGAAATGTGTGCACAAGTATCTTTTGTGTCCCAAGAGGTAAATGTTATTCCCATTTTACAGTAGCAGTTTTTTATCTGTGCGTTAATAGTAATTGAATCATTTGAATTATTCTGTTATCAACGTTGCCTATGGTCCCACTCATAATCAAGGGATTTACTAAGGTATCTAAGGAGTCATTTGATTGCTACATATTGTTTACGTCCGATTATAGCATTGAATAACAAGGAATTAATGTATGTTATGATACATATATTTCATCTTGGGGTTAACCTTTGCGAATTCATAAAGGATACTCATAGAAAATTTATAACAATTAATATTATAATGAATATTTATGGATCGTTGTAAATTGTGGAATACCTTACAAATATTTTTTCGTTAGAGTCCAGTAATGGAGCATACTTTTCCACGCTTTACTTGTTTTTTTTGTTAGTGCATGTTACGTAAATTACGGAACACAAATTTGGTGGTTAGTAAGCAAGGACAAGCATGAATTACGTTTTGCAGATCGTCTGGTCAATATGGAGTAATAGCAGCATGATTCAGACCAAAATGTTACGCTGAGAAATAAATGACATCGTGGTTTATTATAAAACAGTAAACTTACAATTGCGTTTATTTATTTTTTTCTGTTATAATTATTGTCGTTTGACCAAGTGGGATTTAATTAGTCAGATTAATTAATCTGTTTTATATCCCTTAAATATTCTTCGCACATCCAACAATTTTACTTTTCTCTTTTATGAACTCCTTTTCATATTAGTTCAATTTTAGACGTTAAATATTTTCTTGATATTTTTTTATTGGAAAAACTGAATAATTTATTTATCTCATGGAAATTTTTGTTTAATCGAAGAAAATAAGATTATCTCCCAAATAAGCAATAAATCTTGTACAATTTTGAAGGTTCTTACCACGAAATTTTAGTGATATCGTTTTTGTTTAACCCTCAGCTGGTAACATACGTCTGTTTGATGCGTCTATTTGCAAAAGTCGCTACAGATTGTAAATGAGCTGCAAGCGTAACCTTTCCTTAAGTGTATTCCTCGAGTGTTCATCAGCAAGAACGATCTTGGTTTGAGGATAGTACATTTTTTTTGTAATTTTTAGAATTAATTCTAATAAAAAGTACTACATCTGTGAGATGTATGTTACATGTAATGTATTAAATGTTATTTTCCTCGAAGACGTGTATTACTAGTAGTGGGGAAATTTATGATAGTCCAATAACATTATTTTTTTATTTTGAAACTGTAATGGCTAACTACATTAGTTCATTTTTTATTCCTTGTAGATTTTCTTTTATGTTTCTTTTCTATGCTGTATTATAACCTTTTGACATCTCAAGAATATTATCACAGTTATTAGTGTTGATACTTCTAAATTATAATTTTTTCCAGTTCTAATTCGGAAAACCGACAGAAAGTGTCATTCGCTTTTGCAGACCGATCGCCAATTCAAGAAGAAACTTCACTGCCGATAATTTGTTCTCCTCGTTAGAAGTTGTAAGGGAACTAATAAAAATTCGATTGACGTACGCCGGCACAATGAGGTCCAAGAAGAAAGAAATTCCACCTCAATTCAAGGCAAGCGAGAAGTAGGCTCTAGCTTGTACAGCTTTTCACACGATGCTAGGATTGCTTCGTATGATCCTATCCAATCAAAGCTGTGATCTTGTTGTTGTTGTTGATCATCAATGAACAATTCAAAATGATCTGACACCGATTATATTAAATCCAAGAACATCATCTTCTATAATTCCATAAAATAATAGCGAATTACAAACAGGCGTTCAAGGCGATGACAATATTTTAAAACATGATGGCAAGGAGTCTAGTCGACGCTGGAATAATCCACGCCAATTTTGATAACATGCCAATAATTAAGCGAATTTATTTTATTCTTAAACTCACCAATATACTCATTAGAAAACAGGTAGAACGATGAATGATTGTCTAAAAAGTTGGTCACGCATGGGCTGTGTAAATTAAGCAGATTTCCCTAGTGAATTTTAACAATAGATAAATCTAAATATGGGTATCACAACACAATCGTGAATATTAGGTGAATAAATACAAGCGGTAATAAGAAATCTTCCCCCTCCCAACGGGAAGCGTCTGAAATGTAAACATACAGGTCTGCTAACCTCTCACCGGAAAGAAAAACAATTACTGAAATATATATGAATATAAAATATTCATTTTATTGTAAACTATTTAATATATCTAGTACTGTAAATTATAATGAAAAAGAATTATTTTTATCTCAACTATCAAATTTTAAGAGTCCAAAATCTTAAGACGGGGGTGGGGTCACCAGAACATATTTGCATGTATCTCGTATAATAAATGTCTCTTGAAAACAATATTTGGTATTTAAGCTTCCAATAATTTATTTTATTATGTAACAGAATATTGTGTAACATGAGTAAAAGTGGGGGTTTGCTCATGGCTGAAAAATGCAAATATCTCGGTTAATATTCAAGATAGATCATAAATGTACTTAACAATATTTATAGACCATTAAATTTGCAATAATATTGGCTCTATACAATGTATCGATTCAACGTATAGTAACTGAGATATTTCGAATTTTCCTTCTGGTCCTCCTTTTTACATAACACGATATTTTATCGAGAACGGTAACAGACAAATATATATATACATATATATATATATATATATATATATATATATATATATATATACAGTTTTGAACGGACCTCATTTTCTTCATTTCCTAAGTAGGATTTGAAGAAAAAAATCGAAAATTGCGTCATGAGTACGACCTCAATAGCTGATTTCCCTCAAGGGAAATCTGCTAGAACCTCTAGATAATGATTGTACGAAAAAAGAAGGCAAACCTCCTATAAGTGTAAAAATGTTCGAAAAAAGTTTGTGATGAATGTGCACCTGATGTCATATAAACTGTGGGCACAGAATGTTTTATAGAGTTTTTTTGTGCAATTTTAATTATTCATTCTTCATTTGTAACTTAATTTTAAACTGTTTTATATGATTTTGAAATAGATTCATGTTACTACGAAATAAAATGAATGTGCATTTACTATTTTAAAAGCTTTATCTCTCACAGTGTATATTATTATTACTCTAAATTTTTCAGTTGCATTTATGATTCTGTTAATACTAAAATAAAATGTTACTATCAATTTTAATAAATGAATAAAATTGTTAGAAGGTACATTATGCATTTAAAAATGCCTAAAACGCCCAGCTTCACTCATAGAGTACTGCTTTGGTTTGTTAAAAGTTGAGGGTTAAACGAAGTCATTTGAAGTTTGCTTCCATTCAGCCACCCCAGTGCATACTCATCATTATATAGCAGCGAGGAGCTACATCTTACAATTAAATTATTTATTAACGTCCACTTTTTGTAACTAAGGCTAATTGGGACGGGTTGTCTACAATTTACCACCCTTTTTCTAGCCAGGGTAAGACTAAGGATTTTATTGAATGGATTCCGTCACTGAATAAATTCCTTTGCCAAAGCGGGAATCGAACTCGCAACTGTAGGTTTACCATGTGAGATTAAGGTCAACTCTTTAACTCACATGGCTAATCTGAGCCCCATCCTACATCGTAAGTCATGCAATGACCCAATTGATCACATATCACATTATATTCCTATTCCTTAATAGTATATGAAATTTAATCTGTGTATAATGTTTAGTGAGAACATTTCAATATAGAAACCGTTTGAGTGGGAGTGGAGGTTTGCTAAAACAGGAAAACGAAGAGAAAAATAACTCTGTTCACATTCATATTAGAGACAAATGTACATAACAATAATTGTACAGCGAAAAAAACCGGAATATTTACTCTGGCTCTAACATCCCCTCCCGTATCTCGTTTTCAGATTTATAAAGCTCATGTTTATTTTTACATGTAAAGTTTAAATAACGAGCACAGTAAAGAACAAATAAGAATTTCGACCGCTAGAGTATTAACATATATATTTAGCCTACGGTATAACATCAATAGATGAAATGAATCACAAATAAAAATCTTAAAATATGTATTTATGAAAGCTGTTAAAAAAAAATTGAATTCCTCGCAGTGAAGAACATCTTTCTAAACTAAACTGACTATATTTCATTTTGTGTCGATTATTCTTTGTATTCGATTCCTATTGAAACTAACATGACATCGATATAAGCAGCCTTATGTAAAAATGAAGGATTTGGCCACCAAAACAGAGGGTCCTACGTGAAGCTTTACGACAAAATAAAAAAATGTACCAAGACTGCCAAAGCGTTTTTAATTATTAATCTCTTGCCGCAAAAAGTGACAAACTTTAATCTCATTTACATAGTTCTCCTCCCCCTCTCCAGTCACACCTACTGTTGCGGAATGGAAAAACACTTACCTTATGTAAATTCTGAGCAGTTTCGAATACTGTTTATCTTTTCCCTCAGAATTCGACCTAACAGAAAAAAGAATGATAAGGAAAATATCAAAATAGCACAAAGAAAACTTTTAGAAATCCGCAATTGAGGTTGGTCTAGTGAATTTGAACTTTAGTTCTTCATGAAGCAGTGAAGTATTAGCAAATTTCCCTGAAGGAGAATCAGCTATGGAGTATATACTCATGACGTGATTTTTGAAAAGTTTCCTCAAATATCCATCGATCCTACCTAGTAGATGACGAAAATGACGTCCATTAAATAAATATATATACGGGGTGTGGCTATTAAATAACGAGACACGCTGTAAAACATTTTATTTTTATTTCATACATTTTTACTTATTATCACCTTCAATATACCCCTCCTTTATCCCTACAACGCTCCATGCGATCCTTCCATTGTTCGAAACAGTGCTGGAAGTCTTTTTCTCTCAGCTCCTTCAGGACGCGTGCCGCTTTCTCTTTCACAGCTTCAACAGACTCAAATCTTGTTCCTTTTAATGCAGACTTCACCTTAGGAAACAGATAGAAGTCACACGGCGCAAGATCCGGCGAATAAGGCGGATGGTCTAACACCGGGATGCTGAATTTGGCTAGAAACCTCTTAACAGACAATGCGGAATGAGCCGGCGCATTGTCTTGGTGGAGAACCAATGAATTGTCCTTCCACAATTCAGGTCGTTTTTTCCTTATTCTTTCGCGGAGTTCAGCAAGAACGTGAAGGTAGTAATGTTGATTAATCGTTTGACTTTCAGGAACCCAGTGAAGGTTCACAATCCCATGAATATCGTAAAAAACAATCAACATTGCTTTGAATTTTGATTTGCTCATTCGAGCTTTTTTGGCTCTCGGTGAAGATGGGCTCTTCCAGTGCATGGATTGGCGCTTTGTTTCAGGATCATACATAAAAAACCATGATTCGTCACATGGTATTATCCTTTCCAGTAAGTTTGGGTCATTTTCAATGGCATTCAAAGTGTCAGTACAAACATTTTTGCGAACTTCCAGTTGTTCAAATGTGAGAATTTTAGGCACCATTTTGGCACACACTTTTTGCATGTTAAAATTGTTATGCAATATTTGCCGGATTCTTTATCAGTTCGTACAGTTTCAGCAATCGCACGAATACTTAACCGACGGTCAGATCGAATCAGATTACCAATTTTTTCGATATTGTCATCCGTTTTCGACGTGGAAGGGCGACCCCGGCGTGAATCATCTTGAACGTCTTCTCGGTCATCTTGAAAACGCTTAAACCACTCAAAAACACGTGCACGCGATAATCATTCATTGCCATACACTTCTTTCAATAAATTATAAGTTTCAGTAGCGGTTTTTCCAAGTTTCACATGAAATTTCACAACAATTCGTTGCTCTACTGTAACACTTAACATTTTTCCGGGCGAAACAAAAAAACAACTCTAATGCGAACGAAGGCTACGGCTGTACTGATTTGTTTACAGAAGCGAGAGGCACTATATTCGAAAGAGGAAGCTTCACGATAACAGCTGTTAGTTGCTGGCCTTTGACGCATGCGCACTTCTTCTGTAGCAGCGTCAATCTCGTTATTTAATAGCCACACCCCGTATATATATATAATATACATATGTATATACTTCTCTGTTACTACTCTATCGGTAGTAATTTTTGTTTATCGTTACCCAATAATATAAGCGTTTCTTGCAAAAATAAAGGTCGAGTTCGTTAAACCAGAGGGAGGGGGTTAAAAGGAGGGGCCTCTCCCCCCTTCTCTTAAGAGGTTTAGAACCTTCTCGGTTAAGTTATTTTAAGTCGGATCGAAAAATTTTATGGAATAAATCTTATTGGAAATTAAATTTACAATAAATATTGTTATATGGATTTATTCTTGATCTTCAATATTGACAGAGATATTTGAACTTTTGTTAATTTTCGGCATTTAGTAAAAACCCCAACTCCAAGTAATGCCACATAAACTGAACTCTTTTATACAATGAATCACTTTATTAGAAGCTTACACAACAACGTGTTTTCCAACAGATATTTACTAGATGAAGTACTTCAAATACGTTGTGACTTTGTCATGATTTAAGATTTTACGTCCTGAACTGGATAACGTTTGTTTGTTTTACACAATACTCGATATTTAACATTTCATTCAACACTAAAGATCAAAATAATTAATGGTTGAGAACGGACCAGGAATAGGGGGGTGTAGATAGTGGAGAATTTGAAAATTGAAAATATCTCATTTATTTTTGCGTTGAAATAGAGAATATTTGGTGAGATGATATATAAAGTGTGTTGTACCAGCTTCTTATTTTCGTTCACTAAATTAATAAACAATTCAGGATAGTTTTCAAAACTACGTCATGATTTGGATTTGGGTGTATTTATTTGTGTACATCATATAAATAATAATAATAAATAAATGTTAAAAATTGTACAAAATGAAATTACAATAGTAAAATAGATGTTTAAAAAAAAAAAATTGGTGATGAGCATAGTTGGTGAATGATTAATAGGAAATGAATGACTGTAAGTCGTAGTTCTGCTAATGATTTTAGTAATTTCGTCCTTCAGTGTAGCTTATATATATATATATATATATATATATATATATATATATATATATATATATATGTGTGTGTGTGTGTGTGTGTGTGTGTGTGTGTGTGTGTGTGTGTGTGTGTGTGTGTGTGTGTGTGTGTGTGTGTATGTGTGTGTGTGTGTGTGTGTGTGTGTGTGTGTGTGTGTGTGTGTGTGTGTGTGTCTATGTATGTATGTATGTATTTACATACATACATACATACACATGTGTACAAATGCATATGATAGAATTAATGCATTTAATTTGAAATCTTGTTGCACATTATAGATTTATTTGTATATTAAATTTTGTAGTATATTTGAATTTTGTGTAAGTATGAGAATATGTAGTTAAAGTCAAAAATATGCTACCTTCCGTCAAAAGTTCTTGTAAGTCATAGGGGAAGTCCTGATGCCCTAGCTTTCGGGATTCTGTCTTATCATCAAGAGAATTTTTTCAAGTTGACCAAGTGGTCAATAAGTCTTTTTCAATAAGTATGAGTTTTTTAATTAACTGTACGACCTTAAAGGCTGATTATACTGAAGAGGTTCGTTCGAATACATATATTTGAAACTTTTTCTTAAATAGTGTTTTTAAAGGACACATTTAGATAAGAATTTGATACTGTAACTCTTTGCCATTCTAGCACATCGAAAATCGGCTTAGTTTTAGTACTGAAAGTGTGAGGGACTTTCTTCGTCATGAAGAAGATATGACATTTTTCACAAATATCTGAAACATGCGTATTTAAGAAAAATTCGGAATCAGGAAATCATTATGCGTGAGTTAAATCTCCCAAGAACATGAATCAACGTTGGACAAAGCGTATACCAGATCGCATTCTTTCTTCATGATAAAGCTCCGCCCATTCATACCCTTACTATCTTCTTCGTGGTCAGAACGTTTTAGTAGATCGCCTCAGCGAGCTACAAGGAAGCCGGCAATAACAAATACCAAGTCAATATGCACCCGAAGGTCTTCCATTGTGCTCCGATATTGACCACTAATAATACAACCTCAAAGACAGATTCATCCGGCTTGGGAACAATGCAATTTCACGCTTGTAACAAGAAAAATAAGGCTGAATATTTCCTAAATTGGCCACGAGCGATTATATTTCAACTCCCAATCCATTCAGATTTTAATGAATCGGCATCTCGTCTATTTTGAATCCAAGCGGATGTAGAACGTACCTATTTCGCAAGGTTTTTCTCCTATTCGAACATACGATTCTAAGGAGTCAATAAATTACCCGGGCAATTTCGCCATGAGTACATGTGTATGGCTTAAAAATTATTCACGCTAATTATTCAGAATAAAATAATCTACACATCAGTTTCTACAAGACAGAAAGAAAATAAGAATATTCTTAGTAAGTTTTTAATGTATTTCCCTATAGAAAACTTAGCTGTTACTCTAGAGTGTTTTAAACAGCCAAAACCCCGGACCAAGGTCAATTATCATTGTTTTCAGTTATTTATTTATAACAATATACCTCATCTACTATTGTCGTTAGAGGTAGATGGATCTATATTTCTTGGAACAAATGAGTTTCTATTAAGAATGGTAAAAGCTTTTTGATGTATACTTCATCGTCTGCAAGGAGTTCTCTTAAGTTTGGATTAAGTTTCAAAGCTTATCTTGGAAGACTATATTTTTCACAATTAAGAGGAAAATGTGAAACAGAATGAGAAACATTAAAGCAGAAGCTGGTTTGTGAGAATAAGCCTTTCAATAAATACCTTTGTGTTGATTGTATGTCCGATTCGGGTACGGACAAGAAAAACCACCCCTTTTCGGACTTTTCATTCATTTTTCTTTGTCGCAGTTTTTTCTTTCATGTTTCTTCAACCAGTCGGATTTCTACCTTTGAAAAATGAGTTTTTGAAATTCAAGTTTCCAAACCTCAGGGGAGATGTAGGTTACTGCCACTTCATCTTCTCGAGTGCTACGAGCTTCAAAATGTGCCGTTTCATTACCTTGCAAACCAATATGTGAGGGAGCCCAAGCAAGAGATATATTTTTCTCTGAGGTTTGTATTTGACATTTTGCTAGGTTTGTGTGAGGTGATATCGTGACTTTGAAGTGAGCAGTATGTGTCCGAGGTGATTACTAATGAGTCCTGTCGCAATTCTTCTATATCTTTTATACTCGTAGATTGGCTTATAACCATTTACTCAGCGGAAAATATATTATTTACTGAGCTTATAATCTAAATTTTCAGTTGGATGTTCCTAAATGCCCAAAAAAGGGCCATATATCACTGTCAACATAGATATCTCATGCCAGATAGCCGCTTTTAATAATTTGCATGTTAAATATAATAACATAATTATAGTTAATAATTTCTGTCTGTGGTGTACAAAAAAATTTAAAATAATACTATTAATTAATCATCGACCAACTACACATTTTTTTTTTGGTAAGTTATTTCTTATTATTACTTGTTGTTACGGTATTTGTTATTGTTACTTATTGGTAAGTTATTTGTTATTATTACTTGTTGTTACGTTATTTGTTATTGTTACTTGTCGGTAAGTTATTTGTTATTGTTACTTGTTGTTAAGGTATTTGTTATTATAACTTGTTGTTAAGGTATTTGTTATTATTACTTGTTGTTAAGATGTTTGTTATTATTACTTATTGTTAATGTATTTTATTATTGTTCCTTGTTGTTAAGGTATTTGTTATTATTACTTATTGTTTAGGTATTTATTATTGTTCATTGTTGTTAAGGTATTTGTTATTGTTACTTGTTGTTAAGGTATTTGTTATTGTTACTTGTTGTTAAAGTATTTGTGATTATTACTTGTTTTTAAGGTATTTGTTATTGTTCCTTGTTGTTAAGATATTTGTTATTATTAATTATTGTTTAAGGTATTTATTATTGTTCCTTGTTGTTAAGATATTTGTTATTATTACTTATTGTTAAGGTATTTATTATCGTTCCTTGTTGTTAAGGTATTTGTTATTATACTTGTTGTTACGGTATTTGTTATTGTTACTTGTTGTTAAGGTATTTGTTATTATACTTGTTGTTACAATATTTGTTATTGTTACTTGTTGTTAAGGTATTTGTTATTATTATTTGTTCTTAAGGTATTTATTATTGTTCCTTGTTGTTAAGATATTTGTTATTATTACTTGTTGTTAAGGTATTTGTTACTGTTACTTGTTGTTAAGGTATTTGTTATTGTTACTTGTTGTTAAGGTATTTGTTACTGTTACTTGTTGTTAAGGTATTTGTTATTGTTACTTGTTGTTAAGGTATTTTTTGTTATTGTTACCTGCTGTTACTTTTGAAAGGGTAAATCACCTTCGATTTGGTGCCCATGAATAAATATAAATAATTTGCACACGTGGTTGGCGCGTTTGAGGCATACAAAATAAGCTGTAAACATAATTCTAATTCATATATTAATAATAATATGAAAGTAATGCAATTTTAATTTAGCCTCAATGTTCAGAGTGTATTCTGAATAGTCGAAAATGAATTGCAGTTATTCATAAGTAAAATATTTAGTAAATAATTCCGTTTCTTTAATCTTTTTAATATCCCATGCCGGATTCCTACAGCAAAGTAAAAATCTTCTTTTACTTATTCAATCTCTCTATACATTGAAGACAAAGACATTGAAGACAACATAATTTATTAAAGCAGAAATGACCAATATATGATATTTTTATTATAGTATATTACTCCTGAAGAGACGTTATAGAAGACCCGAAACACATAGAGGGAAATAAATCAGTGGAAATATTTCACGTGGTTTTCATCCATTGACCCTCGGCTATAACTCCTTCAACGAAGATGAATTGAGGTCACATTTCGATGACAATTTATTATTTACCCCCAGTACATTATTACATTTTAGGCCTTATGGGTAATCAGTTATTGAGGCTGTGTTCAAGACGCGAAACATTTCTTCAACTGCCAATTATTCTTACCCAGGGTCTGTTGAAGATCCAGTGGTGATATCTTTAAGCAGAGAATTGTTTGCAAGCCCAGTAAGTATCTATACAGATCCTGCTGATATTTTCGCTCTTACACCCACATCGAGGCTCCTGATCTTCATAACTGTACTTCCATGGTACATAAATTTGTTCCAAAAAGGAAACGTGTTTGGAAGGATCATCGGCCCGGCCAGTCCATTTAGAGACCATCATATACTTGAGCTCTTCAATACTAAATTCAAGCCACTCAATCTTGCGCCACTCTTGAAAACTACCACATCCTGCTCTCTGAGAGACTGACGTAGCATGCTAACACAAGAGTTTTCTCCAATTAGAAAATTTTCCCTAAAGCCCCATTCCTACTTGTATCATATTATCAATTAGTCCTTTATTATACGAGATACATGAAAACTCGTTGTGTGACGACCTCATCAATTAAGATTTTTTGATCTATACGATACTTCATATGTAACCGTTTGACGCAACACCTAAGTTCAAAGTCTGAATTTGGACAAGGAAAGAATATTTAGACTGATGAGGAATTTGATGATTCAAAATATGTTCTTTATTATGAGTCGTTTTAAAAAATGTTATAGAACCAATCTTCTTAAACTATTGCTGTTTGTTGCATTTTGGGCGAAAAACAGTAAGGTCATCAATGCCCAACACTTATCGCACCGTATTTGAGTTCCCCGACCATGGGAAATCGCAGACACATGCACACTAGGCCGTTTTTTTCTCTTTATTTTTATTATTCCTACTTTTCATTTTAGCAGATATCCCTTAAGAGAAATCAGCTATTGAGTTTGTGCTCATGACGCGATTTTCGAAGAATTCCTCAAATGTCCATCTATCCTACCCAGGAGGATATATATATATATATATATATATATATATATATATATATATATATATATATTTGTCTGTTACCGCTCTATCGGTCGCAATTTTTGTTTTATAGTTGCCAAACTCGATATTTTGTCGATTTATGTAAATATAAAGATCAATGTTCGTTAACAACTGAAATCGGGCCAAGGGGGGAGAGGGGGAGTTTAGAGGAGAGGATTTTCGAAAATTCGAATATCAACAAATTGTATAGAACCAATGTTATTAAAAATTAAGTCTACTATAACTGTTGTTATTTGCATTTATTCAATATCTTGAATATTAACCGAGATATTTGCATTTCTCAGTATTCAGCCTTAGCAAACCTCCAATTCTACTTAGTCACATAAGCAATACTCTGCTAATCATAAATCACATTATTCAAAGCTTAAATGCCAAAAATTGTATTGAAGAGACCTTTATTATACGAGATACATGCAAATATGTTCCGGTGACCCCCCCCCCCAGTCATTAAAGTTTTGGACTACTGATTGATTTGAATTTGATTGATTGAGATAACAATTATTCTGACTCATTATAAATTACAGTACTATATATAGTAAATAGTTCTCAATAAAATAATATGTTATATTCTGATATATATTTCATTAATTGTTTTTCTTTAAGGTGTGAGGCGCGCATACCCGTTTGTTTACATTTCTAATCTAACGCTTCTTATCGGCAAGTTATTGAAATTGGATGAAACATTTCTTATTTCCGTTTGTATTTATTCACGGTGGTGTTGTGTTAGTAGTATGTAGATCTATTACTAAACTTCACGAGGGAAATCGGCTTAGTTTATGCAGCCCCTGCGTGACGGACTTTTTTCTCTTCATATATTCCTTCATTTTACTTTTTACAATATTTCTTTTTATTTTTTTTCTCTATATTTCCCTTACGTTCTGTTTAAACCCCCTCCCTTTTATTTTATTTTATTTTAAGCTATTGCTGTTCTACAATTGTTTTTAATACATTACACAAACTAACAGCATGTTACTTATTTCGTATATCGAGTTATTCAGCTTTAGTTTTAGCAGATTTCCCTGAAGGGAAATCAGCTTTTGAGGTTGTACTCATGAGGGAATTTTCGACATTTGTCTTCAAATGTCCATCGATCCTACCTAGTATATGACGAAAATGAAGTCCGTTCAAAAACTGTATATATATATAATATATATATATATATATATATATATATATTTGTCTGTTACCGCTCTAGCGGTCGCAATTTTTGTTTGATCGTTACCAAACTCGGCATTTAATCGTATTATGTAAAAAGGAAGATCAAGTTCGTTAATGGCTGGAGTCGGACCAGTGGGAGGGGGGGTTTAGAGGGTATGATTTTCAAAAAGTCGAAATATCTCCGTTATTATGCGTTGGATCGAAAAATTGTATAGAATGAATCTTATTGAAAATTCAATTTACTATAAATATTGTTTTTATACATTTATATTCTGTATCTTGAATATCAACCGAGATATTTGCATTTGTATTCGGGCGCGTGGTCGCCTAATGTTCGGCCTTTCCGCCGAGAGCTCTGGTGGCCGTTTCTGTAACTATTAGTCCCTCGTGAATAGGTTTAGAGGTTACTTACTACTACAGCTGTTATTAGACTGATTTCCCTAGTGTAAAACTTCACGTGGGAAATCTGCATAGTTAACGCAGCCCCAGCGTGACGGCCTTTTTTCAGTCTTTACTATAACCCCCACTTCTACTCATCGGGCATTTAATTAGAAATTGAAAATACATGTCGAGAAGAGATCAATAGATTGTCTCACAGGCACGTGGAAAGTTTCCTTAGTTTCTACAGCTCTTGCTTGACGGAATTGTTTTCTTTTACATGGGTTGCCTCTTCCAGAGCACCAAAAGTTAAAATTATATTTGAATGAGTAATTTTGTATTCTTGAATTTTTAATACACACACACACACACACACACACACACACATATATATATATATATATATATATAATATATATATATATTCTAGATTAGAATAAAAAAAAAAATATTACTTTCAAATTTAAATATAGGGTAACAGGTGGAAGGAGTAAAGTAATATATCGTGTCCATTTCCTCAATACCAACCCCCTAAGTGAACTCTATCAATTTTATCCCTTGAGCCACCTGCTCCACTCCCTCAGAAAAGGTGCTTTTTATGGGATTATAAACAAGAAAAGGGATAGTCATAAACTGGTAAACAAGGTGGAAATGGTAGCTCGGGATTTAGGATTTTTTTTTTAAATAATATATGAACTGAGTTAATAAGAATTTTTACATATCTCATTGATTGACAAAAATTGTGAAATTAATGGCTTCCGGTGAAGGTTAACAATAATTCCTGTCAACGTGAGCAGTTCATTATAGTCCTATATCTGTTTTATTTAATTCTTAAAAATTAAAGCAAAATAATAAAAAAAAGGAAACATCCGGCCTGTAAATACCTTTGAGAAGATTTCTCTTAAGGCTATTGAGGTTGTACTCATGACTCAAAAACATCATCACATGTCCATCGATCCTATATATATATATATATAAAATTGTAACCTCTGTCTGTACATTGATTTTTTTCGCGAAATTTTACGATAACCTTTCGTTTCACATGTCATAGACACCATAACTGCATTTTGTTTCTTTCGTGTATGTTCGTTTGTTTGTTTGTTACCTTTTCACGCATAAACGGCTGAACCAAATTTTATGAAACTTGGTATGTATATTACTACTAACCCAACTTAGACTTTAGGCTATGTCAAAATTCTCTGAGACGTACAGGAGTGGGGGTTATAAGGGAGGCCTGAAATTAAAAATAGAGATATTTTGTTTCCTATTGGTTTTTCGACAAATATGAACATTACAAAAGTTGTTTATTTTGTTATTTAGAGTAATTTTTGTTATATACACTTTTTTCGTATACTGAATTATAAATGAGATATACGCTAAAACCTATAGCGGAAGTGAACAATTTTATTTGGCACAAATGACTCAACCGAACTAAATAAAATATTTGTGGAAAGTAAAGCCTTGCCAAAAAAATACCATCTTTATTCAGTCTAAATTGAATTCCCGGGCGAAGGCTGGTACCTTAGCTAGTATGTGTGTGTGTATATATATATATATATATATATATATATATATATATATATATATATATATATATTTGTCTGTTACCGCTCTAGTGGTCACAATTTTCGCCTTATCTTTACCAAACTCGATATATAAGCGTTACACGCAAATGAAATGATCAAATTCATTAATGGATAAAATAGGACCTGGGTGGGGGGGGTGGGGTTTTAGAGTGGGATCATTTTTAAAAATTTGAAATATCTCCGTTACTATACTTCCAATCCAAACATGTTATGGAAACAGTCTTAATGCAAATTTAAGAACATTTATCTGTTGTTATACACTTATTTCCCCTATCTTGAATAATAATGGATATATTTGGATTTTTTAGTTTTCAGGGCTCAGTAAACACCCACTCCTACTCATGTTATATTAACAATAAGCTGTTACGTCGAAACCCACTTTCATCTAAGCTTAAATACCAAATATTGTTTTAAAGGGACCTCTATTATGGGAGATTCGTTGGCTGATGATGTCATCAATTAAAATTTTACGTTCTTACCTTGAACCGTGTTCGTACCCACGTGTTCGTTCGTTTACCTGCTCACGAGATCTATTTCCATGTGCAGCCTCCAGATACTATATATATATATATATATATATATATATATATATATAGAGAGAGAGAGAGAGAGAGAGAGAGAGAATATTGTAGTATAAATTTATTTCCTCTGGTAGCGAAAGCTCACCACATAAATAAACAGAATACAGCAGCCTCCTGGAAGTCTACAAGGACAAGGTTGTCTAGGTCAGAGCAGTTCTTATGATAAGAGGTGATAAGAAGCTGGAAGGAGCCACTCTCACCTGCCTGCGGGGTTTCGTCAACAGCTGACTAGTAGCCTTGCCAACCTGCGCGCGCAGTAATACCAACGTTCGTACTCCCAGAGCTGAAGTCAGTTGGCACTTGAGACTGTGAGAGGATGACAGCCGAGCAGAGGTATGTCTGCTTCACTCGATATTTACGTCTATCGATAATGTATATATTTTTCCTAAAGGTTATTTGATACATGTATCGATCCATTGATAAATCGATGAGAATGATCAGAGGTATTGACATTATTCCTTCATGTGAAACAAATTAACAACCAAAAACTTCTCATATATTAAAATCGTTTCTATGCAAAACTCAATATGAAAAGACCTTATGGAACCTTCTTTTATGTGGATTGTATGTAATATTTAATACTAGAGTGCAATACATTTTTATGAACATAGTAATTCAACTATTGAAAAAGTAAGAAGACTGTTTTCAACACAATCTGAGTTCTGCTCGGAATATTAAGACTTGCTTAATGACCACGCTATGTAAACGACATAAACTTATAAAATACAACAAATTTCTATGTACAATAATGTACCAAAAATAAATATATTTGATGATTTGGTTTGTTTTCACTTACGAAGAATGTAAATAGAAATGGGAATCCTTGAAATTAAACTAACAATAAATTAAAGGAGATGTTTTACTTAAAATCTCAACACTTTTTTTCGGTTTTAAAAATAATAAAAGAAACCAATAGTATAGGTTATGTATTACCGTAGCAGAACCAGTCCAACTGCTTCCAGAATCTCCGGGCCCTGAGAAGGTCACTGCTCTACTTGACGGTAGGAAAATGGAGAAACTCATGTACGAATTTGACTATTATTCTTTAATGATTGTGTAAATAAAAAAAAATAAAAAAAAGATTTTATTAAAAAATCTAAATCATCCATTACTTGTGAAAAAGATGGTACTATCCAAGCATTTTTGCCTTTCTCTTTTTGTATTTTTTTTTCAATGATGAGCATTAAAAAAAAAAAAAATACAATCAATGGAATACGAGATTCTGTTTGCAAGAAAGAGACTAGTGAAGACTTAAGCGCAATAACTCATTATGCAAACATATTATACCCTATATTATTTATCTTGATTTCTTTTCTCTTTCTTTTTTAAGTGCTACAAACCGAACTTTACATAAATTACATTTTAGAAAGTAAGCTCATTGAGGATCACTCATAACAGTAATAAAATAAGAAAAGAAAGTTACCCAGAGGCTGCGTAAACTAAGCGGATTTCCCATCTTCTGGTATAACAGAGCTCATATTCACAATTTATATGTAAATAACCGGAAGGGGAAGAGGGTTATTGAAGGCACAAGACGAAATTCACTTAATACCTTGAGTTATGAAATAATACATAGATTAACAATAGCAGATCATCAATTCTTTAACGATATCGGTTCTACTACTTTTACGATCAGACCTCTAATCACGGAAATATTTTAATTTTCGAATCCCCCTCCTCTAATCCCGTACTATTCCGGGTTCGGTTTTCGCCAATAACAATTATGATCCATAGTATAGACTGAAACTGCTAAATATTGAGTATAGTTAACATAAACTTTTTCAAGTAAAGAACGAAAAATTCGTCATTGATGGCGTCACATCACCTGACTTATTTCCGTGTATCTCACAAAACTAAAAGTTCAAGGAAAACCATATTTGAGATTCAACCTTGGAATGCAGTGGTTCATGACATAAGAGCTAACTGTTAATATGACATGGGTAAGGAGTGCTGGTCTACTGAAGCAGGAAAACTAAAATATGAAACTATCTCGCATAATATTCAATTTAGAGAAAACATGTACATGACGACGTTTATAGAGCATTACATTTTCAATATGGTTTATTCTATACAATTTTTTGATCACGGACATAATAATGGAGAAATTTCGAATTTTCGAAATCCCCCCTAAAACCTTCTTCCTGTTTGATTCCAGCCTTGAACGAACTTGACATTTATTTTTACTTAAAACATTTGAGTTTGGTAACGATTAAACAAAATTTGCGACCGCTAGAGCGTTAATAGAAAAATATGTATGTATATATATATATATATATATATATATATATATATATATATATATATATATAGTTTTGAACAGACCTCAATTTTGTCATCTCCTGGGTTGGATCGATGGACATTTGAGGAAATGTTTCTAAAATCGCGTCATGAGTACGACTTGAATAGCTGATTAATCTTAGGGGGAATCTTCTAAAATTCCGGATTAAATGTTGTAGGAGAGGGAATCTATATTAGCGGAGTGCAATAGTTATTTATTATACAAGTGACGAAAGTAGATCATTTTACAACTTGAGTGAAACGTTTACCCACACAAGCGAAGCGAGTGTGGCACTTTCACGAGAGTTGTAAATTCTACTTTCGTCACGAGTGTAATATTAAATTTTTTCTGTAATCGTTGAATAATGGTAACATTACTAAACTGAAATGAGTGAAGAAAGTGAAACATTTTGCAATAGAGTGAAGAAAGTGAATTGCCTTCTTAATTAGTAATAAATATAAATTAAAAAATAATTTGAAGTTGGAAATTAAATGCTTTTAAATGTTTCTTAACATTGTAAGAATTTATTTTAACAAAATAAATTGAAATGTGAATGAATTATTGGTGGAAATAATCAATATATTTTAAAATTTAAATATAATAATAATTACCTTCCTTGTTTATAACCTGCACTTGTTTATAACTGCACTACTTCACAATCATCACTAGTTTTTTTTATAACTATGCTTATAACCTTTCACAACCATGCTTATAACCTACCAACAACATCCCATAATCTTCACAACATCCTAATTTTGTTCATATTCTGGTTAGATCTGATCATGTATTACACGATTACAGAAAAAATTTAATATTACACTCGTGACGAAAGTAGATTTTACAACTCTCGTGAAATTACCACACTCGCTTCGCTGGTGTGGGTAAACGTTTCACTCGAGTTATAAAATGATCTATTTTCGTCACTTGTATAATAAATAACTATTATTCTGAGTATTCTATAAATAATGGTGGCCAACCTGAAATGTTTAAAACTGAACACTACATCTCCGAATTCAAAGAGAGCAAACTTTGAATGAGAATGTCTAATACAATGGGATCCACGTGCCTTGGATGATAAATGGACCAATTATATGGACACATCTCCAAGACTGTTATGGTTTGTTTAACACAACCAGTCTTCTCTCCAAAGTTCACTTCCGACGTCTTTCATAAACCTATGTTCCTCAAGGACAAACAGAGACTTCATTAATAAAAACGAGCAAAGACTGAAATGTCATATATCGTCGAAATCAACAATTGATATAAATCATATTTTTATTGATAATATCTAGAAAGAGTACAACTTCAGGATATTAATTAATTTTTATTTAGGCGAATTACAAAAAACAACCCTCACATTAAACACGAATTGACAGTAACTATAAAAATAAATATTACGTACAACGAAGTGTAACACCCTTGAATTTTGATTTTATTTTTTTGCAAACTTGGATTGGCAAATTTCAAAAAATTTCTTCTAATATCCATCAATCCTACAAAGGAGATGACGAAAATTAGGTCCGTTCAAAATTTTATACATATGTGTAAGCAGTCTGTTAACGCTCTAGTGATTGCAATTTTTGTTTGATCATTAACATAAGTTTTATGTAAAAATGAATATCAAGTTAGTTACGGCTAACATAGGACCAGCGGAGGGGAGTTTTAAAAAGGAAGAATTTCGAAAATTTGTTGTTACGCGTCGGATCGACCGACATAATATATATAATCAATCTTATTATAAATCACAATGTTTTGTAAATTTAGTTAGATGCATGTTTTCTCTATATTGAATATTAACCGAGATTTTTGCATATATTTATGAACCACTTCAGTCCATGTTTAAATATCAAATATGGTTTTCATCGAACAATTACTTTGTGATGCACATGCAAATACGTCATCAATTAAGATTTTTCCTTCTTTACTCGAAAGTGTTTATTTGATCCATACTCGATATTTAGCCATTTTATGTAAAAATAAAGATCATATTTTTGCTGGCTGAAATCGAACCAGGTATGGTTGTGGTTTAGAGAGAGGGGGGTTTGAAAATTCAAAATATCTCCGTTATTATGGGTCGAATCATGAAATGATACAGGACCAATCTTGTTCAAATTTTTACTTTCTACAATTGTTGCTCTACGCATTTTCGGAAGCTCAAGTATTAAACTAGTTATTTGAACTTTCATGTTTTCTGCTTTCAGTACCCCCCTCCCCATGTCTACTATTCTGGTTTTACATATATACGTGGTAAGTTGAGATCACAAGTGTGTGGATATCTGCTTATTTACGCAGCCCCTGCGTGACGGACATTTATTTATTTGCAGAGAAACTGACATGTTCTACGAAGTATGTTTTGATATCCCGTGTGGATAGAATTTATTGAAATACTATTTCTCCTTCATTTGCAACTCTACATGTTTCGCGTTCTTTACTTCAACACCTCATCAGGAGTAAAAAATCTCTACACCTAAAATCAGGGTTTCTCCACGGCCTAAAGTGGCATCCTTTCTCTAGCCGGTCAAGAGAAAGGACCTTTCGCCTCTCTGGGTTAATGGCCGACTCCGTTTTTACTAGGAAGGATTTTGTATTTCTGATGAGGCAGCATTGAAAGAATGAACGCGAAACGTAGAATTATAATAAAGCGAATGAAGTAGAAATTGTTTTCTATAAAGTCTGACCCTTTACCTACAAGTGATATGAGATTTCTGATGTTGGGTCATTAGCAAAAGAAAGTTTGTTTTGTTATCCCTTTATCTTAATATTATGAATAATAAATTATTGATTTTTCATTTGCTAACCTTTCAGAAATTTTAAGAATATCGTTTCTTATTTTTTTTTACCTTGATATTTATACCATTAACTGGACACATTTTGATTTCTTGTCCATACGATCCAATATTAGTTCCCAGTTCAGTTCTGTTTTCTGTTCCAATTTCGCTTTTAATTTCAGTTTTGCATTTCTGTTTTGTTTTCGATCTCTGTTTTATGTTGTATTTTTGTTGTTCGTGTACAGTTTCTGTTTTGTGTTGCATTTCAGTTTTCGTGTTCAATGTCTGTTATGTAGCTTTATTTTCGTTTAAGTTAATTTGTTCCGTTATTTAATTTTGACAGTTTTTTCCACCACCCAACAACGCCATAGTTGCGAAGCTCTAAATAAATGATCCATGCGTTTCTACACATTTAAATAGTGGCTATCACTAATTAAATCTAGATAGCAGTGCTAGATTTTCATTAGCCACTGGTTCTTAACTAAGTGTTTTACTATTTACTATTTATTTATTAACGTCCACTTTTTGCAACTTAGGCTAATCGGGACGGGTTATCTACAGGTTACCACCCTTTTCTAGCCAGGGTGGGATTTTAGGACGTTATTTAATGAATTTCGTCACTAAATAATTTCCTTTGCCCAGGCGAGAATCGAACTCGCCACTCTAGGTTTACCATGTGAGATAAAGGTCAACGCTTTAACTCGCATGGCTAACCTGAGCCCCACTAAGTGTTTTAGGCATATGCTAATAATTATTTGCAGAAGCACTAAAATACATGTCAGCTGTAAGGGGTTTGAGAGATTTTGTACATCTTCAGGGCTATAACATTGAACAAGTTTTGTATTAGAGCGTTTTAGTTCTTTAATTAAACTTGTATGTTACTGAATTTGACAGTTAATAAATAATACAAAACTAAAATAAGGGATTCCGATTAATCTTCCAAATCACATAATGATTTGAAACTAATTCAAAAGAGTATGTAGTTGGATCTTTTTTTTGTTTAGAATATTTTAATGCGAAATATTGGTTCTTATAAGAGAATTCAAAACTCAAAAACTCATTCAAAATGCTAGAACATTATAAACCATAATAAATTAATCGCATTAGTCTTTTCATACTGGACATGAAAATGAGGAGAAGTAATTACGTTACCTTAGAAACACAAAGCCGTTGCGAAGTTACTAAAAATATACTTCTTAAAAATAGCATTCAAACCTTATAGACGAGAAGGGTTCTGTGTTTTGTTCCGGATTGGGTAACACCTAAAAGTAAAGTCCAATTAAAAATCAGACAAACTCTGAATGCTTTATTTTCTTATGAAACAAAACGATAACTTACAACAAATCTTTCAAGTTCCTTGAAATTACATAAGTCTTAAAAACTCTAAATCAACATTCCAGGCGATGGAGAGTTTGCCTTCTATTTTAAGAACAAAACATAATATTGAAAATCCAAAATTACTTCATAAATTAATAATTAATATTTTTGAGATGTCAGGTCGATTCCCGTCTGAATTCAAACTCACTACATAAAACCTTTAGTGCCTTCCTGGCTAGAAAAGTTTGATAACCTGTAGCTAACCAATTAGCCGAAGTAGCGAAAAATAGACTTTAATCAATATAATAAACATAATCGGTAAAATAGTAACGAAAATCATAAAATTGGGGCATCATTTTAGAACTCATTCATGACTTAATGACCTCATTGAGGAAAAAAAATCAAAAAGAAATAGTTTGACGGAAATCAGCTCTATCAACTTTCGCTAGCCATTAGCAACTCAGAACTCAACATGTGTCAACAAGATACAATTTGAGCAAAACTCTTTCCATCGTTATTATATTATACACGTTATAGAAAAAAGAGAGGATCATTATTAAAATTTTTAAAGAATTTTTAAAAAAAGTTTATTTCTGTAATTTGTCAGATTTACCACATGCCGGAATGGAATGTCTCACTGAAGACGTTATCACACGTTCTATACTCGAGTACACCTTTTTTAAGAGGCCTATATGCAAAACACCTGAAATTTAATGCAGAATTTTGACGATTAGTGAAGTAATAACTTCAGCTAAAAGTCTCATTAGCAATTGACAATTCGAGTAATGAGACCTGAATATATGCACTTAAGTGTGTTCATACGCAGCCCTTGCGTGACGGACTTTTTAAAATTGAACCACTATTGATAATATTATCATGAAAAAGAGTAGAAGAGTTTCTCTTGTCACAAGCCTTATAATAGAATTAATGCCAATGGAGTTGAGCATATAATTGTGACGAATGAAAACAATAATGGAATATTCCTTTAATTTCCTTTGGTATTTCTGAATTCTTGTAGGACGAATATATAAAAATAACTTAATAAATCACGAAGCGATTAAATCAATCAACACAGGAACTGTATTTAAACCGTATTGAAAAATAACTCTCAATTTATGTATATAATGAAGTTATTCGTTTACAATATTGATAAAACTGACTGTCAGAATATAACGGGAAGTTTACAAATATCGAAAATTGTATTAAGTTAGATTCAATAAAAGATAACTTCAGGCTAAGTAATAGGGTTATCTGATTGAGTTAGATGGATAAACTGTCTAAGATAGTTTTGAATAGCTACAGGTCACCGCTATTTTCTAATTTTATTATTAGAGCCTGAAAGATATCTGTCATGCCCGTTAGTAATAATACATCAATAATTGATAATAATCTGAAGAGAAAGGCAGAGCTCAACAGGGTGTCAACCACATTGATTCTATCTTGACACTGTACCATTCACTAGTAGATACACAATCAGTGTAACGAAAAAAAATAAATTTGAGTACACACTATCAAGAATACATTATGCGAAAAGATGTTGACTTCAATCTTTTCATGTATAAAGTTTTTACTCAATCCTTTACCACATATTATTATTGGCTTAAGAATCAATGTGATCCATTTTCGTAGAATAGAAGTGCAGATGATGCTAAGAAAATTCAACAATTGAACCTGATTCAATTATTCATTGATGAGTCACCAAATATCTCCTGTCAACTAATATTGTAAAACTATGAATGGCATTAGTCACGAGAATATCCCACAAAATGGAAAATGCTTCCAAAGATCTATTAATGAACATGTTTAGGTTTTTGAATGCGTATCTCTTTTCAGGAAGGCACTTCACATTCTTCTGCCTCAAGAAATATATCTTGTTATTATTTTAATTTTTTAAAACTGTTAAACTAAATCCATAGACGTTGCAGTAAAAAAGACATTGGTTTTCTATAAACCTTGCTCAAAACTTTATATCATTAATTAGCTTAAGCAGGCTACGTGCTACCGAGGGATGGCAATCAAAAACTGTAGACTTAAGTGGAATTTTTTAGCAGATTTCCCTTAAGGGAAATCAGCTATTGAGGTCGTACTCATGACGCGGTTTTCGAAAAATTTCTTCAAATGTCTATCTATCCTACCCAGGAGATGACGAAAATGAGGTCCGTTCAAAATTATATATATATATATATATATATATATATATTTCTCTGTTAACGCTCTAGCGGTCGCGATTTTTGTTTGATCATTACCAAACTCAATATTTAAACGTTTTATGCAAAAAGGCAGATCGAGTTCGTAATCAGACCAGTGGGAGTGGGGGTTTAGAGGGGGATTTTTGAAAATTCGAAATATCTCTGTAACCATACGTCGGATCATAAAATTGTATAGAATCAATCTTATTGAAAATTAAATTTACTATAAATATTGTTCTGTACATTTATTCTCTATCTTGAATTTTAACTGAGATATTTGCATTTGTATTAAATGTGGGCCGATAACGGACGACTGAGTTTCCCGCCAAAAGCCAGTTTGGCCGTTCCCGTAACTGTTCGTCCCTCGTAAATAGGTTTAGAGATCCCTTACTACTACAGTTGTTATTAGGCACATTTCTCTATTGTAAAAATTCACGTGGGAAATCTGCTTAGTTTACGCAGCCCCAGTGTGACGGACTTTTTGTATGTGTATCTGTTTTAAGGAAGGCACTTCATATATTATCTTTCATGGAATATTTCTTGTTATTATTTTGACATTATACTACTGGGCCAATTAAGACAGGTCATCTACAAGTTACCATCCTGTTGTAATCATGGTGGGACTAAGGATTTTATATAGCGAGCTTCTAGCACAAACAGGAATCGAACCCACGACAATAGATCTACGAATTATATTAAAAACAACGTTTTATCTCACGTGGCTAGCCTAAATATAAAAATGTATACTAAAAATCTGTTAAACTAAATTCATAGACTGCTTATTATAAAAAAGACGTTGGTTTTTAGAAACGTTGCTCACAACTTTCTATCATTAGTTAGCTTATGCAGGCTATAGGCAACCGAGGGATGGCAATAAAAAACTGTAGACTTCAGCGAATTTGTTTCCTCTAAGGCCATTATTGGTGTAAATGGGATTATCCTCATGACCCATATTACTGCATGCTATGATGTAGAATACAACGGGAAACCACTACATGTCCTTGGGTCGCTCTTATTCCCTTGTTCGTTCCCATAAAAATCAGGTATATTATTTCACGGGATCAATTACCAAGTATAGTCTGCAGCTACTACATAGTATTGACCTTGATGTAAACAAAGCTGCATATGTTGCCATCAAAGAATTGTTCTGAATTCTCAGAGAATTGTTTTCTTTAACTTTGTGTCCGCTTGCAACTTACTTAGTCATGATCCAATATCTCCTTAACTACATATTAGCATGGATTGAACAATTTCATAGTCAGGCTCTCCGTTTCAGAAATGAGTCATAAGTCCACCTGTTGGAGCGCCTGCGGTAGGTGGGACCCTGCCTTTAACGTTTTTTTTTTTTTCCTTCCGAAAAGCAACCTATTGAGATATTTATATTAAGTAATTACACAAATGTCCTTCAAATCTTTGCAAATCATAGTTAACGAGTGCCAAAAAACAACACCAGATTGAATTTTTAAATTTGGTATTTATCTATGTATAGTTTAATTTTTTTTTTGCTCACTAGCTACCGAAAATTTTTATAGTGAAACGAAGTCCATATGTAAAACTTTAATCATACAGTTGGAAGGGGGTATATGGGAGGTAAAAAAAAATTTGAAGTACCTCTATTATTTTGTCGAATTTGACCATCGGTACCTCTACTTATGAAAAATAGTTTTATAGTGTGCAATTTTTATTTCAAAGCATTTTTCCTGATACAATGTTTCCCACGCTTCCCCGTGGAATTCCCAGCAATCAGCCTAGTCCTCCAGTACATAGTGAACCCTCACCTTGAGACCTATCTCGGACACCTGTAGCTACTGCAAGGGTACCCGTGAGAATTCATTATTCCCAGAGTTGTAAATATGTATACTTTGACAGAAAGCAGGACCCTTGAAAACATCCTTTCCGTAATAATGACCTTCCAGTTCATCTCAAGTGTTAATATTTATAATGATCCCAAGTATATTTTTTGAGCATTGGAAGAAAAGAAGTCCGTCACGCAGGGGCTGCGTAAACTAAGCAGATTTTCATTGAGACATGTTGAAATGACACGACTGATCTCATCTCATCATATATTCTCTATTTCCAAGAAAAACAAATAGTAGCAAGTAATAGTAGAAGTGAATGATCTAGGTAGGCAGAAGTGGGAGTCTATCAAATCTGCAGTGATGAAGTCATCATTTAGCTAATAAAGGTCCATTGAAAAATAAATTTTGTATTTATACAAAGAATAAAACGTTTCATGACATTCTCGCATTTTTCAAATGCAATGCCTAAAAGTCCGCGGGGGCTCCGTTAACTAAGGATGTTTCCGACGTGTGTCACGTATTTAAACGTATCTCAAAACGTAAAAGTCCAACGAAAAAAATATTCCGTATTTAAGGTTCAAATACAACAGCTGTGCTTCATAATACAACAGCTTATTGTTAATTTGACATGAGAAGGGATTGTGGGTTCACTGTAAGCTGAAAACTAAATAATGTAAATATCTCGGCTATAAATCAAGATATAGAAAAAAAAATGTACATAACAACATTTATAGAACATTACATTTGCAATAAGATTGGCTTTATATAATATTTCGATCCGACGCGTTAAAACGGATGTAGAGTTTTTGAAATTCCTCACATCTAAATCCCCCTCCCACTCCTTGGATTTCAGCCATTACCGGACTCCATCTTTAATTTTAAATAAAACGTTTAAATTTTGAGTTTGGTAACGATAAAACAAAAAATTGTAACCGCTAAAGCGTTAACAGACAAATATATATCGTTTTGAACGGACCTCATTTTCGTCATCTCCTTGGTACATTTGGGGACATTTATCAAATATCGCGTCATGAGTACGTCCTCAATAGCTGATTTCCCTCAAGGAAATCTGCTATTAGACGCTGCCATTAGTCCCCAAAATTACTTACTTATAATGAAAGCGCTCATATCAATTTGTTGTCAATGAGAACCGTTTCTTTATGAAATATGATCGCTTTGCTGGTCGAGTTTATTCTTGCACCTCCAAAATTTTAAGGATAAATTATTTCATTCAGATTATGCATAAAGGACTTCAATACTAGCCGCAGAAGTAACTGGTATTAATCTGAATAATCTAAAATATCCTGTCTCCAATTCGCGTTAACATATTATTAAATTTGTTGTTCATCGTCAAGTAAATCATTAGCTCATAATTAAAATAGAGTTTCAGTGAGTTACGGGTGTTCCTTTCTATGATACTGAGGATTTCCTAAAGAAACAATGTGCAGCCAGTTATTTTATGGCGGAAACCAGAGACTCTCTCAATAAAATTACCTGAGCTCCAGCTAATAAATTTAATTAACCCAAGGTTTTATTTTTTTTTACTATTATTTGACTTAAGTATCCACAACTTAGGTATAGTTAGCTGGTTTCAGACACTACTTCTTCCACCTGCTACTCATTACATACAGAGGAGTGTTATAGGCGCCCTGGAGGGAAGTGAAAGCTATCTGCCATTCTGAACAGATTCAGGTTCTTATATCTCTCATTATACACCGTCGGTTACATATTCACACATGTTTCTAATACCCAAAATGTCTGGATGTAAATGTTCAAGTACACTCAACTCACGCTTTTGTCTCAAGTTCTAAAGTGAACAATATTCATGTTCTACGAAAGAAATAAATCAATAGAATCTGGCAAGGACGTTCTCTGACATTTTACGAGAGTATACACTCCGTATAAACAGTAATGATATAACTAGGTCACGTTAGTATAGTATCGTGCTTTAACATCTTAATCTCGATAGCAGTGATAGAAACTCTCAGGTTATAGCCTATATTTGGTTATATTATTATATATTTTCGTTTCTATATATCAATTAATCTGTTCTCCTAGTTTTATCAGATTCCCCTTAAGGGATATCAGCTATTGAGGTCGTACTCATGACGCGATTTTCGAAAAATTTCTTCAAATGTCCATCGATCCTACCCAGGAGATGACGAAAATGAGGTCCGTTCAAAATTATATATATATATATATATATATATATATATATATATATATATATATATATATATTTGTCTGTTAACGCTCTAGCGGTCGCAAATTTTGTTCGATCGTTACCAAACTCGATATTTAAACGTTTCATGCAAAAAGACAGATCAAGTTCGTTAACGGCTGATTCAGATCAGTGGGAGGGGGGGGGGGTTAGAGGGGGGATTTTCGAAAATTCGAAATATCTCGTTTACTATACGTCGGATCAAAAAAGTGTATAGAAACAATTTTGTTGCAAATTAAATTTACTATAAATATTGTTCTATATATTTATTCTCTATCTTGAATATTAAGCGAGATATTTACATTTTTCTTAAATGTGGGCCGATAACTGTGGAGAGTTTCACGCCAAAAACTAGCTCGGCCGTAACTGTTCGGCTCTCGTATGGAGATTTCTCTATTGTATAACTTCACGTGGGAAATCTGCTTAGTTGACGCAGCCCCTGCGTGACGGACTATTTTATATATTCGAATGTTAAAAAAAAGGAGAATGCTATAAAAAAAACTGTTAAATAAATTGATAATGTACGGACGTGAATATTCATAAACATCGGTTACACTTACTAATACTTACTTATAAGTTGATGGGGCTCAGGTTAGCCTTGTGAATTAAAGCGTTGACCTTAATCTAACATGGCAAACCTAGAACAGCGAGTTCGATTCTCGCCTGGGAAACAGGAATTTATTTAGTGGCGGAATTCATTAAATAAAATCCTTAGTCCCACCCTGGCTAGGAAAGGTAACCTGTAAATAACCCGTCCACGTTGCAAAAAGTGAACGTTAATAAATAATTTAAATTTTATAAGTTGATGAAATAATTAGTGTTTATGTGAATGACCTTCTGCATTTTCAACAAAGTGATCAACCTAATAAGGTTGAACTATTTATTCTACAGGACAATTTCCCAATAAGTAAAAATAGTTAATAAAGTAGAACCATCAAGAGTTAATAAAACTGATATTAGAAACTATAAAAGAAGTTCCAAGAAGTATATTTCAATAAACCTTATATGACGAAGTAAAATATATTTAGTAGATAATATTTGCATTTTTATGCACTTTATATATACCTAACGATAAACTTCCATATAAAAGAACTTATTAATGTCTTCTGTATTATACCCTTTTAAAACCTATTTGTAAGAGGGGGAGGGAGGGTTAGAGAAAAGTGGGGAGTGCAAATAGTAATGATTTATTTATTCATTCGCAAGAGAGTATGAAAATGTCATATGTATGTAGTTACTGACTCATAAAGTTATCTTTTCATCGAATCACAGAGTGAGTTCATTAAAAGTCGATTCAATTGAAAACTGTGTATGATCTCATCAAATTTTTATGAGACATGAAATAATGCTATAATTGACTATAACATAGCTGAATTGTTATGATGATAAGGCTGAAGGACGAGTTGCAGTGCAAGTTTATGGGCTTGTATTAAATTGCATTGAATTGCATTTAATTCTTCTTCCCACGGTGCAGAACACCTTCCACCTGTGCGGCAACAGAACATGCAAGTTCCATTCTAAATAAAAAAAAAAAAACAATTCCCTGAATACTAAAACCGAAGGTAAAAATGATACTTTATTCTAGCCAAAAAGTAAAATAATAACTCAAGAAAAAAAAACAGTGTTTCTTGGAAGACATTTTTTAAGCAACTATAATAAAACCACTTGCAATACCCATGAGAGGTGTGCTACATAATTAGAATCGAATTATTCTTGCAAGGCAAAATAGAAACAATTCTAACGACAGATATATGATAAACATTTACAAGAAGGACAAAATAAATTACCAGAAGAGTCAGTGATAAATTAACTATCAGGGGTCTAAAATGAAATATTTATATCAATCAATTTAAGAATGAATGTGAATTTGCAATTCCTTAAATGTCCGTCAACCAGGGGTTGTGAAAACTAAACAAATTTCCCTCGTGGAAGAAGGACACACGATAACGTTACAATTCCAGATCAAGTGACCATCTGCATTTTAGCAGATTTCCCTTAAGGGAAATCAGCTATTGAGGTTGTACTCATGACGGAATTTTCGACATTTTTCTTCAAATGTCCATCGATCCTACTTAGTAGATGACGAAAATGAGGTCCGTTCAAAACTGTATATCTATATCTATATCTATATATATATATATATTTGTCTGTTACCGGTCTAGCGGTCGCAATTTTTATTTGATCGTTACGAAACTCGAAATTTAGTCGTTTTATGTAAAAAAAAAAAATCAAGTTCGTTAACGGCTGAAATCGGACCAGTGGGAGGGGGGGGGTTTAGAGGGGAGGATTTTCGAAAATTCGAAATATCTCCGTTACTATACGTCGGATCGAAATATTGTATAGAATCAATCTTATTGCAAATTACATTTACTATAAATATTGTTCTATACATATTTTTCGTATAATGAGTATTAACCGAAATATTTGTATTTTTTGTAATGAGTTCCGCTTTCAGTAAACCCCCACTCGTACTAGGGACATATTAATAATAAGCTGACGTCTCACGAACCACCTCATTATTAGGTTAAATACAAAATATTGTTTTCAACAAAGCTTTATTTTACGAGGTACAACCAAACACGTTCTGTTGACCCCCCCCCTCTTTTTTTTTTAGGACTACAAAAATCTGAGTGATTGAGATAGAAATTATTTTGATTCATTTCAAATTACTCCACTAACTATAGTAAATAGTGTCCTATAAAATTAATATTTTATATTCAGATATATTTCTTTAATTGTTTGTTTTTCCGGTCTATCTATCGATACTGCGCTAAAAGGTTGGCTAACCTGTTTGTTTACAATCCAGCCGTTTTACGTTGTAGGGACTATTAACTTATATTGTAAATTCACTGAATGATTTCTCATTGCCGTTTGTAATTATTCACTAATATTCACGGAAGTGTTGCCTGTATGTATATTTATCTATTGTAAACCTTCACTGGCTAACCTGCTTGTCCCTTAATCATGTGAAAATCTCATAACCGTTTGAATCGTATTTTGCACCCCCCTTTCTGTTTTCTTCCCTGATTCCTAAATTTGGCATGGTTGTGATTAAAATTATTCTGGTTTATTATTAATTACAGTACTAGATATAATAAATAGATGAATAAAATTTATAACTTATATTCAAATATATTTCCGTAATTGCTTTTATTTCCGGTAAAAGCTGGCTAACCTGATTGTTTACAACTCAGATTGTTTGCTATCAGGAAGGGTCTTACCATTTGATTTGCCCTTTATTTGTTTACTTAATATTCACAGAAGTATTAAGTCTTACAAATAATAGATATTCTGTGGTACTATTTAGTGTTGGTGTAATAAGTGTTCAGAGCGCTGCTATCATTAACGGTAAGTCCATCTTTTGTGTTCTTGTTGTTTTTTTGAGATTGAATTGTTTTTAATTTAATCTCGGAGCCTAACGGACGAGAGTTACTTTCCCGCCAAAAGCTAGTTTGGCCTTTCCTTGACTGGCTCGGCTCTCGTGAAATTTCTCTATTGTAAAACTTCACGTGGGAAATCTGCTTAGTTCACGCAGCCCCTGCGTGACGGACTTTTTTAATCCCTGCTTCTCCCTTTCTAAGCATCATTCGTATAAAAGACCTAAAACGTAACATGGACATGGGCATGCTTTGTAATAGAGTGGGTTAAATTAAAAATCCTGTGTCTCTATAGCTGAACACACTTAATCCGATAAAAAGATTTTTTAACATTCAATGATTGCAAATAATATTAAAAATTAAATGTTTATTAATATTTAAAGAATTGTAATCGATCTAAAAATAAACCTTCATTTTTAAAAAATGAAAATCTTGGCTAATAATAATTAAAGGACAAACATTCAACACAAACCATTTTTTTATAATTATATGCACAAAGAACACTGTCCGTTCTAAATAATAGATTAATTTACTTCACCGGGAAATCGGTAATAAGAGAAAGATTAAAAGCAAATCATTATCAGACTCACAGCCGTCTAAGAATTTATTAGTCTTTATGTGTCAATCTGGCGGAATGAAGTATTAGGTAATTAAATAAAGTTTTCTAAAAGGGTTCCGGAAGAATTGTGAAACATGTAGAGGAGCTGTACACAATTGCCAATCTTTGCCTAATTAATTAACTTATAGAAGTTAATTAATTAGGCAAAGATTAGCCAAAGGGCTAATCGGGCGGGTTATCTACAGGTAGGCCACCCTTTTCTTGCCAGAGTGAGATTTTATTTGTATTTATGTGAGTGTACTACGTTAAATAAATTCATATTACCCTCCAGAGAATTAGATTTAACCACCCTGGTTTTACCAACCGATAAAGACAACGTCACAACACTCATGGGTACACAGACTCCAGGGAAATCTATTTCACACACACACACACACACACACACACACACACACACATATATATATATATATATATATATATATATATATATATATATAGGCCACGTTCTGTACCTTAGAGTTATTTAGCCGTACCAAGTGAGACTCGAAGAATTCTAACCCGACTCCAAATGTATTAAGCCTCCAGATTTTAACGCTCGTCTGAGCCACCAAGTGAATAAAGGAATTGATTAATCAGATATTAAATTCAGTGAGTTTACTATCACAGGTCACAGGGAAATATATAAAGACTTCCATAATTTTAGGGAACATTCTATCTTTTAGCAGATTTCCCTTCAGGGAAATCAGCTATTGAGGTCGTACTCATGACGCGATTTTCGAAAATTTTCTTCAAATGTCCATCGATCCTCCCCAGGAGATGACGAAAATGAGGTCCGTTCAAAATTATATATATATATATATATATATATATATATATATATATATATATATTTGTCTGTTAACGCTCTAGCGGTCGCAATTTTTGTTTGATCGTTACGAAACTCAATATTTAACCGTTTTATGTAAAAAGACAGATCAAGTTCGTTAATGGCTGAAATCGGACCAGAGGGAGGGGGGTTTAGAGGTGGGGATTTTCGAAAATTCAAAATATATCCGTTATTATGCATCGGATCGAAAAATTGTACAGAACCTATCTTATTGCAAATTAAATTTCCTATAAATATTTTTATATACATTTATTCTCTATCTTGAATATTAACCGAGATATTTGCATTTTTATGAAGTCTGTGGACGGGTATATTTCGGATTATGTCGGCCATCTTCGTCCTTTCTCGGCTCATGCGGAAGCTTCTTCTAACCTGGCGTTTTTAACCTTACCTTACCTTCCTTACTTTGTGAGATTTATGAAAATACGTTCTGTTCCGCCCCCCCCCCTCCTGTAGGTCTTGGACTACTAAAATTTGAGTTATTAAAATATAAATTATTCTTACAATTCAGAAGCCGTTTCAGTTGGGTATTTATTTTAATTAACTGAAAGATTTCTCATTATCTAATCACGGTGGTGTTGTGTTACCAGTATGCAGCTTTCTCTATTGTAAAACTTCACAGGGGAAATCTGCTTAGTTTACGCAGCCCCTGCGTGACGGACTTTTCTTTATTTTAAAGATGCATTTACATTTCTCTTCCCTTTCTGCTTGTATTACATCTTCCCCCTCCACCCTACTCTTACTTGTTTACATACTTACTTTGTCAATCGGATTTAATTTAGTGCCAAAGTCACGAAATAGTATTCATATTCTCGACCTGACCAAAAAAAGGTGGTAACCTGTACATAATTCTTGTCGATAAGACACAGTAGCAAGATGAAGTCAGCCATACTAAAAACATACTTTATTTAACTCACTTTGTATTCCATAAATAAAAGTTCCATACTAAGCATTGAAACCGACATGAATGTTGTATGTGATATGGAGTGCACTATTAATTAAAGCTTGGACCATTCAAATAAATATAAATATTTAAAAGAAAACAAATTTAATAACTAAACTGACACAATGTGATCTAAGTGGATAGCTATTTGTAAATATTCCAACCGTGTCTTATTCGTATGCACAACAAGGTCTTGCGTTCAGAATGAATGAATTCTAATTAGTAAATACCTATGATAATGTTATCTAAGGTTATTCACTATTTAGCCTGAAAATACTGAAAATTGAAAAGGAACCACAGTGTTGACTACAGCAACATGACTGAACTAACATTCAATCTATCCTTGATGACATTCTTTCGTCAGTTCAACCAATCATCAGAAGATACTGTATCATTCATTTTGTCGTTCAAGAGAATGACTTGTCATTCCTGTAGCTTGTATACCTAACGATGTCAGTTGTGGTTGTCGAAAGTATCTTTGAGATAATAAATGAAAGTCCGTCACGCAGGGGCTGCGTAAACTAAGCAGATTTCCCATGTGAAGTTTTACAATAGAGAAATCGGCATACTGGCAACACAACACCACCGTGATTAAATACAAAGGATAATGAGAAATCTTTCAGTTAATTAAAATAAATTCCCAACTGAAATTGCTTCTGAATTGTAAGAACAATTTATATTTTAATAACTCAAATTTTAGTAGTCCAAGACCTAAAGAAGTGGGGGCGGATGAACAGAACGTATTTGTATAAATCTCACAATGTAACAAAGGTAAGGTAAGGTTAGAAACGACAGGTAAGGTTAGAAGAAGCTTCCACCTGAGCCGAGGAGTTACGAAAACGGCCGTTCAAGATCATTCAAGATAGAGAATAAATGTATATAACAATATTTATAGTAAATTTAACCTTTAACTGGGTAGGTCCCTAGATGAGACACTACTAGGTAGGTGGTGTGCTGTGAACACCCCAACATTTTTTCCCCCAATAAAGTCATACTAATGCATTCTATATTTTATATTTAATGGGCAAAACCTTTTCTATTAATAGGGGAAGCATATAGAAGGGAAAACAAAAAAAGAATAATGTATAAAACATTTATGATTGCATTTATTTAATTTCTATCCACAAAAAGTTACTTAAACGTTATTCCCGATAGATAAATTTTATCAAAAATACAATCAAATTTATAATAATACATATCATATAATAATGCATTTATAGAATTATACTGTTTATATTATAAACACAAGAAAATATGTATAAAGTATATAAAAATATTATTTAACACAAGAAAATGGCTGAGCAGATTGACTTGAGTCCACACATTTCTCACATATATTTTTCATATGGTTTAGGCACATAAACTGTTGGCATTTACAACAATAAAATTTTGTTTTTTTATCATCCTTCCTCGGACAGATTGTACTCCTCCCTGACGACGATTGTGTCCTCGAAACTGGTTGTACAGGTTCGGCTCCTACCATCTTTGAAAGTTTTGTTTTCAGCTCTTTTGGTAATGATGTTTCGCAAGCTCTTTTCTTCAAATGAGGTTGGAGAACGTCAAACCCAATTTCTCTCAGAAACTGTGATCTTACTACACCACTATTATTATTATTTGAGATGAAACGCGGGGTGTAGAGAGCAATGAGGCTGTAACACAACTGGGTAGGTGGGGTGTTGCGGGCACCCCTTGCAGGTTTTGTCACGTTCGGACACGTCTGCCGACTCCCAGTAGGCGCACTTTATGTTCAAACCCACATGAAACAACTTGCAGATAACTAATAAGAAGCTAAAAAAAATTTCAGCAGTATTATCAACTTATAAGTAATAAATAATACTAAATAACTTTCTTGGGGT
This sequence comes from Riptortus pedestris, assembly GCA_019009955.1. Lineage (NCBI taxonomy): Eukaryota > Metazoa > Arthropoda > Insecta > Hemiptera > Alydidae > Riptortus > Riptortus pedestris. Next base: position 29,426,801 of record CM032232.1, read on the forward strand.
GCTGTCAGCACCCCGCCTACCCACTTAAAGGTTAATTTGCAATACGATTGTTTCCATACAATTTTTCGATCCGACGCATAATAACGGTGACATTAGGAATTTTCGAAGTTCTCCCCCTCTAAACCCCCCTCCTCCTAGTCCGCACACAGCCATTAACGAACTTGACCTTTCTTTTTGTATAAAACGATTAAATATCGAGTTTCGTAACGATCAAACAAAAATTGCGACCGCTAGAGCGTTAACAGATATATATATATATATATATATATATATATATATATATATATATATATAATTTTGAACGGACCTCATTTTCGTCATCTCCTGGGTAGGATCGATGGACATTTGAAGAAATATTTCGAAAATCGCGTCATGAGTACGACCTCAATAGCTGATTTCACTTGAGGGAAATCTGCTAAAAAATTATTGAGGAGAGAGTGTTGGTTTACTTCCGACTACTTTCACATAAATCGGCTAAGGAAAGTTATTTTAGCACTTTTTGTAGAATTTTGCCTTTAAAAATATTTTTAAAAAATGCCGTCACGCAGGGCTGCGTAAACTAAGCAGGTTTCCCAAAGGCTGGTAAGAACTACTAGACATATCATCTAACCACCTGTTCTGATTGAATAAAGTACTTAATCGTAGAATATTTGAGTTACGACAAAAAATCATAGAGTACTACAGTATGATGTTCTACAGTAATTGTAGGACATCAATAGTTTGACAAGATTGGATCAGTAACATTTTACGGAGATGTTATAAACTTTCGAATTCCCTCTACCTCTAGACTACTTCTATTCCTGGTCCAATATCAGCAAATAACAAATAAGATCTTTAGTGTTGAAGAAAACGGTAAATATGGTATAGATAAAAGTAACATTTTCATGACAAAAACGTAGGTCAAACAAGAGAGGATGAACATCGCCGATTTATAGAGAAAGAGGATTTAGGTTGAGGCAGGACCTCTGAAATAAACATTTAGAACCTAGTGGAGGTGATAACACTTTTGTCAACAGTGGAATTATATTTTTGTTAACAAAAGTTTTAGAGAATATTTGTATACATATACAATATATTTGCTTCCCTCATTTTGCCCCTATTCACACAAGTAGTCTTCAATATAGTTTTTTTTTATTTCAATACAATAAAAGCAATAATGTTATTAATAAGAAGTAGACAAAACAAACGTATCAGCAGATTGATGGAAAGAAGAGTTTGGAATTAATATGTTTTTAGTTTGTCACTGCTTAATCTCTCTAACTGACAGGATAATTCAAGTTTTGCGTACACATTCTCAAGATGAGTTCGGTCCTTTGAAGTAAGTATCCTTGAGATCAAGTTGGTTTAGTCACCTATATTTTTAATCAATGGATTAGATTTTACTTTGCACGATTTAAAAAAGTGACATAAATATACGATTTGTGGAGTGCAATGTTAGATATGATGAAGGTATTATACTTCTGTGTGTCGAGGTATGTCTTTAGCAAGTCGTTTATATTTATTTTGCAAAAATGTACACATTTTTTTTATATTGCTTATAGATATATTCCTCAAGATAGAAGTTCCGCAAAATAATTAATACTATTTATCAACGTCTTCTTTTTGCTACTATGGCTAGTTGGGACGGGTTATCTATAGGTTACCACCCCTGTTTCTACCAAGGGTGGGACTAAGGATTTTATTTATTGAGTTCGCCACTAAATAAATTCCTATCGCCTAGGCGGAAATCGAACTCTCCATGTAAAATTTGATTTTACTTTGAAAACTTAATTTGGTAAATATTAGTGTATTACATACATAACATTCTAAAATAACTCAGTTCATGTGCTGTTTAAGTACCAAAATTTTATCGAAAACTAGCTATTTTATTTTATCTGGCCTGTTTGTCAGGTATTTCAATAATAAATATTATATTGTGATTAAACTATTTATAATTAATTAAAGTCTCTATTAACTCGATTTTTCCACTTTTTAAAATATAAATTTAGTCTATTCATATACTTTCTTGACAAACTGTCTAGCACTGCATGCATACGGTAGTATTCGGTATATATAAGATATTAGGAGGAAGAAATACACGTTTTCAGAGAACAAAGATAATTGTAAGTCTTACCTTGTAAGTCTTACTTGTATAATTACTATTAAGTTTTGGGCTTTAGGCCTGGAAGAATTATTTTTTGTTCAGAATAAACAATATCATTTTAATTCTGAGAGTTATCTATTCCTTGTGAGGGATTCTACAATATTCATTAAAAAAGGGAGAAATTTTCTTTGAACGTTATAGAGCATTATGCAGTCTTGTAAAGTTTGTGTGGAACTTCCCCATAATATCTACTTCATAAATCCTAAAATTACAGCATAGTGACCAATTTAAGCTATTAGGTTCCCTTTAAGATTACGAAAACTTTAATGTTCTGACTGTATATATAAAAGTCTTGCATTGAAGGATTTGAAGGTAGGACAAAGTATAGTAACTGGGGAAATTATAAAAATCCTAGTTTATAAATGGATTTGAGTCAGCTGTTTCATGCACAGATAAAGTGACTACCGCTTCTGTCCCACCCCTCCCACATTGGATCTTGCTCACATGTAATTTGATCATTGTACTTCTAGTAATGTAGTGTTATTCTGAGAAATAGACATTCGTTTAATTCTCATAATTTATAAGGATGAGCGTCGGGGGAGTGGAAGTCCAGCTGTGTATTTCTGTAACTTTACTGAACATAATATGAATATAAAACTTATTTTTCTGTCATACAAAAGAGTATTATAAATCGGTTAATATCTACACAAAATAGCTGTCATCGTTGATCTTAAACCGCATTCCAGGAAAGACACTTTTACTGTTGCACGGTTCAGAATACGATCCAAGAATTATATGCTCCATGATTGAAAAAATGCATACCCGGGAGACAGGAATAATTCCGTATTATAATTAATATAAAACTATTGTGCACAGTGAAGCAACATATCAAATACTTTTATTGTTAAGATATCCCAAGCAACGCCGGGTACCTTAGCTAGATTTGATATTTTTTGGTTTTGTTATGGGTAAGGATAGACAACTGTGTGGAGGGACTAAGTTTATTTGTAGAATACAACCGCTATTTATCACAAGCTTACAGGTATTTCTAGAGAGGTGTAATTTTACTATTTTTATTATTATGAGTTGCAATTGTGCATAATAAATTTATGGGGTCTTTATTTTTGAGTGCAAAGCTCTTTTTTTTAAAATGGATTTTTAATTGGTTTTATTACTTCATCCTTCTTGATACAATGGAATTATTGCAGGATTGGGGGATGCCATTGACTATTTTTCAATTTATATACATTTAATTATAGAAGGTTGATTAATTCAGTAAACTTAATTACACGAGTTTCATATGTTCCTGGACATTTCCAGAATATTTACAATTATCTTCATGGCGAAGAACCATTTATTATTTAAGGTTTTAGCTATCTTTATAACGAGACGTCCTTTCTCGTCTATTTATGGCATAATAAAACCATCTAATCAACTCAAGAATGACACCACAAATCTGATGATAAGCTGTTTTTGTTATCTACAAAGGAAAAGTGAGATATGTATTTTTAAAACAATATATGCAATTAAGGGTTGTCGGTAAGGGTTATCTACAAGTTACTAACATTCTCTAGCTAAAGCGAGTGTAGATAATTTATTTTGGCAAGGCTGTCAGTAAATAAATTACCTTTGATCATGCTGGAACTTAGTCACAGTTGTCTATCCTTACCCATAGCTAAGGTACCCGGCGGAGCTAGGGATATCTTATCAATAAAAGTATTGTTACGTTTTTATTACCAAAACTGGAGTATAATAAAAACTAATCAACGTTTTTATTAAGAGTTCTTTTGGATTGCAAAATTAAATTTGCACAGTTTTTATCACTGCACAATTTATTTCACAATGCACAATACACTTGGTAATTATTCTTAATTACTACTTACAGTATACACTGATAGCGTCACTGTTCTTCAGGTTACACAGTCCAACAATTCACTCACGGTCACTGAAATTCACAACAAGGCGGCACTGCACTGTCCTTGACTTCGCGGCGCTTCACTGTCTTAAACATGGCACTAAACTGTTACTTACAGTCACGGCACAACACTGTTGTTCTTATAAAAACACTTTACCGAACTGCACTAAGTCGCACTGTAGCACTGATGTGAACATCAAGACAGGTGAGAATAAAACTGACTCGCTCGCGGATAGCCCTTCTTTATATAGGGCGGCGGCATACATCAAAGGGAAATTGCCTGGACTATTTGACGTCTGGCTGGAAGGTACTGGTCGGACCTAGAACATTCTATCGGCCTCTTTGATCTACGTCACACTTTCCAAATACGTGACTCTCTCTCTCTGAAGGATTATTCATGTATTTAATTTTCGCAACATGTTACGTGTTTCTACACTGTGCACAATAGTTTTATAATTCCCGACTCACCTGTATGCATTTTTGTCAAAGCATGGACCATATAATTCATAGTCATGGATCGTATTTTGAACCATGTAAGAATAAAAGTATTTTCCCGGGAAAGCGGTTCAATGATCAATGATAACAGCTGTATTGTGTAAATAATACCCATTATTAACAATACTTTTTTGTATGTCAGGAGTGTAAATGTTATATTCATATTATGTTGAGTAAAGTTGCAGAAATAAAAAGCATAAGACTTGGAGATATAATTTGTAGCAAGACTTTCACTCCTCCAGCGCTCATTCTCATTTTAAGTTATTTATTTATGAGAATTAAACACATGTGTATTTCTCAGAATAACACTACATTACGTCTGTACCGAAGAATGGGAAAGAAGAACCTCCATTTCTCGTACTTGGAAGGTCATCATTGAGATAAGTATAATTCGTCTAATTCACTTGTTGACTATATGCTTCCGAGACACCTATATCTTATCTTAATTTTTACAGAAATGTTTATCAACAGATTTGTTGTGTCCTTCTGTAAACCATAAAGGGTATTATAAGTTAGGATTTGTCAATAACGTAATAACTCTCAGGTTTAGGTGCATGTATACTTATTGTTTAATACTCATTTTGATTTTCTAAATGGATTTGGGAAATATACAAGAATCAGACTTTCATAAGAAACCTTAATTTAATATAACTTCAAACCTGCCATTTCAAGTTCATATGATGTACTTAAGAATTTGTGGTGAATTTATGATCTCTTTAATTCAACTAATCTATGGAGAAAGGTCAAAAAAAGAATGAAAACTTCAATTGGTTATTAGAATAATTTTTATTTCTCTTCAAGTTTCGCAATCATAAGATACCGCATCAGGAGAAATCCTACTAAACAAAGGCAACGAAACTAACGGATTCATCTTTCTCTAAGACCTTCCACAAGCCATGAAGTCGGGGAATATTGACCCGTTGAGAATGTTGACATACTTTGTAAGCCATTTTCAAAGATTATAGAGAAAGGTGTAGCCGATATTTTAGTTGCCTCTGTTTAGTAGCATTTCTCCTGACAAGGCGACATACTACTAGTAAGGTGACACGATACTATTAGAGAAATAAAAATGATTTTAATAATCATTTGACTTTTTCACCTTCTACTAATAAAAGTCCGTCAAGCAGGAGTTGCAGATTAAGCAAATTTCCCACGCGAAGGTTTACAATAGATAAATATACATAAAGGTAACACTACCATGAATGTTAAGTGAACAAATCCAAACGGTAATGAGAAATCTTTCAGTCAATTTACAATACAAGTTAGTAATCTCTACAACGGAAAGCGGCTGAAAAGTAAACAAACAGGTCAGCCAGCCTCGTTGCACTGAATAGATAGATAGACCGGAAAGACAATCAATTAACGAAATATATCTGAATATATTAATTTTATTGAAAACAATTTACTAAAGCTAGTGCTGTAATTTGTAATGAATCAGAATCAGTTTTATCTCAATCACATAACTTTTATTAATCCAAGAACAAAAAAGAGGGGGGCGGGGGTCCACAGAACGTATTTGCATGTATCTCACAAAATAAAATTTCAATAAAAACAATATTTGGTATTTACCCTTGTAAAGAAGTGGTCCATGATACAACGGCTTATCATAAATATGACGCTAGTAGGAATGGGGGTTACTGAAAGCGTAAAACTAAATAAAATCCAAATATCTCAGTTAGTACTCATTATACGGAAATAGAACAATATTTATAGTAAATTTAATTGACAGTAAAAGTGTTCCTATACAATGTTTCGATTCGACGCATACTAACGAATTTTCGAGTTTTCGAAATTCCTCTCCTCTAAACCCTCCCCCTGGTCCGATTTCAGCCGTTAACAAACTTGATCTTTCTTTTTACATAAAGCGGCTAAATGTCGAGTTTGGGAACGATCCGACAAAGGTTGCAACCGCTAGAGCTGTAACAGACAAATATTAATATATATATATATATATATATATATATATATATATATATATATATATATATATATGTATGTATGTATGTATATACACGTAGAACATTTTCGTCATCTACTAAGGAGGATCGATGGACATTTCTAGACATTTTTCGAAAATGGCGTCGTGAGTACAACATCGATAGCTGATTTCCCTTGAAGGAAATCTGCAAAAAAATCGCAGCTGCTAAAGGGCGTTATGAAGTTAAATGCCAGCCTCACAAACCAAACACTCTCTTTTCAGTGACTGCAAAATGAGAGACAGTTCACCTTCATATACCTTGCGAAAGAACGAAAGTGGGACACACAACTCATTTAAGTTTCTGATTCTCTGTAACTGGCAGGGGTCAACATACTAAGACATCATGACAAAAATGAGGTCCTTTCAAAATTATATACAGGTATATATTGGTCTGTTAACGCAATTTTTATTTGATCGTTACCAAACTCGATATTTAATCGTTTTATGTAAAAAGAAAGATCAAGCTCGTAATGGCTAAAATCGGACACGTGGGAGGGGGGGTGGGGGGTTAGACGGGGATTTTCGAAAATTCGTCATATCTCCGTTACTATACGTCAGATTGAAAACGTTTATACAACCAATCTTATTGCTAATTAAATTTGCTATAAATATTGTTATGTACATCTATTCTCTATCTTGAATATTTACGGAGATATTTGCATTTTTAATAAGTGTTTGTGGACGAGATGAGATCGGCTATAGTCAGTTCTCGTCTTAAGATTCTGGATTAGTTCAGCTGTTTCCGGAACTGTTCGGCTCTGGTGAAATGAGGACTCTCGTAACCTTTTACTTTGTGAGATAAATTTGAGTTATTAAAATATAACTTATTCTGATTCATTATAAATTGCAGTTATAGCAAATAGTTATAGTAAATATGTAGCAACTAGGTAAATAGTTTGCAACATTTTCGGTAATTATGCACATGGCAAAAGTTATTTATTTTGTTATTTGGAGTAACTTTTGTTATATACGCTTTTGTCGTATACCTAAGTATAAATGAGTTAAACGTTAAAAACTACTGCGGAATTCAAAAATTTTATTTGGCACTAAAAACTCAACCGAACTAAACGAAACTCGGTATGCGAATTAGCATTTAGAGAGAAACTTTTGTCATATACACTATCGTCGTATACCGAAGTATAAAGACGTTATACGCTAAAAATGATAGCGGGAGTCAACAATTTTATTTGGCACAAAAGACTCAACCGAACTAAATAAAACACTCGGTATGTGTATTAGCACTAACGCCTTCCTTATAATAAGCCATACTAACATTTCTAGGGACGGGCAGGAGTAGGGGTTATAAGGGAGGCCTGAAATTAAAAATAGTGATATTTTGTTTCGTATTGGGGTTTCGGCCAATATGAACATAACAAAAGTTGTTTATTTTGTTATTTAGAGAAATTTCCTCAACAAATCTTTGGAACTACCAGGTACCTCACCGGGAAAAATTAATTCAAATATATGTCAATATTTTGTGCTTAATAATTGATATCTATGCATAATGCACAGGAAACGGGAAATATGACAATATGGAGGACAGTGAAGTCTTACATAAAAAAATAATTTTATTATTAACAAATCCACAGAAACGACGGGTATTTACACTAAACACTGGGACGGGTAAATGTCAAAATATTGTGCAAAGTAAAGCCTTGCCAAAAAATACCATCACCATTCAGCCTCAAATGAATTCCCGAGCGAAGCCGGGTATCTGAGCTATTTTATATATATATATATATATATATATATATATATATATATATATATATATCGGTAATTGTTTTTCGTTCCGGTGAAGAATATGTCAATCTTTCTGTTCAGCTTTGAGTAGTTGGCAGACCTATTTGTTTACATTTCAGAAGCCGTTTCCATTGGGACCTTATTAAAATTAACTGAACGATTTTTCATTACCGCTTTTATTTACTCACGGTGGTGTTAAGTGTTAGCAATATGCAGATTTTTCTATTGTAAAACTTCGGAAAATAAAGTCAATTATGATGAAAACTTTTAACAAATAAAGTAAATATGAGGCATTCTTACGCTACCAGGTCACGTGACATTTGTATGTATATAACGACTTTCACTTTTAACAACACTTGTATAATTTCTTCTACAGTCAGTGTAAAGAAAGATCTGGTTTCTCTTGACACGCAAAAGCAAGAGGATAATTAATTCTGAAAAGAAAATAACGGGTCCCTTTGCTAAATATGTACATGATGTTCTTTCGCTAAAACTAGCTATTTAGTTTGCACGAATACATAATAATTAAACCTGATTTATTACTTTCTTTGTGGCATTTATTGGAAGATTTAGTTAAGACCATTACATAGTCGGTAAATCTAAGGTAAGCCTAACAGTTAACACACTCATGAGAAAAAATGAGTTACTGAATAGCAAGAGTGCTTCTACATGAAAATAAATCATTCTATTCAAATCCCCCATAAATGATTAAAAAAAGTTATTGGATATATTTTCATAATTTCAATTAGTCGAAGTTATGTAGTCATTTATTATATTTTATTGTTATTTATTTACGTCCATTGTGTATTACTACGGCTAATTGGGGCTGATTATCTACAGGTTACCATCATTCTCCAGCCAGGTTGGGCAAAATGTTTATTTGATGTATTCCATACTCGATATTTAACTATTTGGGTCTTCACCGAAGATCATATTTGTTATTGGCTGAAATCAGAGCAGGAATAGGGGGAGTTAAGAGGGGGGGGGGGCGGAAATTCACAAAATCTCCGTTATAGAGAGTCAGTTCATAAAATGTTATAGAACCAATCCTGTTAAGCTATTGATGCTATAAAATTCTTGCTTTATGGATTTAATCGTAACTCATGTATTAAGTAAGGTATTCGTACTTTCTTGTTTTAAACCTTCTGTGACCCCCCTCCCCCTCTTATCCCGGACCTTTATACTCTTCGTTTTTTTTTTTTTTTACATAGAAATAGAGAATTTATGTGAGATGAGATTACAAGTTCAATATACGATCAATTGTTAGTTTACGCAACACCTGCGAGACGGACATTATTTTTTTAATCAGTCTAGCATTGAGTGCAAAAACTAATAGAGTGAGTCTTAAATTGATAAATTCGAACTAGTACGTTTGTGAGATATATGAAATTATAAAATTAATCTATTAAGAATTAAACAACAAATGAAGACAAAATTGTATGATGATATTCAAATATATTACCTAAATTGATTTATAATAAAACCTATAATTGCACTGCAATAGTTGAGAGGAGAAGTGATTTACTTATTCAATTCATCCGCTATTTCGAATAGAGAAAAACGCCAAAATTCGTATTTTTAGAAAGCTCAGAAAAAAAATCTACATTTAGGATTCCACATGAATAATTTTTTTAGTCTAAAAAAAATGATAGGGGTGAGTTAAAATAAAAAAAACGAAAAAATGCAACAACTAATAACTAGTCATGATTAAGTTAAGAAGAAAGAAATGATGGGTACATCCGCCTAATATATTGAACTCTTCATGTAAAGTGAAACCTTAATTTGAAGTTAGATTAATAAAATAAACACCAAGTATTTAAAAATAAAACTAGGTGCGTAAAAATAAAACTCAGGTTAGCCATGTGAGTTAAAGCGTTGACCTTAATCTCACATGGTAAACCTAGAGTGGCGAGTTCAATTCCCGCCAAAGAAATGAATAGGGATATTAGCTGTTTTGTGGTATGTATGGGGCCTAGCATATTTTTTTTATTATTATTATAAATATCATTAATATTTATTAGAAATTATTGTCTGTTTTCCCCAAAAAAAAGAAATTTAATTAAGATCGATTTTAATTAAAATTAATAGGATAAGAAAAATAACCAATATGGTTATTCATTTTTGAGCAGTATATTTAGTTACGAAATTCATTAAATAACATCCTTTGACCCTCCCTGGCTAGAAAAGGGTGGGAACCTGTAGATAACCCGTCCCAATTAGCCTGAGTTGCAAAAAATGGACGATAATAAATAATAATAATAATAATAACTATGGCAAACAGCTGGATGCATCTGTATTTTTTTTTTCTTTTGAGGGAAATCTGCTTACAAAGAAAATGACAGCTTATGGAATGTTGCACGTGCTTTCTAATTTGGAGCACAAACGTATTTAATGTAATATTTAAGTGAATCTCTTTATATTGAAATTCGAATTATTGCAGTATAATTATATTAGATAAAATAATAGACAGGAGAATTTCAAGTCATATGAAAATATGTTTTGAAAAAGAGTCCACCCAATAAATGAATAAGTAAATCCTCATCACATCTAAATTTTCTTTACCCAAAACTTTTATTATTATTGTAATTATTATTATTTTGGTTCTTATTTTCCCCCTTTATATAAAAAATTCGATCTTCTCTATTGATCCCTCCAATAATTCAGTAATAAAGAATGAATAAAACACAGAAGAGCAACAATAAATGAGGTGTACAAAAAGCAAAAATTAACCAGTCAACTTTAGTACTGGCAGAATTAATATTGGACGCTGAGTAATAATTTAAAATGGTAGTGATAAATCAGTTTTACATTGTTATAAGATACCTGTATTTTCGAGTCCAAACTAGTTTTCTCCAGTACTTCAGTTTAAACTAATTCCAAAAAAAATAAATATTCAGGAGTAAAATGGATATTTTTTCTGATTAGGATGACTTTCAGAATGCTAAGCCGCATTCGTTAAATAAAAATTAATTTTCTTTAAAAATAAAACTGCCCTTCAATTTGATGGTTGAATATTTCCTGTTTTTATAACTGCAATGAAACAGATATCCCTGTTTTCTTTGAACATCTGTCAATTGCTGGATTGCTTACTATGTAATTAAAACATGGTAATTATTTATTGGACTAACGCAGTTTATTATGTGCAAACCTCTGCGGAGATTATGTATGATTTAATTTTACAATATTTGTTTCCTTATCTGTTTAAGCACTTTTTAACTGTAGATGAGATGTAGAAGAGTATCCAATACTTCACAAGCTTTTATTTCACAGCTCTGCTCTGCTGCGTTCAGTGGTACACACGCACGTACATTCGTAGCTGCCGACACACTCAGCTATTATTTTATTAACCGTCGATTAATTATCGTCTAGTTGTTTTAATCCTTTTCTTCCTCCCGCACAGCCTCTTACCAGGGGTCTGGCCAATATATAATCTTTTTCTTATTCCATCCTCCAGGTAGTCCGTGACCTACAAACACCCACATAGTGAATCCTTGTGAGCACCTTAGACCTCCTCCCAGCCATTTGCTGAATATTTACATTGAGGGCCGAAAGTTTCAAATGGGCGCCTCACTGCCTCTGTTCAGTCAGACTCAAATAATTGCATAAAAACCTAATTAAACTATCTTACCTATATATTATACATTTAACCTATATAATCGTAATTTAATTCAGTATATATATATATATATATATATATATATATATATATATATATATATATAATAATAATAATAATCCTTTATTTGCTCATCTATAAAATTTTTACACATAATATTTATATATCATATACACTGAAAATAAACATTGAAAATACAGTTACAATATATGGAAACATTATTGATTGGTTGAGCAAAACCAGCGATAGCAGAGGAGTTTTGAGTTTGAGTATGTCCCTATTTTGTGTTATATATATATTATTTTACCAGTTGCTGGATCGATTGCTGGTAGTGTGCATTCCCGAGACGCTTCCATTCCTTTCTGTAGTAAGCCACTCTAGTCCATGCTGTATTTGTTTGTTTTTTTCCTTCATAAAAACAACAAGAAATAATAGCATGAGGACGCAAGCGTAAGTATAAAATACTTCAATAATTGATAAAATTGAGGTATAAATATTTTTTAGCAGATTTCCCTTAAGGGAAATCAGCTATTGAGGTTGTACCCATGTCGAAATTTTTCTTCAAATGTCCATCGATCCTACCCAGGAGATGGCGAAAATGATGTCCGTTCAAAACTATATATATATATATATATATATATATATATATATATATTTAGCGGTCGCAATTTTTGTTTGATCGTTACCAAACTCGATATTTAGTCGTTTTATGTAAAAAGAAAGATCAAGTTCGTTAACGGCTGAAATCGGACCAGTGGGAGGGGGGAGGGGGTTTAAAGGGGAGGATTTTCGAAAATTCGAAATATCTCCGTTACTATACGTCGGACCGAAAAATTGTACAGAATCAATCTTATTGCAAATTAAATTTACTATAGATATTGATATATACATTTATTCCCTATCTTGAATATTAACCGAGATATTTGCATTTGTATTCTAGGGTGGTCACCAGTAGGCTATGTTCGGACTTTCCGCCGAGAGCTCTGGCGGCCGTTTCGATAACTATTCGTCCCTCGTGAATAGGTTTAGAGGTTAGGTTAACTGTTTTTTGGGGCTAGAAACTACTGGGTTATTACGCCCTAAATAATGTTTTAGGTTTAGAGGTTTCTTACTACTACAGTTGTTATTAGGCAGATTTCTCTATTGTAAAACTTCACGTGGAAAATCTGCTTAGTTTACGCAGCGCTTGCGTGACGGACTTTTTTACTATAATTCCTTCACATAAAACATTAGTTGATTAATAAAAGCACAGTTGCACTTATTCAATTGCTTTTATTTCTGCTGTTATTTACTAGCCGCATCTCTTCGTCCCAATTTTTCATTGGTCTGCCTCTGCTTCTTGTATATTCTCTAGGTGACCAGTCTATCATCTTCCTGGTCCCCAACTATCTTCATGTCTTCTTATCATATGTCCTTTCCATTTCCATTTACTTAGAAAGAAACATTTAAGCGGCCCTTACCACGGTCATTAATAATGACATTACCAGTAATGACATTTTTTGCGAACGCACTTCATTCCAGATTATCATTACTGTAAAAACCTTACACAATCATTTTTAATGTCATTACTTTCCTTCAGTACAGTGGTGGTCTCTGTCAAAGCAAGACGTATAAATATAAAATTGATCCACACAAAAACCGCTTGTATTACTATAATTTTGGCTTTAGCTACAAAACAGCGAGTAAAACATAAACGTTGGATGAAGGAGTGGTTAAAAAAAACGTGAACAGTATTCTCATATTTTTGTTATTGAGAGAAATTAGAGACACCGAAAATAAAACAACATAATTTAAAAGCATTTTACTTACTTTTGAGTTCCCAAGGTCAACAGGTTGCTCAAAATTGTTAATAAATTGCAATGCGTGTAAAACCCACGAGGGTGAATATACATCGTCGGCTCCAGCCCTGATCTTGTTTGATCTTTACCAAACTCGGAATTTAATCGTTTTATGTAAAAAGGAAGATCAAGTTCGTTAATGGCTGAAATCGGACCAGTGGGAGGGGGGTTTAGAGGGAGGGATTTTTGAAAATTCAATATATCTCCGTTATTATGCATCAAATCGAAAAATTATATAGGATAAATCTTATTGCAAATTAAATGTTACTATAAATATTGTTCTATACATTTATACTGTATCTTGAATATTAACCGAGATATTTGCATTTGTATTCTGCGTGTGGTCACCAGTAGGCTGTTCGGACTTTCCGCCGAGAGCTCTGGCGGCCGTTTCTATAACTATTCGTCCCTCGTGAATAGGTTTAGAGGTTAGGTTAACTGTTTTTTGGGGCTAGAAACTACTGGGTTATTACGCCCTAAATAATGTTTTAGGTTTAGAGGTTTCTTACTACTACAGTTGTTATTAGGCAGATTTCTCTATTGTAAAACTTGTGGGAAATCTGCTTAGTTTACGCAGCCCCTTGCGTGACGGACTTTTTTTTAACTCTTTTCGGTAGTTACATCTGAGAGTATTAATTTTACGTCTGACGTCAGATATCGTGGCTCTAGGTTTGCATTTTTCGTAGACTGACAGCAGTTTCACGAGTGCGGCATTCCTTTTATTTTTATAATTTGAATCTGAAGGATTCCATAATGCTGGTAATTCTTCGTACATTGATATAAAATATTGCAAAACATCACTGGTTTCTACACATCACTCTCCGGAGCCGACATGTTGTCTTCACAATTTCGTGTGGCAGACTGAGTAATGTGCCGCACACCTTACACTATCATTATTAATGACAGTATCCCCTCCCGTTTACAGTAATGATGTGCCGAGATCAGAAAATCCGGATTCGCATCATTCCCCCCTCGTCATTCCAACTTTGTCGACGTTACACGATCAGTATTAATGTCATTCTGATAAAAGTAATGTCATTATTAATGACCGTGTAAGGGCCGCTTTAGCTATGTCCTCCAGGTCAGTCATCATTCTAATCCAGCCCTTCGTTCTGTATTCTTTTAGCAGATTTCCCTTAAGGGAAATCAGCTACTGAGGTTGTACTCATGACGGAATTTTCAACATTTATCTTCCAATGTCTATCGATTCTACCTAGTAGATGATTTTCACAATTTTTGTTTGATCGTTACCAAACTCGATATTTAGTCGTTTTATGTAAAAATAAAGATCAAGTTCGTTAATGGCTGAAATCGGGCTAGTAGGAGGGGGGGGTTTAGAGGGGAGGATTTTCTAAAATTTGAAATATTTCCGTTACTAAACGTCGGATCGAAAACTTGTATAGCATCAATCTTATTTCAAATTAAATTTACTATAAATATTGTTATATACAGTTATTCTCTATCTTGCATATTAACCGAGATATTTGCAATTTTATGAAATCGGGGAGGATAACGGATGAGATTGAGTTTCCCGCCAAAAGCTAGGTCGGCCGTTTTCTTAACTCTTCAGCTCTCGTGAAAAGTCTCTATTGTAAAACTACACGTGGGAAATCTGCTTAGTTTACGCAGCCCCAGCGTGACGGACTTTTTTACTAATGCTGAGCATAATATTCCATACTTCTTTGTTTTGTACGCATATTTTCGATAACTTGTTTTTGTCAGGCTTCAGGTTTTGCACCCATATGTTAGTACTGGTAATACTGTGGAATTCCAAAGTTTCTTTTTTAGATCATTGTCTGCCTTACTCTTGTCCAGCATTCTATTTCTTAAGAAAGCCTTCCAGCCCAGGCTAACTCTTCGCAGGATTTCATTCCACTGCCCCCTCGTTCTTAATGGTTGTCCTAAGTATGTAACAACTTCTGTACATTTTTTGGTACTGGTCGGATCTCGAGACTATCTTCCGCATTGGTCACAACCTGGCATTTTTTCATATTACTTTTTATAACAATACGCATACCCTTTGCTAGTCGTTTTATTTCTTTTACTTCTTCCAAAGATGATGCAATAAGAACTTGATCATCGGCAAATCCTCTAAATTCTAAATGGCATATATATATATAGATATATATATATATATATATATAGATATATATATATATATATATATATATATACAATTTAAAATTCTATTTATAACTTCTTCTTGGCAAACAGAACCTTCTTTGCGAATTGCACCAACCCCTTCATCCGATCAGCCTATGATTTGTAATCATCTATTATAAATACTTCATAATATCACTTTTGTATAGGAATTCACAAAACCACGTCACTAGGGAAATGCTGAAAGATCATTAATCTGTATTTTGCATGGCGACACTAACTGTTGGAGTGCATTAATTAGTGCAGGCTACTGAGAGACGGCATTCTTCAGGTTTACCATTGAGGGGACAGAAATCGTTGTGTGGGAGTGGCTTTAACGATTAGACCTGCAATCTGGACTAGTTCCTGGAACTAACTGCCTTTGGGTTTGACCCTTGTTCCCACATTATCCACCTCCTTCCCTTATCAGACAACCCTATTCGAAACTTTACTCAAGTATGTCCAAGCACTTTAAACTTCTGCAAACACGAAGATAACAGTCTTGATTTATTCAATGGAGTGGGACAATGAGAACCTGTTTATGAATTGGGAACTTCGCAAACCGCAACCAAATAAAACAAAACATTTCATTGCGCAGTGGCTGCGTATGCTAAGTATATTTTCCACGTGCTGGCATAACATACTTGTGACTTCATCTCACCCACATATTTAGGGAGAATTACTTGCGGTTGAACTGAGTTGTGCTATAACACCCTAAAAGAGAATTTATTTGTTTATTGGGTTGATATTTAACCTTGTAATGCAGTGGTTCATGAAATAGCAGCTTATTATTATTATTCATGAGTATAATCGCATTTTGCAACAGGGGCCATTTAGCCACGAATCAGTTATTTACTATACAACATAATAATTAACATATAACATATTTAACATATAACATATTCAACATATAACATACTTAACCTATATCATATAATTATTATATTTACGTGAGTATGCTCATTACTGCAAATGTATTCAGTATTGCTCTACATTACAATTTTTTGAAAATGTTGTTTTGTATCAAGTAGTGTAATGCGAGGTCTATATACTGGCTACAGTCATGTAGTAATTCAGTCAAAGTGTATGGTAGGTCTATGTGAGTCCTTAGATAGCAGTCAGTTAGTATATGTTTTATAGTAAGTCTACAGTTACAGTGTTGGCAGTAGGGTTCCTCTTCTCCAGTAAGTAAGTGTGAGTTAGTCGTGAATGGCCAATTCTTAACCCCGTTAAAACTACTTCTTCTCTTCTAATTAGCCTTTTTGAGGAAGGCCATTTACCAAGTGTATGTTTAAATTCTCAAATTTGTTATCAGTTTGTGGTAAACCAAGATTGTGAGACACTGAGTTGTGCTATAACACCCTAAAAGAGAATTTATTTGTTTATTGGGTTGATATTTAACCTTGTAATGCAGTGGTTCATGAAAAGCAGCTTATTATTAATATGACATGAGTAGAAGTGGCGGTTTGCTGATGGCTGAAAACTGAAAAATGCAAATTTCTCGGTTAATATTCAAGATAGAGAATAAATGTATTAACAATATTTATAGTAAATTTAATTTTCAATAAGTTTGGCTCTATACAATTTTTTTGATCCGACGTATAGTAACGGAGATATTTCGGAAATCCCCGCTCTAACACCCCCCCCCTCCCACTCGTCCGATTTTAGCCATTAACGAACCTGATCTTTCGTTTTACATAAAACGTTCAAATATCGAGTTTGGTAACGATCAAACAATAATTGCGACAGCTAGAGCGTTAAGAGGTATATAGTTTTGAACGTACCTCATTTTCGTCATTTCCTGGGTATGATCGTCGGACATTTGAAGAAATTTTTCGAAAATCGTGTCATTTCTACGATCTCATTAGCAGATTTCCCTTAAGGTAAATCTGCTAAAAAATACCAACTAAAATGAACTAAACGAAAAGTTTACTTAGCTTTGGATAAATATAATTAACGTCTACTAGCGGCCCGCTATTATTTTGAGCCGATGGCGTGTGGTTTCAAGGGAAGTGAATACATCAAAGCGGTGAAGTTCATCAGAGGCAACAGTAGGCCTCGGAGAGTGAACATGGAGTAATCAAGAATCGTCTAAATAGACAGGGACCGGCCTTCATTTGAACAAGGAACATAAAGTAGTTAGATACATAGGAACGGCTACACGTTAAACTCACATTGCCTTTCCTAAAATACTCACAAATGAATTAATTTACATTTGCAATTTCACAGAACTGCATCTGATCTCTACATTTCTATATCATTGGACATGATAGTGTATATTTTACAATTATGATTACAGAGTTTTAAGTCAATAATTGTAACCCCTGTTTAAATTTGGCTCACGTATTAAATATTAACTTCACCCTGGTTGCACTTGACCGCTGGCGAATATTGAAAAGTTCTGTTTTAGCAGAATTGATTCATATGTCCACCGATCCTAACGAAGAGACAAAATTTCGATAATTCGGAACGAAAAATCGTACATGACGAATCTTGTTGAAAAAAAAGTCCGTCACGCAGGGGCTGCGTAAACTAAACAGATTTCCCAAGTTTTACAGTAGATAAATCTGCCCAATAACAACTGTAGTAGTAAGAAACCTCTAAACGTATTCACGAGGGATGAATAGTTACGGAAACGGACGCCAGAGCTCTAGGCGGGAAGTCCGAACATAGCCGACTCCTGCCGACCAAACGCAGAATACAAATGCAAATATCTCGCTTAATATTCAAGATACAGAATAAATGTATACATCAATATTTATATTAAATTTAATTTACAATAAGATTTATTCTATACAATCTTTCGATCCGACGCATAATAACGGAGATATTTTGAATTTTCGAAAATCCCCCCTCTAAACCCCCCTCCCACTGGCCCGATTTCAGCCATTAACAAACTTGATCTTTCTTTTTACATAAAACGATTACATTCCGAGTTTGGTAACAATCAAACAAAAATTGCGACCGCTAGAGCGTTAACAGACAAATATTTATATATATATATATATATATATATATATATATATATATATATATATATATATATATAATTTTGAACGGACCTCATTTTCGTCATCTCCTGGGTAGGATCGATGGATATTTGAAGAAATTGTTCGATACTCGCATCATGAGTACGACCTCAATAGCTGATTTCCCTTAAGGGAAATCTGCTAAAAGTGTCATGTATATATTTTCTGTGACTCGAATAGTAACTTAGATGTATCTACCCCCACTTCTACACATCTCATATTATCGATAAGCTGATATATCATAAAACGTTCTATTCCAAACTTAAAATAAAAATTGTTTTCATTATACTTCTACTATTCGAAATAGGCTCACAAATTAACTGTGTGACAGTATGAATTGAGATTATATGTTTTCATTAAATATGGAGTATGAGATTACATAATCCGTATTTAACCGTTTCTAAAAGTAATATTATATATCTACTAATACTTCGGACCAGGAGGAGGGAGGTGGTTTAGGGGGTAATGAAATGAAATTAAATGTGTTTATTTCTATTAAATGTTACCATAAGTTTTGCTTTCTATAAACAATTTTCTAATGTTATGCCAATTAAATTCTTTACAAATGATCGAATAACATTTATACTTATATAATACATCTTATATATAAAAATGAATGTTTGTGTTGTATTTCCTTTATAGATCCGTAAACGGGTGAACCGAATTTTATAAAACTTGGTATTTATATTACTACAAACTCAGGCTAGATTTCTGGGTATATTAGTATTCTCTTAGACGAACAGGGGTGGGGGTTATAAGGAAGGCCTGAAATTAAAAATAGCGATATTTCGTCTCTTATTGGTTTTTTGGAAAATAAGCACACAACAAAAGTTGTTTATTTTGTTATTTAGAGTAACTTTTGTAATGTACCCTTTTGTCGTATACCGAAGAATAAATGAGTTATACGCTAAAAACTATAGTGGGAGTCAACAATTTTGTATGGCACTAAAGACTCCTCGGAACTAAACGAAACTCCGTATGTGATTTGGTATTAATACCTCCCTGATTATAACCTATATTAAAATTTCGAAGTTATAAGGGAAGACTGAAATATAAAATCGCGATATTTCGTAACGTATTCATTTTTTGGCAAACGTGTATATAACAAATGTTGTTTGTTTTGATATTTAAAGTAAGTTTTGTTGGGAACTTTGGCCGTATAATGAAGTATAAATGAGGTATACACGAAAAACTATAGAAAGGGTCAACAATATTGTAGGACACAAAAGACTAAATCGAAATCAAAGAAACTCCGTATTTTTCACTTAAAGCTGTATTAACATTTTTAAGAACAACAGGAAGGAGTGGGGGTTGTTAGGGAGGCATGTAATGAAAAAGTCCGTCACGCAGGGGCTGCGTAAACTAATCAGATTTCCCACGTGAAGTTTTACAATAGTGAAATCCGCCTAATAACAACAGTAGTAGTAAGGAATCTCTAAACCTATTCAAGCGGGACGAACTGTAACCGAAACGGCCCGCACTAGCTCTCAGCGGAATGTCCCGAACGTAGCCGAATCCTGCCGACCTCACACATGCATACAAATGCAAATATCTCGGTTAATATTCAAGGTACAGAATAAATATATAGAACAATATTTATAGTAAATTTAATTTGCAATAAGATTCAATCTTTACAATTTTTCGATCCAACGCATAATAACGGAGATATTTCGAATTTTCAAAACTCCCCCCTCACAGCCCTTTCAGCCATTAACGAACTTGATCTTTCTATTTAAGTAAAACGCTTAAATATGAAGTTTGGTAACGATCAAACCAAAATTGCGACCGCTAGAGCGTTAACAGACAAACTGCTAAAATTGTCATATGTCGTTTCCTATTGTTCTTTTGGCGAACGTGCTCATGGCAAAAGATATTTAAGTTAATATTTAGAGTAACTTTTATTATATACTTATAACGCTTAATCTTTATTTTGATTTAGTATTAGTTGGTGGCGTAGCAACGCGCGCAGGGTACAGCTAGTTCACTATAAAATTATGTCGAATTCTACAAATACATAGAATAAACGTTATCAATTTAAATAATTATATATAATAAATTAGTTTCGTAAACGATCTTAATGCCACTTTAAATATATAACATACATTTTTTTATTTATTGCCATGCACATTTATAAAAGGACGACAAGCTTTATTATGTCATAAGAACTTGTCCCACTTTAAAGAATCAATGTACCTGATAACAAATTATTTTAGATGGATTCTTAAGACAAATATTTTGTAGTTTTATTAAATATTTGAACATTTTTGAAAGTATTCATCTTGTGTAAAAAGCAGTCTACATACATGAAGTTCTTTAATTTATTTTTAAAAAATAATATTTTTTTTAATAGATTTAATACATTCGGGCAGAGCGTTAAAGTTTTACACCTGAAAAAGATACGTTTTTCTCGAAATATTTATGTTTGTGGTTGGAGGATTGAATCATATTTTTGTATCTTGTTTTACGATTACGTTTTATACTATTTTCGTAAAATAAGTTCAATTATTGTTTCATAAAACAATATTGTTTGGTGCATATATATATATATATATATATATATATATATATATATATATATATATATATATATATATATATTGAGGGAAAAGTCATTATTTTTTGACTCCTTAAAATGTGGACGAAAGGAGTCTCTTGACTTTTTAGCAGATTTCCCTTAAGGGAAATCAGCTATTGAGGTCGTACTCATGACGCGAGTTTTGAAAAATGTCCTCAAATGTCCATCGATCCTACCCAGGAGATGACGAAAATGAGGTCCGTTCAAAATTATATATATATATATATATATATATATATATATATATATATTTGTCTGTTAACGCTCTAGCAGTCGCAATTTTTGTTTGATCATTACCTAAGTTCATATTTAATCGTTTTATGTAAAAAGATAGATCAAGTTCGTTAATGGCTGAAATCGGACCAGTAGAAAAGGGGATTTAGACGGAGGATTGAAAATTCGAAATATCTCCGTTATTATGCGTCGGATCGAAAAATTATGTCGAATCCATTGCATTGCAAATTAAATGTACTACAAATATTGTTCTATACATTTCTTCTGTATCTTGAATATTAACCGAGATATTTGCATTTGTATTGTGTGTGTGGTCGGCAGGAGTCGGCTATGTTCGGCAATTTCCGCCGAGAGCTAGTGCGGCCGTTTTCGTAACTATTCGTCCCTCGTGAATAGGTTTAGAGATTCCTTACTATTGCTGTTATTGTTAGGCAGATTTCTCTATTGTAAAAGCTCACGTGGGAAATCTGCTTAGTTTACGCAGCCCCTGCGTGACGGACTTTTGTTGTATATACATCTTATAGAATCGGTACCAAAAATTCGTACCACCACTCAGTTACAATATATTGGATTCCAAATTTAATTTCATATGAACGAGGATCTGAGCATTTTTTCCGTAAGTCGAACATTATTCGAAGAATTTACAGTTTTTAGTATTCAATCTTAGTGAGCCCCCACTTCTTCTCACCCGATATTCACATTAAGTAACTGAATCATTTATAATCTCACATCGCTTCTATTTCAATGTACGTTTAAATAGGTTTCTTACCAATGGAGAAGTGGTAGACAGATGGTGATCATATGTTTGTCATATTTGATAGGTGAGTTGAGACCATCTGTTTCTTATATTTCATCTAGTGGGAAATCTGCTTAGTTTGCGTAACCACTGAGTGACGGACCTTTGTAGTAAGTCAGTTATGTAAAATTTTGTTCATGGCTGATCATAGAAACGTTAGGAATATGCACAATTTTATTTTACGATCATATTTTAGCAGATTTTCCTTAAGGGAAATCAGCTATTGAGGTTGTACTCATGTCGCGATTTTCGAAATTTTTCTTCAAATGTCCATCGATCCTACCCAGGAGATGACGAAAATGAGGTCCGTTCAAAACTGTATATACTCGTATATATATACCGCTCTAGCGGTCGCAATTTTGTTTTATCGTTACCAAACTTGATATATAATCGTTTTAAACTAAAAGAAAGATCATGTTCGTTAATGGCTGAAATCCGACATGTGGAAGGGAGAAGGGGTTTTTTAGGGGGAGGAATTTCGAAAATTCTTAATATCTCCGTTATTATGCGTCGGATCGAAAAATTGTATAAAACCAATCTTATTACAAATGTAATGTTCTATAAATGATGCTATGTACATTTTTTCACTATCTTGATTATTTATTGAGATATTTAATTTTTTTAATTTTCGGTCTTCAGTAAAGCCCCACTCCTACTCATCTCATATTTTCAATATTCTATTATGTTATGAAAAACTTTATTTGAAACATAAATACCAAATATTCTTCTCATTGAACTCTTAAGTTTTGAGATAAATGCAAATACGTGGCGCACGTGGGAAATCTGCTTGGTTGACACAGCCCCTGCGTGACGGACTTTTTTTCAATAAGCATTATTCTATTAATAAAAAATATGAGTTCCTTAATATTTTTACCCTTAGAAACGTATGAAAAATTTGCTAGCTGTTGGCTCTACATGGAGAAGGGACTGACGATAATCTAGCATTAGACAAAATTTAAAAAAAAAAAAAATTAATAATAAATTTTAGTAAGGATCCTAATTTTTTGAATGTTTTTATGAATTTTTGAAAACAGTATAACATTCATTATTAATGTATTATTTCATTACTATTATATAACTTCAATACTTTTCTTCAGTTACTCTGTTTCAAAGTATTACTTCACTGTTTTGGCCCCTTGAAAAACATGTGTTAAACATGTAAAAATATACATATAGCTCCTGAACTATACGTGCAGAGCCGATGTCGCCTTCATGGTAATATGAAATGTATTTTTATCTCCGATTTTTTTTTTAATCTCAAGCTATAGCTTTTAAGGTATAAAAGAAGATAATTTATGTTTACCTGTCTCCTTTGGAAGTTTTGCAGATAATTATGCAGGAAATAGCAGAGAGATTAAACAAGAACTCCCTAAGCTATTGTATTGTCTAATCAAATAAATCAAGCAGCTTTTCCTTAAGCCCTTTGTAAGCCGGAATTATTTTGAAGGGCACTAACTTGTGACCAATGGAGAAACTTAATATTGCTACCAAACTTCCAAGGAATTAGACACCTAAATGGAAATCAAAGCAGAGTTGATTTACTCCTTAATTCCATTTAACGAGGACAGACAGTCATTTTTGAATTATACGTTTTAGTAATTTAATTCAACACTTACAATAACGATATCTCAATGGCAAATACCTAAGAGGTTAGTAGCACCATCATGATCTATAGGCTAGGAAGCTGTTCTTTTCATATTGCTATACTCACCGAAATCTATTAGGCGCTTGATGTCTTAAAAAGTCTGCTGCGTAAAGTAAATAAATTTCCTACGGGAAGGTTTACAACATACTGGTAACACAACCGTGAAAGTTACGCTTATAAATACAAACGGTAAGAAGAAATCGTTCAGTCAATTTACAAGTTAATAATATCTGCAAAGGAAAGCGTCGGAATTGTAAAAAAACTCCGTCACGCAGGGGCTGCGTAAACTAAGTAGATTTCCCATGTGAAGTTTTACAATAGAGAAATCTGCATACCGGTAACACGATACCACCATGATTAAATACAAACGGTAATGAGAAATCTTTCAGTTAATTAAAATAAATTCCCAACTGAAACGGCTTCTGAATTGTAAGAATAATTTATATTTTAATAACTCAAATTTTAGTAGTCCAAGAACTAAAGAAGTGGGGGACGGATGAACACAACGTATTTGTATAAATCTCACAATGTAAAGAAGGTAAGGTAAGGTTCGAAACGAAATGTAAGGTTAGAAGAATCTTCCACCTGAGCCGAGTAATGACGGAAATCCGGCCGACCTAATCCGAACTATACCCGACCACAGACTTCATAAAAATGCAATTATCTCGTTTAATATTCAAGATAAAGAATACATATAACATACATATATACATATACATACAACAATATTTATAGTAAATTTAATTTGCAATATGATTGATTCTGTGAAACGTTTCGATCCAACGTATAGTAACGGAGATATTTCGAATTTTCAAAAATCCTCCCCTGTAAACCCCCCCCCCTCCCACTGGTCCGATTTCAGCCGTTAACGAACTTGATCTGTCTTTTTACGTAAAACGACTAAATATCGAGTTTGGTAGCAATCAAACAAAAATTGCGACCTCTAGAGCGGTAACAGACAAATATATATATATATATATATATATATATATATATATAATTTTGAACGGACCTCATTTTCGTCATCTCCTTGGTAGGATTGATGGACATTTGAAGAAATTTTTCGAAAATCGCGTCATGAGTACGACATCAATAGTTGATTTCCCTTAAGGGAAATCTGCTAAAACAGGCCAGCCAACATCGCAGCGCTAAATAGATAGAATCTAGACCGGAAAGAAGAGCAATTAATGAATTATATCTGAATATAATATATTAACTTTATTAAAAACTATTTACTATGTCTAGCACTGTAAATTATGATGAATCAGAATAATTTTTATCTCAATCAATCAAATTTTAGTAATCCAAAAACTTAGACGGGGCACCAAACATATTTTTATGTACCTGGTATAATAAATGTCTCTTGAAAATAATATTTGGTATTCAAGCTTTGGATTATGTGGTTTATTATATAATATTGTATTGTTTATGTAATATGAGTAGAAATGGGTGTTTGCCGAAAGCTGAAAAATGCAGATATCTCGGTTAATGTTGAAGATAGAGAAAAAATGTACATAACAGTATTTATAGATCATTAAATTTTGAATAAGATTGGGTATATTCAATTTTTCTAAAGCCCCTCCCCACTTGTCCGATTTAAGCCATTGACGAACTTGATCTTTCTTTATATATAAAGCGATTAAATGTTGAGTTTAGTAACGATAAAGCAATAATTGTGTTCGCTGTATATATATATATATATATATATATATATATATATATATATATATATTTATATCCTAGGTAGGATCGATGGATATTTAAAGAAAAATTTCGAAAATCGCATCATGCGTACGACCTCAATAGCAGATTTTCCTTAAGGAAAATCTGCTAAAAAAGGATTTTCTAGAATTTTTCCGCTCTTCCTTTATGCCCCAATAATCCCATTTTTAAATATATTAGTAATGAATTCGTTGAGCCTTACGATATGTCCACGAAGTTTCACTCCCCTTTTTTCGATGTCCTCGATAAGACATTTGCTCTCACTTACACTTACATTTAGAACTTCCATGTTTTAGTCCACCAACTTCTAAAGATTCTACGCCAGGTCCGCATTTCCATTTCAACCTGTTATATTCCCTTTTGTTGCGAGTCCAACTTTCGCTCTCGTAGAGCTGTTCAATCCTTTCGAAAGATATAGGAAACATTTGTTTTGTATCTATGATTATTAGTTAAAATGTTTTTTTTTTTGCTTTAGAAGGCTTTTAGCAAGTGCTATTCTTCTATCGACTTCAGCTCTGCTATCATTGTGTGTTCAGTGACGATGCTCCCTAGGTAGCAAATTCCTTCACTTTTTCACTCAAAATGTTTCCAATTCTTATATTTATATTTCCTTGGAGTTCTTCAAGAGGTTGCACAGCTGTTCAAATCTAGGAACTCCTCTATTAAGACTGAGTCTGTAGAATTGAGCCCATCCGGCCTCGTTAATAGGTCGCGTTAGACACGTAACTTATCTAACTTTTGCACAAACACGACAAACTACACCACTATATAAGTTCATAATAGTAAAAAGAGTGATTAATAAACTGACTTTGGAAACTTATGATTAATAGACACGCGACTGAAATTTCGTGAGCATTCTTAAAAAAACTAAATCATAAATCATTAGGCCACATTTATCAATGCAAAGTAACGGCCGGCTCTCTTTTTAAAAGCCCCAGACAACAAGAAAACTGCATTAACCTGTCTTTTCTGTAAATATTGCATTTCCTCACTCATAGCCAAAATCCATTACAAGGGCGATGAACATTTTATGTTATATTTGTTATTAAATTAACAACAAAATTAAAAAGTCCGCACCGCAGTGGCTGCGTTAGCAAAGCGGATTTCTCACGTGCGCCACGTTTTGGATTTATTTCAAAAAGTAAAAGCTCAATGAGAACAATATTTGGCATTTCAATTAAAAGGCCTCATGATATATTGTTAATGCTACATGAGTAGGAGTGGGGGTTTACTGAAGGCCGAAAACTAACAAATGCATATATCTCATTGAATAATGAAGACGAGACCACTTAAAATTTCAGTTTTGTTTTTACATATAGTGTAACAAAAATAATAATTTCAAAAGAAAAGATCTTTAGGTCTCAAACAGCTATATTTATTCAATTTATATTAGAATCGCAGACGTTTCGCCCTCCTGGGCATTGACAATGCTAAATGCTCTATGAGATTATTTAAAACAATTCTAGAGAGATTAACTGGCTATACACCTAAACAGTTGTCTATGTATTGTTACGTTTTATTACAAAACCAGTAATAAAAGTTGTTAATAAGAGTTCTTTTGGATTGCAAAATTAAACACACACAAGTTTCACAGTTTTTATCACTGCCCAATTAATTTGACAATGCACAATACACTTGGTTAATTGTTCGTAATTACTACTCACAGTATGCACTGATATCGTCACTGTTCTTCAATGAGACACAGTCCCATTCACTCACGGTCACTGAAATTCACAAAAAGACGGCACTGCACTGTCCTTTAACACGGCTCTAAACTGTTACTTACAGTCACGGCACGACACTGTTTTTCACATAAAAACACTTTACCGCAATGCACTAAGTCGCACGGTAGCACTGAACGCACATATGAGCACTTGAGATCTAACTAAAACTGACTAGGGTCGGCCAGGGTATCTTATATAGATTAGCGGCAAAACATCAAGGGGACGGTCGAGACCCTTCGAGAACAGGACTCGAACGAACTCGATCCTCTGTCGGCTTCTTTGATCTATCTCGCACTTCCCAAATACGCGACTCTCTCTGCTAATCCTTCATGTATTTAATTTTCGCAACAATATGTTACCATTAAGGGCGGGGTTATTCAGGGGAAATGGAACATAATAAGAAAGAAGTGAGAGAGATTAAAAAAAAATATCTAAAATGTACTTATATTAAAGGGTTGTCAGACAACCTATATTATTAAGGACTTGGAGAATTTGGTCAATTTTAAAACTGACACAAGGAATTTAAATACCTATTATGCTGAAGTGTTAGAAACATTAAAATAATTCGCGCAAATAAAGGTAACGTTTGAAGGGGGGGAATTATTATTATTATTCTGAAAAGATTTAAATCTTTTGGCAGTGATAATGGTACTTGTGTATTATATCCACCACATTTTAGTTCCACTAGTTCCACGCTAGAATGCGCTACTCTCCCAGGCTAATGAGGTTATCTTTTGTCATAGTTGCGTTTGCTGTTTATTTGCGTTTGTTGTTTATTGTGCTGTTTAGTGTTTCTTATTCCTTTAAAAATGCCTCTTTGGGATTTGCTAACGACTGAAAAAGACGATGTTAAATATTTACAGGAGAGGAATATTTTGGCTATCAGAAGAAAGTGTTCTAAATCACATTGTATGAAACTTTATAGTGAAAAAAAAGTGTTTTTTGAAAGTGTAATGTAAGAAAGTGTGGTGAGCAAGTCGGCGTTTGGATTAGCACTTCGTTCGACGGAAGTAAAATTCCATTTTGTAATGCATTGAAGTTCATTTACTGCTGGTGCGAAGAATTAACATCTGTCAATTTTTGCAAAAAAAACAACGCAAAACTTCCAATAAGTGCATTTTAAATTGTATTTGCACATATTTCCCGCATAAATGTGAATAAAATGTTTAATTTTTAAAAATTGTGTTTTCTTTTATTTATCATTATAATTCCGTAGAAGGTTATAAGGTAAGTATAACCTCCCTTGCGGGCGATGAATCGTACTACTTAAAACAGTAGCGCACTCTAGCGTTGAACTAGTGGAACTAAAATGTGGTGGATATAATACACAAGTACCGTGATAATTTTAAATAACTAACCTTTGGTAATTCTGAGCTATTATCCGTAATTACATCACATTTTTAGGGCGATTGGTCAGATTGGCACTATCAGTATCTGGCTCATGAACGACGCGCGGTTGCTCCTCCTCGCCATTGTAGATCTGACCAATCGCCCTAAAAATGTGATGTACTCTTGTTTTATACTAAAGTTAGAACAAGAAAACCCCCACCCTCGGTTTTAACCACCGATGGCGTATTTTGGAAAGTTTAGTGTTACAAAATTTATCTCGCGTCGTTCATGAGCCAGATACCGATAGTGAGCCAGACGACTACTAAATTAAGTTTATTAATATATTTTCGTTTTCCGACACATAATTAGGACTGAATATTAATATTCAGCACTACACTAATGTAATATTACAGTATGGAGGGAATTGAAGTTAACCGGATAATAGCTCAGAATTACCTAACCTTTTATTTATTTATTTATTAACGTCCACTTTTTGCAACTTAGGCTAATCGGGACGGGTTATCTACAGGTTACCACCCTTTTCTAGTCAGGGTGGGATTTTAGGACGTTATTTAATGAATTTCGTCACTAAATAATTTCCTTTGCCCAGGCGAGAATCGAACTCGCCACTCTAGGTTTACCATGTGAGTTAAAGGTCAACGCTTTAACTCGCATGGCTAACCTGAGCCCCCAAAACTAACCTTTTAATTTTTTAAGTTTATTCATTTATAATTGCCTAATATAGTTTTAGGATTTTATGATTGTTTTATATATGTATGTGCAAAGTTACTAATGGCACAGCTCTAAATGAGGGTTATAGAACCTACCTGATAAGAGATTAGATATTATCAGATTATTAGATATTGACAAATTACACCTTGGTAAGGCTAAATTAAATTAAGAAAATTTTTATTGCGTGGACTCATTAGTGAGTATAAAAGTGACTGAGAAAAATAATATTATAAGGTTTGTTAGAACTCTGTGTATCTAAGAGAATTATGATTGGTCTTAATGGTTGTGAGATAAAAAATCGTTACCCCGTATGTTTTCAGCATTTTTAATGCCCAGGAGGGCGAAACGTCTGCGATTCTAAAATAAAGATAATAAATATAGCTGTTTGAGAGCTAAAGATCCCTTTTTTTTTATCCTGAAATACTTTAATTTTTCTCAGTAAGGGTTAGATGCAAAAATAATCATAATATTATTATTAAATTAAATGATTTTTTTATGCTATTCAGGGATGTTAGATAAAGTAGTTTCTTTGCAATATATATGTATATTTTGTCCTCAGTCTTGGGTGGGCTCTTGCCTTCCAGGAAGCTTTGAATATTTTTCTTCTGCCGTCGGTTCAGCGAAATTTCGTCCTTTATTGATTTGTATGTTCATCTGTCATGGCGATCAGAATATCTTCTCTGTTTATGCTATTAGGACATTTTACTGTTCATGCTCATGTGCCATGTTCACTGAATACTTACTTGTACATGAATCTGAGTCATTATTCAGTAATACGCAATGTGTTATTGCTAGAAACATGGCGCATACAATGTCAATTTAGAAGTGGTAGAAGTTAATTTCCAAGTGCACTTACTGCAGTTTATAAATATTGGCTTTATTTATAGCAAAGTGACTCCCCACTTAAGAAATAATTGTTGAGATATTCTTGTATGCTCATGAAGTATATTCTCTTACAACATATAAATATGTGCTCATTACAAATATATTCATATATCTACTATATAAAAATAAGTCGGGTTTTCCTTCCTGACGCTATAACTCCAGAACGCAGGAACCGATTTCCACGGTTTTGCATTCGTTGGAAAGGTCTCGGGCTCCGTGAAGTTTATAGCAAAGAAAATTCAGGAAAAATTTCAACAGAAAAGCGGGGAAATCTTTTTTTCATTATACTGTTAAAATAACATGTGTTTTCAGTGCATCGTTTGAGTACGCAAAGTACAGAAAAGTAACAGCTGTTATTGGAATATTCCTCATTATACTATCATTCATTGTATATTGCATACTTACTTAACCTGTATTTATTAAATCAAAACGAACAAAAATTTGTCAATAATTAAGCAATCAATATCGCAAAAAGGTATTAATATAAGTAACAATAAAAATTGCACAATAAATATTAATTTTAAATTATAGGTCTATTGCCTATTCTATTTATCTGTTGAATAACCTTTGCAGTTTAATAAACATATGTTTCACATTCAGTGCCATCTCTGATACATAGCATGTACTACAAACCAATATTTTAAGTAGATGGCGCCGGTGCGTGATACATTGTTTGACAGCTGCTCATTGTCCTCTGCTCAGTTAATTTCATGTGACAAACCGGTATTGTGTTCACTGTGAAATTGTGAAAAAAAGTAAAAAAAATAAGTTATTCGTTTCCTAACATTTCAATTAGAAACCATCAAATCAATCACGTGTATTGTGCAAATTTTTATTTAATTTCAACAGCAGGCATTTGTCTTTAAGGTGGTAAGTTGAACTGTGTAAATTATGTGGATCGTGCATTTGAGGTTAAATTCACCAATCTGTCCATAGTCGAAAATGCCTAGAGGACGACTTGCGAACATCGGCCGCCGCACAAGACATGCAAGCCAGCAACAAGTGTATTCACAGAACTTAAGCGAAGAAAGACAAAATATAATAAGAGAAAATACTGGTGGTCTATTCTTCCTGGACGCACCTGGAGGAATAGGGAAAACATTTGTCATTTCATTGATTTTGGCCACTATTCGATCAAGATGTGACATAGCTTTGGCGTTAGCATCATCTGGCATTGCGGCGACTCTTCTAGATGGCGGTCGTACTGCACATTCTGCGCTTAAGTTGCCAATCAATTTAAACACAATTGATACTCCAACATGCAATATTTCCCGATCCAGTGCAATGGGAAAATTGTTGATGCAATGCAAGCTCATTGTTTGGGATGAGTGCACAATGGCACATAAGAAATCACTTGAAGCACTTAACTTCACACTGAAGGATCTTCGGCGAAATAACAACATCTTTGGTGGGTTGATGATATTTTTGGCAGGCGATTTCAGGCAGACGTTGCCAGTGATTCCCCGTGGAACGCCTGCAGATGAATTGAATGCTTGCCTGAAGGCATCACCTTTATGGAATAACGTAAAAACATTATCACTAACCACTAATATGAGAGTTCAACTTTCAAAATGATCAAAGTGCTGCACAATTTTCCAAACATTTGTTAGTTGTTGGAAATGGAAAAGTCCCAGTTGATGCGACATCTGGATTAATTACTCTTACCAACGACTTTTGCTGATTAGTAGACTCTCAATTAGCTCTTATTGAAAATGTTTTCCCAAACATTAGTGAGAATTATCAGAATTATGCTTGGTTAAGTCAACGAGCAATTCTTGCCGCAAAGAATAATGATGTACACGCACTGAATTTCACCATTCAATCAATAATTGCTGGCGATTTGGTGACATACAAATCCGTTGATTCCATGACAAATCCCGATGATGTAGTCAATTATCCAACGGAGTTTTTGAACTCTCTGGAGTTACCAGGATTTCCACCACATAACTTGCAACTCAAAGTTGGTACAGTTATTATGATATTGCGTAATTTGAATCCACCGCGACTTTGCAACGGTACTCGACTTTCGGTAAAAAGACTTATGCCGAATTTGATTGAGGCAGCCATTATTAACGGAAAGTACGCAGGTGAAAATGTAAGTATTCCTCGAATACCAATGATTCCGACTGATCTTCCGTTTGACTTCAAACGATTGCAATTTCCAGTTCGCCTTGCGTTCGCAATGACAATTAACAAATCGCAAGGCCAATCGCTTAGTGTTTGCGGAATAAATTTAGAAAATCATTGTTTTTTTATACGTTGCGTGTTCACGAGTTGGGAAACCATCCGCTTTGTTTGTGTTAACGTCAGACCAAAAAACAAAAAATGTGGTTTACCAAAGAGCACTTCAATGAAACGGATAATTTGCGGACACGTATAAAACTTCGATTCAGTATTTACTTTGGATTCACTTTCATTTACTTAGAAGTTCAACTAAATACCACTTCATTTTTGTAATCGAAATGAATTCATTACTGTTGTGAAATGAAATCAAATTTTTCCTTTTCAAATATAAAACAAACAAAAAAATTGTCTTAATCTTTTAATCACCAAACAAAATGTTATATAAAACGAAGCCATCTGGTGGCGAAACGGAGTTCGCCGGGTTTGCTAGTTTAACCCTAGAACTACCAAGGGGGGGCTCCTCGAGCCCACAACTTTTTGTTTTTGTTCCCTATCACCCAATTTTAATGGGATATTTTTGATATTTTATGTATTCCTCAGAAAAACATCCTAGAGCGAGGGCATAACAATAAAATTAAATAAAAAAATTTCTATGTTGAGAAAAAAAATTTTTTTTGACGTATGGGCTCGTTAAATTATTGTGCAAAAGCACCGATAATTGCATTACGAATCTGATAATTATATTTTCTTAAATTATTATTCTATTATAATGTTATAATAACTTAGATATAGATAACTTTTTATTCTAACAATGTTTAGAGTAGAATAAAATAACATTTAATTTCAAGTCATCCTTTTTTCCCCATCCGAACTTTTTTTTTTAATTTATTTTTATTTTTGTATTTCATTTTTTTTTTTAATTTTTTTTTTCACAGGTGTCATAAGAAACGTTCATTAAACATAATCCAATAGAAATAAAAATTTTAAAAAAATTATAGAACCAAAATAAAAGGTTTTTAAGGTTGTGGGCTCGAGGAGCCCCCCCCTTGGTAATCCATGTGACCTGGGAGAGCTCGGTAATACTAGGGTTAATATATAAAAATAACATAAACTCAGGCAGGATTTTCCTTCTGGTTTCATTCATCCATTGGATTAAGGATATCCACAGGAAATGAACGTCAGCAATAATGGCCACGTGCAAAAATGCTAATATTTATTATTGCCCACAATTAGCCATATGTTGGCTAATTCAAACATACATATGCAGGCTGCTTAATATATCGATGACCGCAATTTTCAATGCATGTTCGTGGGAGTACATAATAATTATACCTATGAGAGGCCCGATAATTGGACGAAATGAAAGCTGTTTCAATAATTTATTAAAATTAGTTCTAGCTCATTATTTCATTCATTGGCCAATTCTTATGACTACTTGATACTAGTCAAGTCCTGACTAGTCAGTCTTTGAGAAAATGTAAATATCTCTGTATGATCTCCAGTCGAATGAATTTTGAGAGGCAGAAACCCAATGGTTAGCAGAAACAACAAGAAAAGCTTATTCAATGTCACAGCAACAGATAAAAGTAAATATAAGAAAATAAATTTAAAAAATACGAAATATACATTAAAAATACTTAAAATCAAAAATAGAACTGAATTGTATCATTTTGAATATTGCTTAAGGTTGTGATAGTGCTCTTCATATCATGATACGGAATCTACCCCAGACCTAAATCGAAAAATAGTGTTCTAAGTCTCAGGTTTAATATATTTCCTTAGATTTAGTAAATGCCATTTTAAATAGTTTGTATACAAAGTCTATTTTACAACAATAAATCTTATGTTAGTTCTGTATGACTTCCTTGCACTCCTATTAATATAAAAGAAATAGTTAGTTGCATCTCGTTTGATATTATTTCATTTAAAAGTAATGTACGATATCTCCGTTCCTATGCCTAAGATTTAAACATGTCACAGAACATAATTTATAAAGCTATTATTGATAATCAAAAAATTGTTCATACCTCAAATATGTACCGAGAAGTTTCATTTTTTTAATATTTCGCCTTCCTCTAAACCATCTAATCGATGTTGATCAAAAAGAGAGTTTCACAACTAGACTTTACGGCAAACCAAAATATGTAATATCAATATATAAGATCAGAGTTTTTAACAGATTTCCCAAAGGGGAAATCTGCTATCCAGGTTGTACTCATGATGGGACTTTCAAATCATTTTCGAAACACATGCAAAAACCTATTAAGACTTTTCGTTCATTACTCGAAAATGTTTATTTGCCTATACTATATTCGATATCTACCCGTTTCAGTCAACACTAAAAATGATATTTGTTATTCGTTGAAATCGAATCTGGAATAGTGGTGGGTTAGAAAGGGGGGAATTAGGAAATTTAAAATATCTTCATAATTATGATTAGGATCATAAAATGTTACAGAACCAATATTGTTAAATTTTTGATTTTCCCACAATTTTTATCCTGTACATTTTTTGGTAACTCAAGTATTAAGCAAGTTATTGGTACTTTCTTGTTTTCTGCCTTCAGTAACCCCCTCCCCCACACCCTTCTACTCAGAGATATTTTACATATAAATAGAGAATAATTGGTGATGTGAGATCACACGTGCCACCAGGACTTGGTAAATCTGATTAGTTTACGCAGCTCCTTCGTGACGGACTTTTTAAATTATTAATTCGTTCATACAAGCCCGCTGAAGTCACGTTGAAGCTAGTAAAAAAAAGGTTCAGGGGTGGTCAAGTTGGATGATTACGTTGGAATGTGAAAACCCTAAATTTTCGCAATTAGAACATTTTCTCTAAAAGGATGTAAAAATGGTTAGATATTATAATGTAAACAAATTTCATTGTTTTGTTTTTTTAATTAAGAACTGAGGATAACTACTTTTAGGTCGAAAATGCTCTTTTGAAAGAAATCTTTTAAGTTGTCTTTTTACAAATTGAGCCAATATGTTTTGGGGAATATGTTAAAAGGTACCCTGATGACTACTGAAGAAAATGTACGTAGTGTATCGTGAAATGTAAAAACTTCATAGTAAAGATTAATCAGGCATACCTGCCTAAAATGCACCTTCAGTCAAATGTGTGTCGATGAGTTTTATCACTGAAATGAAATTATATCAGTAACCCTGAATAATTACTCTGATAGTTATATATTCATGGAATGTACATAAAAACTAATAACTTCAGTCGAGGACAATAAAAAAAAATCACATTACATTGAATATAATTAGCCCTTATTTTAACGACACTATTCATAGAATCGATTAAACCGAAAATCAAACTAATTACTTCAGGTATAAGAAGCATTTCCTTATCACTAGGTCAGCACTCGAAATGAAAACATGATAAGAATATGACCCACAAACATGCATCTCAGTGTATAGTGTTGTTATCAGTACGGACGATGGAGCCTCTTCCAATATCTGTCAATGGAGAACCACCTGCCATTCCATATTTAGCCTTTGCATATACGGGGTAAGTTATAAATATATGCACCTATATTAAAGGTTTCTTAATTAATTATTCGATTATTGCTAATTTGAAATCCCTTCAGAAGGTCTAGATTACAGGTGGTTAACTTATATCTTTGGTACTCACGTAACTTCGTATTTTTAGCTTAACAAATCTTTTTTATCTTGCTTGTTATTAAAAGAAAAACCGATTCGATACTATTGCAAATTACAACGTATGCCTTATAAAATTATAAAACTTAAGGCATAAATGTTAGTCGTCTTACAAGGACGGTAGCAACAGTTAAACTTAGCAAAGAATTATATTGGCTTGACTTTTAATTTAATTCAAAATTGTGACCATATCAAAAAAATATTAATTTAAGATGAAAATGGAAAAAAGTTCGTCACGTACGTGTATGTTCTGCGTAATCTAAGCACATTGCCCACTTGCGTCACGTATTTTATTTTACTTCAAAACGTAAATATTCAAAGAGAATAATATTCGGTAAAGTGCTTCGCAATATAACAGTTTATTATTGGTATGGCAAGAGAAGGAGTGGGGGTATACTGAAGGCCGAAAAATAAAATAAAATGCAAATATCTCTGATATTAATCAAGGTAGCGAAAAAACGTACTTAAAAACATTTATAGAATTATATTACATCATAGTTGTAATAAGATTGGTTCTATGCAATTTCTCGATCCAAGTCATAATAACGGAAATATTCGAAAGAATTTTCGAAAATCCCCACCCCCACTGGTAGGATGTAAGCTATTAACGGACTTAATCTTTAGTTTTACATAAAACGTCTAAATATTGAGTTTGTTAATGATCAAACAAATATTGCGACTGCTAGAGCGTTTACAGACAAATATATATAGTTTTGAAAGAACCCCATTCTGATCATCCCCTAGGTACAATCGATGGACATTTGAGGGCATTTTTCAAAAATCGCGTTATGAGTACGACCCCAATAGCTGGTTTACCTTAGGAAAATCTGTGAATATGCAATTAATTCACCATAGCCACTCGATACCCTCAAACAGAAAAGGTCCGTCACGCAGGGGCTGCGTAAACTAAGCAGATTTCCCACGTGAAGTTTTACAATAGAGAAATTTCACGAGAGCCGATCAGTCAAGGAAACGGTCGAACTAGCTTTTGGCCTAGATTTAATAAAAATGCAAATATCTCAGTTAATACTCATGATAGAGAAAAAATGTATATAAGAATATTTATAGTAAATGTAATTTAGAATAAAATTGATTCTGTAAAATGTTTCGATCCCACGTATAGTAACGGAGATATTTTGAATTTTAAAAAATCCTCCCCTCTAAACCCCCCTCCCACTGGTCCGATTTCAGCCGTTAACGAACTTGATCTTTCTTTTTACATAAAACGACTAAATATCGAGTTTGGTAGCAATCAAACAAAAATTGCGACCGCTAGAGCGGTAACAGACACATATATATATATATATATATATATATATATATATATATATATATATATACAGTTTTGAACGGACCTCATTTTCGTCATCTACTAGGTAGGATCGATGGACATTTGAAGAAAAATTCCGTCATGAGTACAACCTCAATAGCTGATTTCCCTTAAGGGAAATCTGCTAAAATATGTAGTTGGTAGTGTGTTTCAGTTATTTCTACCGCTTACAAGAGTATATTAGTATAACTCCAGTCCCACAGTAAAAATAAAGTAATACTTAACATAGTATAATATAAGAGTTCTAAGTAAAAATTTACTTATAAACATACATTGGGAAAATGGATTTCTGTCAAGATTGCGGATAATTTTCCTTCTGGGAAATGAACTATTGTAAAAATAAGTTATATGATATAAAGTTTAATGAACTCATTCTGAATGAATAACCTAATACTCCTTCCGAAGTAATAGAATGGTACAGAAGAGGAACACTTAGTCAACAAAAGTGTACTATTTACTTTCTTAATTCCGGCCTGGAGAAAGACTTTCGGAGAGGCCTAAGTAAAATACTCTAAAGCGAAGTAAAGATCTGGTCTGATCCCAAAGAATGAAATGCTTTCTATCAAGATTTGGGAACACTGGTGTCTATTATAGTAGTAGTTAAAGTAAGTTAAAGTAGTAGTTAAAAACAGCAAACTATTTCGAAAACTTTGGACGAAATTAATTGTGGTTCGCAAAGACTAAGATTAAAAAAAAAAAGAATAAGTGAACTATGGAAGGAACCAAATCAATTTTTAAAGTAGCATTTAGTATTGGTTGAAATTAATTCTTCGTAGAGTATTACAGTAATTTTAAAGAAGTTTCAATGATGAATCTTTATTTTTCAATTGATGTTAAGTAACAGTAAATAAAAAGCTTTTCTTGTAAACATAATGTCAATCCTGACAGAAATATGACAACATAATTCATGAAATATATTTTAAAAGGTTTCATACATTTACGAGTAACTGATATAAATCATTCAGTTTCCAAAACCATTAAAATGTTTTTCGTTCTAAATGGCACGTATGCTTTAGTCTATAAAACCCACAAGAAACAAGACTAGTGTCCTTTCTTAACCTTTATGTAGGGTCGTGGAGTGCTCAGCACCCCACGCGTTCTTAGAATTGTCACTACTCCCATGAAAACAAACCTAGAACCTCTCGCCTTCCTGACATTTCCTGTCCCGCGGGTACCTTCCAATTCATTAGCTCAGTTCTCTTTTGCCTCTTCTCCGGATCACATATCTAGTGTGTTTAGGGTGCCCATCACCCCACGTCCCAATAGTGACAAAAGTTTTGCTCTATCGAAATGCAGCGTGATCGCGATATTTTTGATACTCGAGATCCTAATTTCGCGAGTTTAATTCTTCAAGAACTTGACCGTTTGGATAGTGAAGAAGCTTTATCTTTTGTGGACTCTTCTGAAGCAGAAAGTCATGAGCAAACTTCCACCTCACGATATATTCAGGAAGAAACCCCAAATTTTCAACGGGACGCAATCTTGTCAGATTTAGAGGACAGCGAGAACGAAGGAAATGTAGATGGCATTATCGTTAGCGACCACGATTCAGAATCTGAGCAAGAACCTTTGTCATCATCCGAAGATGAATCTGGTGACAGTTCTACGAATTCGAATTTTTACTATGGCAAAAATCGATTCAAGTGGTCCCAAGCTCCTCCCACGCGAAGAAGAGCACCAACACATAACATTATTGTTCATTTGCCTGGAATACGTCGGCAGAACCATTTCTTTGTCTTAAAAAAAATGTTACCTGAAAGTTACTTATATAATTAAAGTTTGAATTTTCTGTCAATTTTTTTTAAATTTTATTTTCTACCATGTTTCCCAAACTCTTTTTGATATTTAGAGAAAGGCTAAAATGAAATACTGAAAAGAAAAATTTTTTATTATTGTAATAGGTGAAATTTAAAATTGGGGTGCTGAGCACCCCACGTCCCAGTGAAGTCAAATTTTTTTCACATCCCTACATAAAGGTTAAAGTTTGTAAAATTATTTATTTAACTTATCTTTAAGTTTTTAATATATATATATATATATATATATATATATATATATATATATATTATGAGGACCTCAATTGAATTATCCATTAAATCATTATAGAAACCCCAAAAGTGCAAAGGACCAATTAAGCCCTTATCGTTCAGATGAATCATTTATTAATAACAAAAAAATTAGTTCTAACTCTTGAGCAGGTGTTCAAATGTTGCTGTTCCCTCTTTACCCCTCATTTTAAAAAAAAACTGCTTAAAATCTAAAGAAGCATGTGTATTTTTTTTTTCGTTACGAAAAATGACGGCAGAAGCCTTATCTATTTTCAATGTCATAAGTACCGATTTTATGCCTATATATATATATATATATATATATATATATATATAAGTCTGTTAACGCTCTAGCGGTCGCAATTGTAGTTTAATCGTTATCAATCTCGGTATTTAATCGTTTTACGTAAAAAGAAAGATCAAGTTCATTAATGGCTGAAATCGGACCAGTGGGAGGAAGGTTTAGAGGGGGAATTTTGAATATTCGAAATATCTCCGTTACTATACGTCGGATCGAAAACTTGTATAGAACCGATCTTATTGCATATCAAATTTACTATAAATATTATTATGTACATTTATTCTTTATCTTGTATATTTACTGAGATATTTGCATTTGTATTAAATATGTGCGGGTAACGTAGGAGATGAGATCGTAACTATTTTGCTCTCTTGAAATTGGTTTTGAGAGTAGTTTATACTACTGTTACTAGTATGCATATTTCTCAATTGTAAAACTTCGCGTGGGAAATCTGCTTAGTTTACGCAGCCCCTGTGTGACGCACTTTATTTTTAGTTATTGCAGTTTTATCCACGGATTCAATTTAAAAAAAAACTGTTACTTACTAAGCGATATATATATATATATATATATATATATATATATATATATATATATATATCATGACTAAACTCATGTGACTCAGGTAGAACTGAGATGTATTTCCACATCCATGCTGACTAAAACCTGTCACAACACTAGAGTCTATGCAGGATTCAAAGTAGGTGGCATACTCATGTTTTTGGGCTCTTTGGACCATCATCCCTATGACCCTCTTCCCATATGGGCTTAAGTAAGTCCCTCTAGACTTCAGTTCCTAGTGTGCTTTGTTGACAATGGTTACTCTTCCATTAAATTTTATTCATTTACGTTATTTTTATTATTACTGTTATACAACCAGTAATAACATTGGATAACATTTTTTTGTTTTCATAAGAAAAAAAATCTGCCTTAAAAATTAAATATATTTTTAATAGTTGTTTTTACCCCGTTTTATACATCGTAATTAAGAGATTCAATGAATATATCTCCTAATCAACAAAAATAATTCAATTTCTATTACTTTTTTTCATCAACAGTAAGAATGTTGTTCGCACAACTTTTTGCTCCGTGCTTCATATATATGTGTGTATATATACACCATTAATGTTTTTATATTGAACTTGAGGCTGAGGTGGTTGAGGATTTGACAAATTTCACTGTTTTATATTGAAATATTAAAAGTGACAGAAGCAATACCGTCGACTAGAGAATTAACTCTCAGCTACACAAATTTATTTTCCAATTATTTTTGCAATATTCATGGAATAACGTTTTCACGCCGACTGTTTGAAAAAAAAAAGTAGGATGGCTTGGCGCATTAGCTTAAATTGCCCAGGACCAAATGTGGGGAGTGGTTAGCTGAAATTCGAAAAACAATATTTTTATAAAAAAGGCTTTGATTTTGAACATTTAACAAAACCCATCGAGCTTACTTAAAGAGTTAAGACGTTTTGAGAAAGTAACACCAAAAATTGAGGCATGATGTGACCAAAGGGGTTGCCGCCATTGGTTACTGCAACATAATGTTAAAATTGTTACTTTTATTACAAAAATATTAAACGTTGGTTATAAGGGTTCTTTTGGATTGAAAAATTAAATACACAAACTTTGAAATTTTTACCACTACACAATTTATTTGGTGACACGCTACACAATTGGTAAAATACTTTTCACTATTAACCACAGTATGCACTGTTAACCTCATGTCTTTATTAGACAGCACAATAACTGACGATCACTGGAATTACTTTTTTTTTTTAAATTTTATTAAGAATATTACAGTCTGCATTTAAATCCATTTGGTAATGTGATATGTACGATACAATCGTCCTCCATCACTCTTGACAGAAGCTACACCCCTTCACCACAATGAGAGGAGCAGCACCTCCCTGCCTGGCAAGGAAGTCAAGAGCTAAGGAGGAATGGCACTTGATAAGAAAATAGACACTGCTATCACTTCACAATTCGAATTACTGGTCAAAGCATTGAAACTGCACTGAACGCACTGATGTTCAATTAAGAAAACTGAAAAACTGCCAGGCGTGCTTTATTTATAAGGCCGGTATCGGTTCTAATAGGTTCGAAGAGCCAACTCACCCCCTAGGTTCTAGATCCCGCCCTGCTTTAACCTACGCCAATCTGCTTGCACGGACGCCTTAATTTTCTTTTTACATCTTAAATGCGCGACTAATGCGT
Source organism: Riptortus pedestris (assembly GCA_019009955.1). Taxonomy (NCBI): domain Eukaryota; kingdom Metazoa; phylum Arthropoda; class Insecta; order Hemiptera; family Alydidae; genus Riptortus; species Riptortus pedestris. The sequence goes on from CM032232.1 coordinate 29,468,964, forward strand.
CAAGTAGACAAATGCATATTTTGCAACAATATAATGAGTTTATAAATAATTCAGAAATGATTACCTCATAATGAAATATGTGTATGTAATCTTACTAAATCTCTTCAAATCGGATCCAATTCTATACCCGTGGTGGTGACAAGACATTTTGATTACACAATAAGCATTATGAGAAACTCTCTATATGATTTAAGTGCACTTTGAAGTTGATAAATATTATTAAAATAAAAACGACAAAAAAAAAGATTAAAATTAGGGCATACTTGTATGATAGTCTAATCTCATTGAAACCTGGTTTAGCCAAGTATTTAGAGTGGCTCATTCTTCAGATAAGTAATTACGTTATTTTCTTTCTTTTTTATTGTATATATGTATATAAATAATTTTAAAGGAATGTTAGGAACGTTATGAGTATTATAAAATGTATTGAAAAAACATTTCAAAGAAAAGGAAATCTGTTTGTTTTAGTTTAGGACTCTAAACATTGTAATGATGAGAATAAATGTTTCTCGCGTCTATCATGTGACTGGGAAAACCTTCATTGTGCAACACTTTAGATGTGCGGTTACAATCACTTTGGTGGTTTTAGACTTCCCTGATTCGTCAAATTGTTCTACGCCATCCTAACACTTATATTTTACTGTAACATGCTTGCAACAAATAATATATGAATTAAATGGAACACGTTAATTTCCATTAAATGTTAAAAATAAAACTTACTTAAAAAAAAAATGCATTACATAAATTACTAATATTATAATTCATTTCCCTATACATCATAGAAAATGTAGGTCATAAAAATATCACAAGTTCGAATTAATTTTCAAATATCGATCACTGTAATAATTAATGGTTTAAATCTTAAAAACAGACTAAATATATTTTTTTCTAAATTTTAGCAGATTTCCCTTAATTTTCAAAAAATGTCTTTAAATGTCCATCGATCCTACCTAGGAGATGACAAAAATTAAGTCCGTTCAAAATTATGTATATATATATATATATATATATATATTTGTCTGTTAACGCTCTAGCGGTCGCAATTTTTGGTTTGATCGAAACCAAACTCGATATTTAAACGTTTTATGTAAAAAGACAGATTAAGTTCGTTAATAGCTGAAATCGGACCAGTGGGAGGGGGGATTTTCGAAAATTGGAAATATCTCCATTACTATACGTCTTATCAAAACATTGTATAGAATCAATGTTATTGCAAATTAAAGTTACTACAAATATTGTTATATACATTTATTCTCTATTTTGCATATTAACCGAGATATTTGCATTTTTATTAAATGATGGCAGATAACGACGAGAGTGAATTTTCCACCAAAAGATAGTTCGTCCGTTTCCGTAACTGGCATTCGTATGGAGATTTCTGATATTTTTGAAAATTCGAAATATCTCCGTTATTGTGCGTCAGATCGAAGTATTGTACTAAATCAATCTTATTGCAAATTAAATTTACTATAAATATTGTTCTATACATTTATTCTCTATCTTGAATATTAACCGAGATATTTGCATTTGTATTAAGTGTGTGTGGTCGGCAGAAGTCGGCTATATTCTGGACTTTCCGCCGAAAGCTAGTTCGGTCGTTTCTGTAACTGTTCGTCCCTCGTGAATTGCTTTAGAGATTCGTTACTACTACTACTGTTATTAGTAGGCAGATTTCTCTATTGTAAAACTTCACGTGGGAATTCTGCTTAGTTTACCCAGGCCTATTGGCCTATAAAGTGATGCCAGGCTTGGATCATTTTTACCTCTAATTAGAGTTAATGCATATACAGCTTTAATAAATCAATTGTTCGAAAAAGTACTGAAATAAAAACAACTCTTATATCAATTAATATTTTATTTAACTAAGATTGTCAATACTTCTGTTGTTCTCTTAACTCTGTTCTTACCCCTAAAAAAAAGGCCCCTTTACTGTCCGTTTTGTTTAAAAAAATATGTATGAAATATTTCATGAATTTTGAGAATTGAAAGTAACTTAATTTTATTTTTACAGCAACGAAAAGGCAGCGGATAGTGAGAACAAAAATGAAGAATCCACAATACGAAGATTAATACCTCAGGTACGAATACAGCATGTCTCTTAAGATTTAATGTAATATGTATGTTTTTTATAACAGCCAGATTTGTTAATTTTTATAAGTGATCCTATTTTTAAATGATTTATATACAATTAATAACTATATACAATCCGTATAATGATGAGACTTCCAGACACTCAGATCTCCCCATTTTCACGTGTGTGAGTTCCTTAGTCCTTCGTTAGTGATGAGGGAAAAAATAAAGTTATTTTTATTTATAGACATAACATCAATAAATCATCATATAAAAAGTCTAAAATTATAGAACGTCAAATAATAAAATTATAACTAAATATTTTATGAATGAGCATAGTACAAAATTCAAGTAATTGTAATCTGAAAAACATGTCAATATTACATCACACCTGCTCAGAGGGGGAAAAAAATGGTGATGAGCATAGTTGGTGAAAGATTAATACGAAATGGATGTCTAAAAATGTTAATCTTGCTAATGTTTGTCGTAATGCCCTGTTGACATAGATATGAAAATGTCAACACTCATGCATGTGTCAATTAGTGCATATCATTTGAAGATAATTTGTACACCATAGATGTAATTTGTATGTTAAATGTTGGCATATATTTGAATTTTATGGAGATATGAGAAAATGTTGTTATTGTATGGGCTGCCTTCCGTCAATAGTTCTTGTAATTCATAGGGGAACACCTGATGTTATGGTTTTCGTCATTCTGTCAATATATGTCTTATCGTCAAGTGAATGTGACAAGTTGAGCAAGTGGGTCTGTCAGTCTTTGTCATTAAGTATGAGTGTGTTCATTTGTTGTGGCGGTTTCTAAGACTCGAGAGAGCTACTTCTTCTGATGACCTGTAATTAAATTTAATAAATATGTCATGTAAGTAGGCAATCATTAATGTAGTATCTAGCAAAGAATTATCATTGTTTTTTTTTTAAATTAGTGTTAAGATATTTTGAAAAGGAATGGCCCCTGGAGAGGTAGTTCTTAAAACACGAAAGATGTAGGACAATATGAATAAAGTTTGCTCGGAAAAAAATGTATTTTTATTGTTGGCCCTTGCCATTAAACTGTGAAGAAATTTAATTATAAGCTGAAACTGATCACGGTAATCATTTCACAGTTTTAAATTAACAGACATGAATTGTATTTGGTATTCAAGACCATTGAGAAATGGGTGAAAAAGAATTCAATAAGAAAATAATTTACATTCACTGAGACTGCTTGTTTACATTATAGACTTCATAGTGTGAATGTAAGTATTATAATTTAGAAATAAAAGTGATAGTTTAAATATGTTTTAAGTATGTATAAATAAATATGATTCATGATAGAAGAATATTGTAAGAGGACTCCAGCTGTTAGGGACACGTATTGCGAATGACATGCTTCAGGATCCCTTGAAGGGTTTGGAAGAATACAACCCTTCGATCCAGATACACACACACACACACACACACACACACACACACACACACACACGTATTTCATATATTATCTGACCTTTAGAGAATATATAGAAAGCGAGGGAACGTAAATATGGATGTGACAACGTCATAAAAAAAGCAAGCAAACAAAGATACTAAAGGTTAAATAATAACACAGAATATTGAATTTATCAAATAAATCTGTTTTCATTCATAAATATCAAAATGAGTTATTATTTTATTTAAATAGACGTGACTCGGGAGTTAATAATAAAACTTTATAAATATCCTACTCATAAATTAAAAGAAAAAAACCCTCCAACAAAAATTACTTTGTATATAGACAGAATTAGAAGTCTTTCATTTGAATTGCTAATTGGAAATTATAATTACCTAATTATTCCAAACATTTCAGAAATAAAACTGAAATTAAACATGCTGTAACCACTTAACCTCAAGATTCTAACGAGGATGGGTGTTGAGATGAGGAAGATAATCATATGACCATACGCCATCATTTTATGCTACATATAAATATATATATATATATATATATATATATATATTGTAACTACAATAACACTAGAAATGTAAACACCCATACGGATGAGGACAAAGACCCACTACACGATAACAATTTACCGGAACACTAGTTAAAACCCACCTCGTTTGACAGATCTGAAAGGTAAGTTAACAGATCTAATAAAACGTAAACAACCCACTACACATAACAATTTACCTGAACACTAGCACAACCCGTTGACAGATCTGAGTGGTAAGTAAACAGATCTCGATTTAAAACGTAAACAACCCACCACACGAAAACTATTTACCTGAACATCAACATCCCTCGTTTGACAGATCTTAGTGGTAAGTAAACAGATCTGGACTAAACGTAAACAACTAATACGGTGAACAGAGCATAAAACCCACTGACCGACGGACGACAACTCAGTACAACTATCAACAGGCTTGAAGATGATGCCATCGCATCGAAAGCGCTTGCCAGCTGTACTCAACCATCAGCCAGTGACGACGGTCTCCACCGAGAGGTATGACAATATTAAGCGAGTTACTCGTACGTTCTTGTTTTTACCTTCATTAACCTCCCCTCACCTTCTACTCATCGCGTTCTTACATATAAATAGAGAATATGTGTCGGGATGAGATCACAAGTATATTAACCCAGGAAATTGAAAATCTGCTAAGTTTACGCAGCCACTGGGTGACGGACGTTTTTAAAGAAAAATGTTTGTTTACTGTGGCACAGTTCTTGTCAAATAAACCATAAATAGAACATTTACATACATACATTTAGGTAACGTACTTCGATTCAAGAATAATTTTCTTCATAGTAATATAAAATTATAATAAATTTCTCTTTTACAGATTTTAGCTGTCACAGCGAAGAATACTCTCGCGCTGAACTTCGGGCTCAGCATAGGATTTCCGACAATTGTCATTCCTGCACTGCTAGCACCCGATGCTGACATCAAACTGTCCAAAGAGCAGATCTCATGGTTAGGTACGTAACTGATTTTAATCAACTGAGAAAATCCACTAATAAATTAAATAATGGATTGCCAGACACTAACACAAGTTTTTTTTTTCCGTGAAACACTTATTTTTTAAATAAAACTTCCTTTAGTAAACTCCTAGTCATGTCATAGTAACTAAAATCTATTATTACCTGCACCTCTTTATTCTAAGCTTGAAGCGAAATATTGTTTTAACGAGACATTTATTATGCGAGATACATACAAATTCGTTGAGCAATTACGTCATCAATTAATATTTTACGTTCTTGCTTCGAAAATGTCTAATTAGATCTATAACATACTTAGAGATTTAACCGTTTCAGTAATCACTAAAGATCATCTTTTTGCTTGCCAAAAACTGGACCAATAATAGTGGGGGTTTAGAGGAAGGGGGATTCCAAAATTCGAAATACCTGTGTTTTTATGAGCTGGATTGTAAAATATTATAGAATCAACCTTGGTAAACTATTGATGTTCAACAATTGTTTTGATATAGATTTTTTCATAAGTATTCAGAGAGTTAATCATAATTTATGTCCTGCGTAACGGACATTTTGTTTTGGAATATAGTCATTGATTTTCTTTTTTCGACTAATTCGTAAAGTACTTTGAGTGCCTTGATAAATTATTTAACTATTGTTAAGTAGTATTTGCATTGATATCTTACTATCTGGGTATTTAGTAGCATCATAACTGGTGTAATTTTACATGCTCCTAAAATTGACCGTTATTACTGGAAGCATTATAGAAGGTTAATCAAAGTGTGTGTGTGAGAGAGAGAGAGAGAGGGGGAGAGAGAGAGAGAGAGAGAGAGAGAGAGAGAGAGAGAGAGAGAGAGAGAGAGGAGAGAGAGAGAGAGAGGGGAGAGAGAGAGAGAGAGAGAGAGAGAGAGAGAGAGAGAGAGAGAGAGTAAATGAACCATGCAGTGAGGTAGAGAGATTGGGTGTCCCGGCCCTAATACCGGTGAACTTACATGCTCAGCAGACACAGACAGGATCATTCACCAACCATTCATTCATCATTCTAAGCGTTCTATCGACTCTCTCAGGTTCTTCACTCAACCTGCCACTCTCCTTTTCCTTCACGGTGAATGTTTCGATTTTCTTTCTAAGCCAGCTGACTCCTGATTCTGAGTCACCAGGTGATTCATGATGGAGCTTCGCTTTATATAGGGATGAAAAAGAAAGAAGAAAAAAGTAAACCTTTAGTTTCTAGTTAAAAAACCCTCCAGCGGATGACTCTCGAAAGCCCTTTGAAGATACTAGTAATAACCACTCACAATAGGAATATTGAATTAGCTGGTTTGCGTCAGTTCGATTGACTCTAGCCCCTGAAACACTGGCTATCTATTACCGATTCTTTTTGGTTCTGTGGTTACGAATTACGAGTTAAAATATCTCCAAAATATCAATTTTTGAAAAACTTAGAAACGCAGAAAACACTAGTTTTTAGCTATGATACATATATTTCAATTCCCGGGGCTCAGGTCATGTGTGTTAAAGAGTTGGCCTTAATGTCACATAGTAAAGTAAGTAAAGTAGTAGAATGGTGGGATCGATTCCCGCCTGGGCAATTGGAATTTATTTAGTGACGGAATTCATTAAATAAAATCTTTAGTCCCACCCTGGCTAGAAAAGGGTGGCAACCTGTAGATAACCCGTCCCAGTTAACCTTAGTAACAAAATAGTGGACATTAATATAAAAAAAAAAAATTTAATTCCAATGGATCGCTTTGTTCACATTTATCTGTTCCCCAGATTTCCAGAGTCACTTAATAACATGATTCTTCGCTTTTGAAATCCTTTGATCATAATTCCTTAATATGTTTCGTAAACTAAAATATGGAATTATAGTGGGATAGAAATACACTCCTTAACCTAAAAGATTTGTGGCTATTTGTCAGCAGTTGAGGAAGAAAATGACAGGATACTGGGAGAACATCCCAATGGATCACGACTCTCAGCTTCAGAAACTTTATTCGCTATTAGATATTTACAGAAACTATTCAAGATTAAAATGTATTTGTATCACCTGTTTATTCACTTCTAAGAGGCACATATTAGATCAAAGATAATAAAATCAGTATAGGCATTACAATCAGTGGAAAAACCTTGCAATGTTATGAGCTGCTAGACGACGGTGACTCTAAAATGGACGTTCTGTAACGTGAAAACCAGAATCTAAGGTAGCTGAGAGGTTTAGCAAGGAGCATACGACTTTGGCTCCAGTATAAAGAAGAATAAAACGAAGTACATCAGATCATCCCAAAATTGCAAAGAAAAAGAGGGTTCTTTCGTTTTCTGGAGAAAACCTTTCCTACAAGTACATCGTACAAGTATGAGAGGGGAGTGGTAACGAGATGTGTTTTCTAAAATAATTCTATGCTGGTCGGATAGGCATCAAAAGTAACGTTGTAGGTACCTAAATTAAGTTTCTTGACGGAAAGCAAGAAAAAAAAGACAAGATGCTGTTTCGAAATCAAAAACACATAGGTGGTGCAAATTGTGTAGACAATAGATTCTATCAATAATAGAATAGAAAAGGGCATCAGCAACACACACAAAAAGAAACTACAGTCCTTTCAGAGCAAATTACTTCGAATAGCGGCGAATGCTCCCTGGTTTGTTAGGAACAGCCAAATCCACAGGGAATTAGAGGTTGCTCCTATTTCAGTACATATCCAACAACTTGTAAGGAAGTATCATGGCAGCAGCCTCCCAATGTCAAGTGGAGCAACTCATGATAATTTAGGTGCAATGACTGAAGGACGACTACGTCCGAAGTTGTACCAAAATCTCTTAATTTTGTAAAAAATCTTGTATAATAACATCCTTTTGTGTATAATACTTATGTATTGGTCCAAATAAAAATTTTCTTTCTAGAATAGAAAAGAGATAAAGGAACTCATTTGACCCACGGGTCATAGTACGGGTGTGTACTTCAGATGGTTCGTAGTAAGGACGACTTATGGATTATGTCCGAAGCAATGAAACGTTTTAGAGGTCTTAGACTGTCATGACATTAGCACCAGCTACCTGTCTAGGAAAAATGGCGTATATCTCGGACCCTAGATAACATTTAAGGGTGTTGTAGATTAACTCTCCACGGGTATGACAATCAAAAGTAATTTGACAAGAATATTAACATTTCTCTTTTTACGTATGCTTTTATTTGTCCAAAAAAAAGAATATAATTACACTCGGTCATTTTAAAGTACATGCACTTAAAGAGAAAAACTTAATCTATAAGTTAGTTACTTTCTCCTGATACATTTGTTGATACTTCTTTCTCTACTCGACCGGGGCAAGGACTCTGCCGTTTGAGCTTGTTCTTCAGGTTTTGATTTAGCTGAAATTGGAAATCATTATAAACCTTACTATGCAAAATTACTTAGACTAGCGACATGCCGATACTGTCATTATGACATATCATTAGAATGCAATACTCCATTCGATAGGTGAAAGTTGATCTAATCTCCAAAGCAAGATTATTAGGGCTGTAATCATCATTATACAACGGCCTAGTTTGCAAATATGTTTCGAATTTATTTTTAAACTGAATTTTACATAAAGAAATCGATTTATTTTGTTATTACAATTCATTTATGATGTATAAATTTTGGTTTTGGAACACCAGGAATAAAACTAGTCATAAGTAAATTAAGGCATATTTCAGTTAAAATCAATATTAAAATGTAGGTGGCAAAGTATTAAGCAAAACGTACATTAGACTGTCTTCTTGTCAAAGACGGTTTTTTCCATTCAGGAACTTTTGTAAATTCGTTAATAATCATTGCCTGCATTCTTTGAGTCGATTTGAAGAAATAACTGCTGCATAACTTTCCTTGACTTTACCAAAGTTTTTGACAGAATTAAGTACAAATATAAAAAATGCTTTGACTACGTTTCTAATTCCAACGAACATTAGTATTAATGGAAGATGCCCAAAGAGCAACATTTTGTCTCTGCACTTTGACCTAGCGATCGATTTTAGTTTCCCGGAGTACAGAGAAAATGACATGTCTGTTGAATATAGATGCACATATTTGATAATTTTCCTAATTTAATCTCCTTTAGGCATGCTCATCAAATATGTATAATGGGGGAAAAAAAATCATCACGTAGGGGCTTCGTTAACTAAGCAGATTTCCCAAGTGTGTCTCGTATTTGCATTTATCTCAAAAACTAAAAGTTCAATGAGAACAATATTTGGTATTTAGCTTTAAAATAATGTGCTTCATAGTTTAACAGCTAATTGCTAACATGATATGAAAAAGAGCGAGGGTTTACTAACTAAAAACGGGGCTGAAAACTAAAAAAATGCAAATATTTCGGTTAATAATCAAGATAATGAAAAAAACGTACATAACAACATTTCTTGAAAATCACATTTTCAATAAGATTTATTCTATACAAATTTTCTATCCGTCTCATAATAACGGAGATATTTAACGATCAAACAATAATTGCTACCTCTAATCGTTTTCTACGGACCTCATTTTCGTCACCTCCTAAGTAGGATCAATGGAAATTTGAAGGAAATTTCGAAAATCGCGTCATGAGTACGACCTCAATAGCTGGTTTCTCTTAAGAGGAATCTGCTAGCAAATTGGATATATACAATACTGATGGCTTGAAGATTGATAGTTCCAGGATAGAAAAGGAAATAAAATATCTTGGTGTGAAATTCTAGGGAGAGATACGTCTTGACTCTAAATGAGTTATTAACTTTCCCGTCCACTAGCTAAATAAGGTATCAAAGCAGTTGATAGCTAAAACCCGATCAAAAATTGAAAATTCTGCTGAATATATGAGGTCTCACACATAATTTTTCACATGCTAGGATTTCAAGCTTATCCTTCAGTAAAAGTGAAAAATTTGCCATAAAACTGTATCAAAGAGTTTACATTTGTCATTAATCAGACTGAGCAATATATGATCACAGAGTTTTAAGATTGTTCAAAACGTTTATGTACAACATAAACACTTTCATAATGCTCCAGGAAGAAGACATTATCTGTGTTCAAAACGCAAAAGAAATAGCGAAATGGCTCCAAGCCTTGAACCTTACAATCGATAAAAGATAACGTTCACGTTCGACGTTTAAAGAAATATTTATGTCAAATAGCGTACATTTAATGACCATATTTTTTTTTCAAACCGAAAAGGAGTTGAATCATTCTGAGAATGAGTTATTCCTTTTACCATAGCTTAATAACACCGAATGACATAACTAAAGTCAAGGTAACATCCATTTTTCAGCTAAGCACGTTTGGCCTGGCCAAAAACCACAAACCACTACACCAGCGTCATATTTTCGTGCCTGAGGTCTACTGTAGAAAGGAAAAAACGAACTAAATGGTATCACATACATTTATTCTTGTTATTTATTATTTATCAGCTTTGTGCTACACAGGCTAAGTAGCTAGGTAACACATTATTTTCAAGAGAAAGAAAAACCATATTCGTCTAATGTTTCCGAATTAAGCATTTTTTCTAACCAAATATTTCGAAGTACAGGCAAGATTCTTTCTAAATGGACGTTGTATTGAACACTGAATTGTATTACACATGTTCCCGTAAAGAAATATAACAGATCGAGGGAAGATAGGGCCCGCCAAATCTCCTTTAACCATTCTTGCATCATCCGTTCAGGTTTACAAGTATCAAAGATTAATTTTCATTTTAAGTACTTCTTCAAGAAACTATTCGTGAATAGCTGTCAAGTAATCAGAATTCTAGAAGAGAAGAAGTAGTTCTTTTTCGGTTGAGGCATGGCCGTTCACGGATAACACACGAACACCTTATGACTATGACTGAACCACCATTATGTACACTGTGTAATACACAACTAACTATCAAACACTTACTTACAGACTGCAGACTAATGAATGTCAAGACCTTACCCACCAACCTTTCAGAACTACTACACGACAACAGCCCATACATCGCGAAAATCATGAAACACTTCCAAGAAACACAACTTTTCAACCAAATTTAACACAAAGATTGAACTGTATACATAAAAAGTTGGCTTTCTTCTCTTTTTAACATCCACTGGAGAAAACGTAACTGTCATTTTACCGAAGTGTATTATAACATATTTTTTTTTTTTTTTTTTTATAATAAAGTGGCTATACCAACTTTTATTTTTATAATGTGAGTCAGTGTGAAACACTTCAATTTCGTCAGAGCTAAATAAATAAATAAATACTTCTTCAGAAATATTATCCTTTTCCAAAACGGAACATAATGTAACTGCAGTTTTGACAGCTCTCTTTTTCTTTTTCTACAGCTGTTAAAAAAATGCATTAGTCTGTTATTGGGTAAAAAGTAGATATTGTAATTATAATATAACACCATACAAAACCAAATTTCTTTGGGAGAACGGGAATTGTGGGTGAAGACCATAAGATTGGAAGAGGAAACTTTGACACCATTTCTTTGGAATTTATGATTTCATAACTAGATATTTTTATAAAGAAGTCTATGAGAGAATTTCTATTATGTTCTTATTTTGGGACAAGCTAGAATACAAATATCTTAACTTGCCCTTCCATGGTTCCATTTTGATCCTAATTCACTGCATTTCCATTCTGGAATTTTAATATCTTTGTAAAATTGTATCACTTGCACTGGGCAATATACCATTGGACCATGTACTCCATCTAATTTGTTTTTAAACTCCTCTTCAAATAAAATAATGCACTGTTCATAAACTATCTTATTTCCATCTTCCACGTTGCTATATTCCTTTCTTTTCCTTCTGAACATGATTTATATGATCATCAATCAAGATTAAGTGTTTTTTTTAAAGTAATAATATCAGAATTATTTATTGAAAAACAATGATGGAAGTCAGAATTCTTCTTAATTATTTAGAAGTAATACTTAATTTGTTCATTTTCAGATACTAAATAATAGTGTTATACTAAAGTAATTAAAAAAAATAGTGTTGTACATTAGAGAGAAAAAATATATAAAAATTTTATTGAAAAACTGAGGAACACAAATAAAGAATATTCATAAACAATCCATAAACCTAGTTACTTAGTTATTAACTCATTGTATAATACTTTATTAGAAGCATTAAGCGTTATAAATCATGTTATTCCTGCAACATTACAAAGGTTAATTGTTGTCGGTATAATAAATGGATATAGAATAATATTCTATAATGCAGGTTGGGTTTGAACAAAAATAGTTGTCATTGCAATGCTTGAAAAACAGTATAGTGAGAAATATAAATGGGCTTAAGCTGGTTAATATAGATTACATAAATCCATGATACTTTGAACGACTAAATCAGTAATCAAACTGGACTAAATCTCACGTCATAAAAGGTTAAACATAACAATCTACACTGACGGTAGAAAACGTGTCAATTCGTGTGGTAAAGGATTCAGTTCAATTCAATCATGACGTAATTATTCATAGACTGAAGTATAGACTTCGACAGAACTATTCAAACAATCAAACAGAGTAAAGTGCACACAGTGAATGCAGTAGACTGCAACTGCAAGTCCAGGCTATAGAAATTAATTAGTACAAACATACACAAGACCTATAGATGATGGTATTTGACATACGCAATGCATCCATCATGTGCACATACAAATATATAACAAATGGACCATAACTCTCTCGGCAAGCGAACATGGTTGAATATGCATTTAGAAACTGATTACTTATAAATAACTAAAAGTCCGTCAAGCAGGGGCTGCGGCTTTAATGTTGAATGCACCAGTTAAATATTGAATATGGTAAAAAAGAAATAAACATATCTGTGTTAAGAACGTGAAATCTTAAATTATGTCGCCACCACACAACTTATTTGCAAGTAAGTGAAAACAATATTTGGTATTTAAGCTTTAAATAGAGTAGTTCATTAAAAACCAGAGCATTGTTTACCTGGCATGAGTAGGAGTGGAGTTCCATTGAAGGCTGAAATAAATAAAAAAATCCAAATATCTTGGTTAAATTGAAGGCAGAGAATAAATCTATATGTCAAAATTTATAGTAAATTTAATTTGAAATACGATTTATTTTATGAATTTTTTCGATCTGAAGTATAGAAACGGAGATCTATCGGATTTTTGAATTCCCCCCCTTCAAAACCACCCTACAACTAGTCCGTTTTCAGTCATTAATGAACTTGACCTTCAGTGTCTCTTGAAATGCTTATATATTTTATTGGTAACGACCAGGTTATATTTATATACGGTGTTTTTTTTGTTTTTTTTTTTGAGTTCTGGTCAATGTTGGTGAAAAAATCTTAGTTTATACCGATATTTCGAGAATATTTATTTTTTCTTGTTCAGGGCGACTAAAAATACTTAAAAACTACTGTACATAACGTATTACGCTTAGGAATACTGGTTACAATAACCGCAATAGCCGATTTCTCTTTATGTATAAAAGTAGGTCACGCAAGGGCTGCGTAAACTAAGCAGATTTCCCCCGAGAAGTTTTACAATAGAGAAATTTCACGAGAGTCAAGCATTTAAGGAAACGGCCGAACAAGCTTTTGGCGGGAAAATCACTTTCGTCCGTTAGTCGGCCAGATTTAATAAAAATGCAAATATCTCGGTTAATATTCAAGATAGTATTAGTATAGTAAATAGTAGTAGTATAGTAAATAGTAGTATAGTAAATAGTAGTAGTATAGTAAATTTTATTTGCAATAAAATTGATTTTGTATAATTTTTCGATCCGACATATAGTAACGGAGATATTTCGAATTTTCGAAAATCCGATTTCAGCCGTTAACGAACTTGATCTTTCTTTTTACATAAAACGACTAAATGTCGAGTTTGGTAACGATCAAACAAAAATTGCGACCGCTAGAAGGGTAACAGACAAATATATATATATATATATATATATATATATATATATATATATATAGATAGATAGATAGATAGATAGATAGATATACAGTTTTGAAGGGACCTCATTTTAGTCATCTACTAGCTAGGATTTATGGACATTTGACGAAAAATTTCGAAAATTCCGTCATGAGTACAACCTCAATAGCTCGGAAATCTGAAATTATTAAACCTCAAAACATTTTGCCTAGATTATTTTATGACCAGTGTATACGTTGTGAAACAAACTACTGCCACAGACGGAATCAATTCCATATTTTAACTCACAGAGGATAAATGGAATATTGTATAAAATAAATAGAATTCATCATGGTTTCTCATGCATGCAAGCCGGCAATGCATTTTGTTTACAGCTGAGAACAAAACAAATAGATTTAATTCTCGTTTAACAATGCCTGTAAAAGTGAAGATATTCTCTTCCGATTCGTTTATTGGAACAATGCTCTCAACACTGTCAGAGGAAAATCTAATAAAAATAATAGACATATTTGTAATAGCACGTTCCACACCAATAAGAACGGAATGGAAATTGAACGAAACTACTGATTACTTGATAGTGAAAACATACATAACTAACTAACCTTTTAAGCGTCTAGGTGACAGTTGGAAAGTTCAAATATCTTTCACAATCTGACCTTATCCCAGCAACAAGTGTCATGAGTGACATACTTAAGATTAAGATACTTCACTTAGCTATCTTAATTTTTCCACCCCCACAACTTAAATCATTATTCTTAATCTCAACATTATTATTAATTAACATTTAATGGTAATATGTTATTGTTTTTTTACATTATCTCATAAATGATTCCAAAAAAGTATATATATATATATATATATATATATATATATATATATATATATATATATATTCTCCCATTTGTCCATACATCCCACATTAGAACAATCTAAATATTCGAAACTGACTTCAGACGTAATCATTTCACAATTCTTCTAAATACAATTGCAGGAATAGAGGTATACGTCAAAAATTCTTTACTTGGGGTATCGAAATTTGTAATCAATGAAAGTTTTCAAATTTAATTATGTGGTTCCTTAATCTCACACGGAAAACCTAGATCAGATTCCAGGCTGTACAATAGGAATTTATTTATTTATTTTGGTCTCACTCAAACCAGAAAACCTGTAGACAATCCGTCCTATGATAGCGGAAACTGGACTTTAATAAATAATAATATATTTAATAGCTTTTGAACGTATGTTTCCTTTTTAATTTACATTATACCACCGATAAATGAATGTATAGTAATAATCCTGATTCTATCGACAGCTTAATTTAAATATTTTATTTTATTTGAGATGCCGCTACAATGACGATTCATCTTTTAACATGTTAGAATATAATTGTACAAAATTAAAGAAATATTAAAATTTTTACAAATAGAATGAACACAAAACTAAATATAAATTGTTAGTATATTTACAACATGAGGAAAAAAACAAGATAAAAATAAATCAAATAAAAAAAAAAACTATAAATAGCTTAACTGGAAGAAGGTAAAACTTGTATTCCACGTACAGTGGTTGCAATATATAACTTTCATAATTGGTTGCTGTATATAATTTTAATTTAGACCATTGTTAAATCTTTCTTCACACCGAGGCCCGCAGTAATATATTGTTCACAAATAAGACCTCACAAGTGTATTCTACCAGCTCATAGAAAATCTGCATAGTTTATGCGTTCCTTGAGTAAAAAAAAGTGTTTTATGTTAGTAATATTCTTTCATAACTTTTTCAATTGTCAGACATCGTATTTGTGAATACAGTGACGTCCAGTGGTGAAGCTCATTCAAGGAAAACAAGTTTATTAATGCATAAGGTAGATTATTAATGAGTTAAAATTTCATTCTTACATATTGAAAGGACTATTTCCCGTCTTACATTGTATGCATTGCATAAGTCCTGGGCTTCAGCAATCCTCTTCTTAGAACCTCTTCTTAAGGGAAATCAGCTATTGAGGTCGTACTCATGACGCTATTTTCGAAACATTTCTTCAAATGTCTATCGATCCTCCTGGGAAGGATCGATGGACAGATGACGAAAACTAGGTCAATTCAAAATTATATATATATATATATATATATATATATATATATATATATATATATATATTTGTCTGATAGTACAAATAAAGGGTTGGGACCACCAATATAAATGATACTGTTGTCATACCTCTCGGTGGAGACCGTCGTCACTGGCTGAAGGTCGAGTACAGCTGGCATTGTGCTATAGATGCAATGGCACCCTCTTCAAGCCGTTGTAAACTTTTTGACGGGCTTGAAGATGGTGCCATTGCATTGATTTATTCTTAATGAAAATTAGCTATTGAGGTCATACTCATGAAGCGATTTTTAAAATATTTCCTCAAATGTCCATCGATCCTATCCAGGAGATCTCGAAAATGAGGTGCGTTCAAAATGTATATATAAATTTGGGATTTTTAAAACTCGAATTATATCCGTTATTATGCGTCGGATCAAAAAATTGTATAGAACCAATCTTATTGAAAATAAAATTTGCTATTAATATTTTTTAATATGTTGTTTTAATATTAACGGAGATAATTCATTTTTTAGTTGTAAGCCATCAGTAAACCTCCACTGCTACTTATGTCATATTAGCGAAAAGCTGTTATATTATGAGCAACTTCATTCCGAGCTTAAATACCACATACTGATTTCATTAAAAGTTTTCTGTGTAAGATACATGAAATACGTAGCGCGGTGTCATCAATTAAAGGACATGAATAAAAAATATTTCATACCACACTCAATATTTAACTGTATCATTACACACTAAAGTTTATGTTAGTTAAGGGGCTGAAATCGGGGGTTAATTAGGGCAGTTTTATAGGGGGTGATGTTGAATATTCAAAATATCTCCCTTATTAAGAGCCGTATCGCAAATAGTAAAAAACCAATCTTGTTAAGCAATTGATGCTTTACAATTTTTGCTGTATACATATTATCGTAACTCGAGTATTAAGAGAGTTAAGAAAATATGTTTTGCATTTTATGGTTTTATTTGTACTTTCCCGTTTTCAGACCTCAATAACTCTCCCCTCCCTCCAACCCTTTCATCATCGGTTTTTACATAGAAATAGAGTATGTATAATGAGCTGAGATCACCAGTGTGTCCATTCCAGCATGTGGAAATCTGTTTAGTTTACGCAGCCCCTGCGTGACGGACTTTTCCGATAATCTACAGTATACTGTCTAAAGTGGCAGTGGTTACCTTAAAATTTTGGTGTATCATTAGGCGATGCATCTGCTATCGAGAACTACAACGATTTCTACCACGTGCTTAAATTATGCAAAAACAGAAAATCCCTTTCAACAACAGAATCCACTGCCTCTATGGCCGGTCTTGACGCTTCCAAGAACTTCGTTCTATCTATGTTTTATCTGAGATGAGTGTAATTGCAAACTCTTCTAGTATAATTGTTCTTAAGCACAAAAACAAATTAGCATGTTTTATCAGTATGTATCTCTTTATTCTTCAACTCATGACTGCCAAACAAAAGCATATCTTATGAATTCACAAAACATATCTTCTAACCTATATCTAACAATTCCAAAGAGATATAAATATAACAATCATTCATTACAATATTCACTCCATAACAATACCTCTCATTTCCGTCATCGAAATAAAATTTCAATAAATACATGTTTGGTACGAATATCCAAAATATAACTTGGGCACCTTGGGGCATCTTCCATTTCAGGATGGGTTTTCGTAGATATGAAAAAGTATTAGGTCATTGCTCTTGACGTTGATAAATGAGATTTCTCCAAATTCAAAGCCCTGTGCCAGAGGTGAGGCAATAATTTTTTATATTTACGTTCCGAAGTAGATTTTCATTAATAAATAAATATCTACTGTGTATTTTTTGTTTGAGTGGTATACACCCTTAGTAAATATACCATTAGAATGTATAACGTGTTTGCGAGACCAAATTATGATATTTGAAATAGGCAATGAAGGAAAACAAAAAAAAATCATTCTTTTTACAAAGATTATGCTTTACTCTGTGATTTCAGGCGTTAATTCAGTCCACGCCGTCGAATAAAAACGTTCATCACTTAGGGGCTGCGTCAACTCAGCAGATATCCCTCCACATATTCTCAAATTATATGTAAAAACCGATATATAGAAGGCACATAAAAAGAAAGAACGAATAACTCGCTTAATACATGATTTACGAAACGATGTATACAACAACAATTGAAGAACATTAATAGTTAAACAATATTGTTTCTATAACACTTTACAATCCGATTCAAATTACAGAGATTTCTTGGATTCCCGTACCCCACCCCTCTATAGCCCCATTTTTTAAGGTCCAATTTCTGCCAATAAAAATGTCAACTTTAGTGTTGACAGAAACGGTTGAATATCGAGTATGGTATAAATTAAATAACCAATTTCAGAAAAATCGTAATTGATGATGTCAAATCACAATTTATTAGCATTTGTCAAAGCTCAATGAAAACCCTATTTGGTATTTAACCTTGGAAAGAAGTGAATAATGATATAACAGCTTACTGTTAATATAAAATCAATAGGAGTGGAGGATTTCTGTTGGGCGAAAACTAAAATATGGATTATTTAACTAAAATATCTTGGTTAATATTCAATGTAGAGGAAACATGTTCATAAGAACATTTTATTTGAAACAAGATTGATTCTATACAATTTTTTGATCCGACTCATAATAGCGAATATATTTTTAATTTTCGATCCCCCCTATTACACCCACCACCTCCGCTGGTCGGATTTCAGCTATTAACGATGAGACAAAAATTGTGACCGCTAGCGCGTTAACAGATATATATATATATATATATATATATATATATATATATATATATATATATATATATATATATATATATATATATATACAGTAGAGCGTCGTTTATCCGAACTAATTGTGATCGCGCACGTTCGGATAATCGATTTGTTCGGATAACTAGTTTTTTTAAGAAAATAGGATAATTGTATAAAACACTTTGTATTCATCATTACAATTACATATTAAAATACATACTTCCGACGCGCATGAACTGTTGTCTAGAACTGACCTGCAAAAAGAGTAGGAGAGGCGGAAGGGCTGACATCCCGCGTTTCCAGCCGCAGAGTAGACTTCCATTTCAGGGAAACAGAAAGAAGCTCTGATTCCCCGAACGGTAGGGCTCAGTCAGTCCCGCGAACACAAGAGGAGGGAACCCAGGCTTTTCCGTTCTGCTAAAAGGTTATTCACGATCTAAACAGGGCATTGCTTCAAAGAATACATATTCTTGAAATTTTCAACTTCTTCATTCCGTATATAATACAGCATGCAAATTGAAATATGTAGTTAAAAAAAAAAAAAACTTTCCAAAGCGCGTTCGGATAATTGACGTTTCGGATAATTGACGTTCGGATAAACGACGCTCTACTGTATATAGGATCCAAAGACATTTGAAGAAATGTTTTGAAAATCGCGTCATGAGTACAACCACAAAAACTGCCGTCCTTTAAGGGATCTTTACTCATACATAAATTAGTCTTTATTATTATGCAAATATTGTTACCTTATTATTCCAATTTATTTGCAGGTAGCCTATTTTTCATAATCATCCCCCTGGGATGTCTGCTGTCTGGCCCATGTATCCACAAGTTCGGGAGAAGGCGTGTTATGATCATCCTCTGCATACCATTCTGCTTCGCATGGTGGCTGTTCAGTGTTGCCAACACTCCTGCACTCCTCTACCTCGCCGTCTCCATGCACGGAATGGTCAACGGACTTCTAGAAGCCCCGGTAACTATATTAATACTCCATTAAGAATTGCCATTTTTTTTTTAATCTTGTGGTGAATATGAAAAAAAAAAAGTCCGTCACGCAGGGGCTGCGTAAACTAAGCAGATTTCCCACGTGAAGTTTTACAATAGAGAAATCTGCCTAATAACAGCTGTAGTAGTAAGTAACCTCTAAACCTATTCACGAGAGGGACGAATAATTACAAAAACGGCCGCCAGAGCTCACGGCGGAAAGTCCGAACATACAGCACATGCAGAATACAAATGCAAATATCTCAGTTAATATTCAAGATAGAGAATAAATGTATATAACAATATTTATAGTAAATTTAAGTTGCAATAAGATTGATTCTATAATATTTTTCGATCCGACGTATAGTAACGGAGATATTTTGAATTTTCAAAAATCCCCCCCTCTAAACCCCCCCTTCCACTGGTCCGATTTCAGCCATTAACGAACTTGATCTCTCTTTTTACGTAAAATGCTTTAATATGAAGTTTGGTAACGATTAAACAAAAATTGCGACCGCTAGAGCGTTAACAGACAAATATATATATATATATATATATATATATATATATATATATATATATATATATATATATATAGATATATAGATATATATAATTTTGAACGGACCTCATTTTCGACATCTCCTGGGTAGGATCGATGGACATTTGATGAAATTTTTCAAAACTCGCGTCATGAGTACGACCTCAATAGCTGATTTCCCTTAAGGGAAATCTGCTAAAAATAAGAGAAATAAAAAATTAATGAGCTCTTCAATACATCAGTAGTGTAGATTAATCACTATTTTTTGTTTCCCAATTTAATTGCTTTTAATTTACAATGTTTAAAACGTTCATGAAATTTGCACGTCACGAAAACGAGCGCATTATGAGTTCAGCGTAATAAAAACAACCTAGTAGATAGTTAGAAATATGAAATGAGTATCAATTATGATCATTCAGGAGTAAAAATAAGGTTCACTGGATTTTTCAATATTACATTTTACCTTTTTTATGTAATCACAGCGAAAAAAGACAAAATTAATAATGAAGAAAGCGTTTTTAGTAAAAAATATATATTTCTTTAAGAGCATACATACAATGAAAAATATTAACAACCTACATGTTTTGTTTTTTTATTGAATTCTGTTAGTTTAGAAGAATAGTTCAGAAAATCATATTAAGATTACAACCTAAATAGCTGATTTACATATCTTCAAATAAATTTGGAAAGATGTATCTTCCACTCGTTTTGTTTAAAATATCTTTGGATAAACATACATAGGACTTCCGAATAGGGCATTACAATGCATTTAAATAGATGGAAATCCTTAATTGAAGTTACGCATAGGAATGAATTTCTTTAATAACAAATCACGTATAGAGTGTGTTTATTAAATCATAAAGTACTTGATACTGTTTTACATATGCTTATTTTAATGATATAAGAAAACTGTTGTAAACAAAATAAAGGTTTTATCCTCAAATGCTATTTCCCAAAACCGCTTTAATTATGGAATATAAACTTCCAAATATCTAAAATGTGAATCAATGTTGAGAATTTAGTTCTAATATGATTATAGCCTATTATAATAGCCTTTTCTTATCAGCCATTGCTTTCTACCCGATCTTTGAGTATCCAATCACTGACGCACCCTTATCATTATAGATATCGTTTTGCAACGATAGAGCTTATTAAGTCTGGGCCTGAAGTTTAGTTGCTGATTCTAAATTCTCATAATTTCCCCTTCATTCTTTGTAATTAACCTCTATTTCGTATCCCAGAATTTGATCTGATAATGATCAGTGAGTATTCATAATATACTAGTACAGTTCAGTATGGGATGGTCCGTGTTTATTACATTTGGAATAGTTAAGTTGGAAAACAGGGATAGTCATATTATTAGCATATTTTCCTTAAGAGAAATCCAGCTATTGCGGTCCTACTCGTGACGCAATTTTCAAAAAATGTCCTCAAATGTCCATCAATCCTACCTAGGAGATGACGAAAATGAGGTTCGTTCAATATTGTATATATATTATAAATGTACATATTTGTCTGTTGATGCTCTAGCAATCGTAATTTTTGTTTGATCCTTACCAAACTGGATATCTTTATTTAAAATAATGTTTTTGTAAAAATAAAGTTTGATTTCGTTAAGGGCTGAAATCTGACCAGTAGGAGAGGGGTTTAGAGGGGGGATTTCGAAAATACTTAATATCTCCATTTTTATGCACCGCATTGAGACATTGTATAGAAACAATCTTATTGCAAATGTAATGTTCTATTAATGTTGTTATGTACGTTTTTTCATTACTTTGATTATTAACCGATATATTTGCATTTTCTATTTTCCTTCCTTTAGTAACCCCCACACCTTCTCATTTCATTTTAACAATAAGCTGTTCTATGATGAAGCACATTATTGGTATCCTAAATAATAAATTCTGTTCTGATTAAACTTTTACGTTTCAAAACAAATGCAAATACGTGACGCTCGAGAGAAATTTGGTTAATATAGCCCCTTAGTGACGGACTTTTTTTATATTATTCAAGTTTGACAATCTTTTCTTTTGATGATAGTTTATTTTATTTTTTATCTTAGCACTAATCCCGTATTTACTTGATTCTTATACTTCACACGACTCATTTGGGTTACGAAGAATTTACAGGAAGAATTATATTTTGATACAAGCCATACATATTTTGGCATCCATCTAGTTGTTCTTATATTTTGCCTTTCTGCTTCAGCCTTTAAATGCACAGATGCTTCTAACAGACATTTCCAATTTTGTCAGGGGCAAATATTTTACCAAAATTTCATAAAAGTAATGATGTGAACTCTTTAAAATACATATGAAGAATTAATGGAAATCAAAAAATGTTATTATCTATAACTCCTGTAGCATGTAGTGAAGGAAATAAATATACGTGTTCTAGAAGTTCTTCTTTCTTTTAGACCATGAAGGAAATCCAGAGACACCACCAGCAAACTTTTGCATTACTGATAACTTCCTGAAACACTCTCGGTATTAAATTGCTATATGATGAGCAAAGTTTTAAGTTTGTGTGTCAAGGCGCTGGCTCAATATCACACGGTATTGATTCCCACACGACCAAAGGAAATTATTTAATATAGACTCCTCATTCATTGATTGAAATGGGTAGTGACTTGCAAACAGCAAATCATAATATGCAATGCTTGTATAATACGGGCCTTAGTTTGTATAATACTATTTTCACCCCATTACTGGAATAAATTTATAGTATCTTCGAATCTGAGCTAAGGTTTTTTTGTTTATTATTATTTACGTCCACTTTATGCTACTATGGCTAATCGGGACGGGTTATCTACAGGTTAACACCGTTTGATAGCCAGGGTTGGCCTAAGGAGTTTATTTAATGAGTCCGTCACTAAATAAATTTGTTACTGCCCAGGGCGGGAATCGAACCCACCACTCTTGGGTCTACCACGCGAGGTCAAGACCTACGCCCTAACTCGCACGGCCAACCTGAGCCCCCTGAGCTAAGATTTGTAGTATACATCATTTCTTCTGATGAGAAGTGAGTATTAAAAAATTAGAATAATCATTTTAAAAACGATCACAACTTGTTATTAACTAAGCTATCTACATTTCCAAACCTACTTCTCTATCGTACTGCATCCCCTCCACCGTTCAACCAGTTCTCCTTGGTAATGTCGGTCCAATCTAGCCGACACAAGACAGAAGATGTACTCTACCCAGAAATATAGCAATGAGAAATATAAATATCTTAAAAATTCGATTACACATTAATTTTACGTAACGGAAACGAATGATACGCAGCCATAATTTCAAACATCTCTCAATAACGATTCTCAGTTAAATTTATTTTTCTAATTACACTAACATTTTTTGACAGGAAATGTATATTTCTCAGAAGGGAGGGAAATTACAGATGATTATAGTTTATTATTCGTACCCTTTTTACGCAGTTAAACGAAAATTCCTTTTAAAGAATTTTCTTCAATGAATTAAAAAAGTCCGTCACGCAGGGGCTGCGTAAACTAAGCAGATTTCCCTCGTGAAGTTTAGTAATATATGAATATACATACTGCTAACACAACAGCACCGCGAATAAATACAAACGGAAATAAGAAATGTTTCATCAACTTTCAATAACCTGCCGACAGGAAGCGTTGGGTTAGAAATGTAAACAAACGGGTCTGCCCTCCTCACACCGGAAAGAAAAACAATTACTGAAATATATCAGAATATAACATATTAATTTGATTGAGAACTATTTACTATATCTAGTACTGCAATTAATAATGAGTCAGAATAATTGTTATCTCAATCAATCAAATTTAAGTAGCCCAAAACCTTAAGACTGGGGGGGGGGGTCACCAGAACATATTTGCATGTATCTCGTACAATAAAGGTCTCTTGAATACAATTTTTGGTATTTAAAATTCGAAAAATGTGATTTATTATGTAGCAGAGTATTGTTTATTTAACATGAGTAGAAGTGGCGGTTTGCTGATGGCTGAAAACTGAAATATGCAAATATCTTGGTTAATATTCAAGATATTGAATAAATGTTTATAACAATAAGTATAATATATAAAAAACGTAATTTTGAACGGACCTCAATTTCGTCATCTCCTAGGTAGGATCCATGGACATTTGAAGAAACATTTTGAAAATCGCATCATGAGTTCGACCTCAAAAGCCTTTTTCCCTTAAGGGGAATCAGCTCATAAAAGGGACTTGCTCAACTATGACTTCACTTCACAATTTAGACGAAACAGCTAAAGAATACTGCAGGAGGAAGATATGCTGTTTTTTTTTCAGGACTAATTTCTGATAAGTCTGTTAACATGGGAGTTTGAAAGTACCTAGTAACTATAGTTTGTGTAATTTAGTGTAAAAGGAAAGGAAATAGACATCTCATGAACTTGACGCGGTTGCAATATCTGACATTAAGAAATGCCAAGAAAGTTTTATCAAAAAGAGCGAACTAAAATTGTGAAAGAATCGTATGAGATATATGGGAATGACATCTGTCGAAGGACTCCTCCGAGGAGACAACTTATGGCTTAGTAATATTAGTTTCTCAGGGCCGAGGTCCCCAGATATTTCAATTCCACTCCTATAGCGATGATAAACTCTTGCAACGTAATTTAAAGTTTCTTTGTGGACAATTCGTTTTATACGTTTTTAAAAAATATAAAGTTCAGTAAGCGTTGGGGGTTGCGTTAACTAAGGGCAGATTTCTCCCACTATTTTGCATTTACCTCTTAACGCAAAAGTTAAATGAGAACAATATTTAGTATTTAGGCTACAAATGATGTGCTTCATAATACGAAAGCTTATTGTTAATATCACATGAGAAGGAGTGGGGGTTTACAAAAGGACGAAAACTAGAAAATGCAAATATCTCGGTTAATAATAAATGTGAAAAAACGTACAAAACATCATTTATAGAACTCTGCATTTTCCAATGCGATTGGTTCTATACTATTTTTCGATCTGACGCATAATAACGGAGATATTAAGAATTTTTAAAATTCCCTCTCTAAACCCCCCTCCCATTATTCCTATTTCATTCAGCCATTAAACGAACTTGATTTCTTCCCTATTTACAAAAAATGATTAAAATATCGGGTTTTTGGTTAGAGATCAAATAAAAAAATTGCGATCCGCTAGAAGGCGTTAACAGACAAATATGCATATTATATATATATATATATATATATATATATATATATATATATATATATATATATATATATATATATATATATATATATATATATATATCTCAAAAAAAGTGAGATTTCTGGATAAGTACCTAAAATTAGCTCTGAATGAATTGTTGTTTCTCATGGCAAGGCTGTTACATCTCTGTTTATTGTAAAGTCCGCTAGAGAGCTCTTCACTTAATAGTCACAAGTATGATTAGCAAGGGAAGGTAATGCAACAGTGTCACATTTCAGTTTGAGTCAGTTAGTTGTTGAGTGAACATTTACTTTGTCTTTTTCAAAACTGACATAACTTGAGATATTTCAAAATACTTCTTGTATTATAAATTGTAAGTAAATGCTCATTTTTTTTTTTTTAATGTGACACTCTTCTTTTTAAGGTAAAAACTGTTAAATATATTTGCTTATTAATGATAGTGTGATATTTCAAAATACAACCTTTTTTAAAAAATGCTCATTTTTTTATAAATAAATGGAAAGAATTTGGGACAATACCGTCATATCTCTAAATGTTTAAATTTTGGTGGCATCTCAAAAATAATAAATCAGGAAATATATCACTGGATGATAGAACTAGACATAAAAATACTATTTACAAAGTTTGAACACATTAAAAATTTTTTTTAGAAGAAATTCAATAAGAAATTTTAAAATAAATCATTGGGGGCTTCTCTTGAAAAATCTGGGGTTTTCGAGATGTGACAGTCTTCTTCCCGACCAGCGATATATAAAGTCCGTCGCGCAGGGGCTGCGTAAACTAAGCAGATTTCCCACATGAAGTTTTACAATAGAGAAATCTGCAAACTAGTAACAGTAGTAGTAATG
This sequence comes from Riptortus pedestris, assembly GCA_019009955.1. Classification (NCBI taxonomy): domain Eukaryota; kingdom Metazoa; phylum Arthropoda; class Insecta; order Hemiptera; family Alydidae; genus Riptortus; species Riptortus pedestris. The sequence continues at coordinate 29,495,298 of CM032232.1, forward strand.
AGTCTCTGAGAGCCGAACAGCTACGTAAACGGCCGAACTACCATTCGGAAACTCACGAATTGAACCGACATCAGCCGATCTCACCTCGTTCGTTATCCACACACACTTAATAAACATGCAAATATCTGGGTTATTAATTAAGACAAAGTAAAAGCGTACATAACAAAATTTATTGAAACTTACATTTAAAATAATATTGATTCTGTACAATTTTTAGATCCGACGTATAGTAACGGAAATATTTCGAATGTTCGGAATTCCCCCCTCTACCCCCCCCCTTCCTACTGGTCCGATTTCAGCCATTAATGAACTAAATCTTTTTTACATAAACTAATTAAATCCGAGTTTGGTAACGATTAAACAAAAATTGCGACTGCTAGAGTCCTTAACAGATATATATATATATATATATATATATATATATATATATATATATATATATAATTTTGAACGGATATCATTTCCGTCATCTCCTGGTAGGATCGATGGATATTTGAACAAAGTTTTCGAAAATCGCGTCGAGTACGACCTTAATAGCTGATAAGGGTTATGTTAGTAACTGCTTGGTAACCTGATAAGTCGTATTTCGGTTAGATATTTTCTTCTGCAGCTCTGATTGTGTCCATTACAATTACAATTTCCACCAGAAATGCAGCCGTATATCTTGCAGCAGTTAAGCCTTATGTCTAATGATGGAATAAACACACCTGCTCCACCAGCCGTCCGCTCCTCAATCAAAATGCCATCTGTATAATTCACAACTACAGCACATAACAATTACTAGTAATAGAGTCCAAAATAGCTTGGGAAGTAAAGAGATAAATTCGTAATACTCATCAATAATATGACCTAACAAATAAATTCAAAACGACTAAATATTATTTTGGTTAATTGGACGAAGTATCTCGTTATTCTCCCGATCTTTCTACTTTACCATACTAGAATAATTGAGACAAATTCAACAAGTTAGAAACATACACAAGAAGCCAATTGTTGTCTATATTGAATAATTGAAGAAAACCTGTAGGCCTCTGATCGGGCAATCCAATACCACCAGAATCTTACTCTATTTCCACACATACAAACAATAATTACACAGGGTTAATTAGGATTTTCGTCTTAATCGTCAACATGTTTTTCATTAAAAACAGCAAAAAATGTTAAAAGCACTTTGAAGAAGATAGCTAACCATTAAATTAAAGATAACTCTAATGCAATCTGTTCAGTCGTCAGTTTGAATTTAAACTTCCCGCGCTCGCAGTGTTCCTAGACCCGCCACACACACACATGCATATCGCCAAGGCCGTGGCTACAGCGGAAAAACACATGCAGTTCAAGAAGGCATCGGCCAACAACAAGGGATACAGTCAGTTGCCTTTAGACGCTCGCTACAGTCAGTTGCTCTCAGACGCTGGGGTCGTTCATACGGCCAGGGGCGTAGCCCCTCTTCATCCACTTCAGATCACCGCTTCATAGCTAACCGCTTCATGGACAACCGCAGTTGGAAGTCACCCGTGACAGTCTATGATCACCTCTCCTAGAATCAACAGGTTTTGCTGCTCCCGCCTTTCTCCTTCTTGGCCACGTGCTCATCCAGTTTTATCACCGCTACCAGACTGCATCATCTCTAGGAAGTGCATGATTCCCGCTACTAACTACCTAATAATGCTAAGCATTATATGCGCAAAGTATTTCCCTAATTCTTAACATATTAGTTTTCTTAAAGTTTGTTTAATGCTTACATTTCATTTGTTATAGAGATAATATTTAACTATTCAATTTCCCTAATTCTTAACATTAAAGTTTGTTTTAGAGATATCTTTAACTATTCAATATACCTAATTCATACGAGAACTCACATAGTTGTTTTGTCTTCTTTATTTATCTTTTTCCCTCATCTCTCCATGAGAAATAACAAATGTTTCAGTCTAAATTCTCTCCCACCTTTTTCTTGCCTTTTAATACAAGATTTCCGCCATTACAATTTGGTGCCGACATTTTCTATTACATCTAAAGCTTACCGCACGCCCCTACATTTTGGTGCCGAGTAACCCGGGAAGTGTTCATTAACCGGAAGTGTTTATCCGGAAAAGTAAAAGATTCCCCGCTTTAGAATAATAAAAGTTTACCGCTAAACAAGACTAATTGAATTATAAAAGTTCACCGCAAAACCAACTATTTGAGTTCTAACCTAGTTGTAAGTGTACATTTCATTTCTTTATTTCTTATCCTTGTATAATTGATGTTCTTTATTTCTTATATTTTTGTATAAAAGGTTTATCTTCAATATGGATCCTAAAACTAAACAATCAGACACCGCTTTCATCAAAGTTTATAAAGGAATACATAGAAAAGGAAGATACGCTTCCCAGTGATTTAACCGCCAAAATTGTAGATCAAGAGCTCACATGCGTTACTTGTAGCCGCCATTGGCGAGACAGTTGTCTCATCCCCTCCACCCTGCTCTTCAAATGCCCGCGCAAATTTAAATGCTCACCACCTACTTCATGTTCCTGGCTCATCCCCTCCACCCTGCTCTTCAAATGCCCGCGCAAATTTAAATGCTCACCACCTACTTCATGTTCCTGGCTCATCCCCTCCACCCTGCTCTTCAAATGCCCGCGCAAATTTAAATGCTCACCACCTACTTCATGTTCTTCTTCCGCATTTTAGCGGAATTTCAAACCTCGATACCAACTAGCAGCTCGCATGAACCACTCTTTTGAAAAAATATGATAACCGCGTCGCTTTGGCTTCATCAACTCTCAAGAAATGCTGGACTGTCAACCAATTTCACATGCTTCCTCTTCACAATTGAAAAGTTTTCTTAAAGTGTTTTCGGAACAAGCACAGCAGTTAGAAAATTTAAATGTTCCCGCTCTAGCTGACTTCATCACTTTCTTTATTGCATTCAGGGGCTTAGATGCCCATTCTCAAAAGGAATTCAGTTTTCTTTACCTTGAAGATTTTCCCGCTCTCTCCGACTTGGTGAACTATGTAAACAAAACATTGAGTGCCATAGCTAATGTATCTACACCTTAGAGAAATTTTAAAGAAGTACCCGCTCCTCGCAAGGATACATCCTCTCCCCGCTTCCGGCCTACCGCTTCGAACCCACCAAGCTCTCCACCGCCCCGCGGCAACCGCTTTTTGAAGGCGTTCGCTACTATTACCAAATGTTTTTATTGCCGCCAAGCCCATAGCATTTATGAATGTCCAGAATTCCAGGGGCTGTCTGCTGCCTCGCACTACAGTGCTATTACAAAAGTTGTAGTTATGCTATAACTGCTTGGGGAACCACGGAGTTCGACACTGCAAATCTTCAAGCCGCAGCCGGATATGTCACCGCTCTCATCACACCCTCACCCATGAGGGCGTTAATCTCAATGCTACCCGCTCTTCAAACAGTTTCGCCTCCCCTTTTTCAAAGCCTATTCCGGAACCTTCCCCGTCGTTCCTGCATCTCTCTTCTAGGCAAAGGCATCTTTCCACCACACACAAGAAATCACCCTCTTCACCGGCAAGGCACTCCCCACCTCCCAGGCATGATCAAGAATTATCATCTCAGGCTTCCCGCAGCTCACGATCATCACCTTCTTTCAACGATTCTCAGCAAACATCTGTCTATTATGCGGAGAGCAACTTGTATAAGCCCCACCACACTAATGATCCTTAGCTTTCCCGCCATCATCACTCCCCGGACTTGTCTCCTCTATGACTCCCGCAATACGGACCCTCAGACCCCTCTCTGCCACAACTCTTGCCTCCTCTAAAGTTATTTCCCGCATCATCTAGTCTTACTGAGAGCTACCGATTAGACCTTCATGCTTTTCTACTGCACCGCTAATGGATTCTCCACTTCATCAACGCTCACAGGATGTTCCCGCTTCAATGGTTTCCGTCCAAATCTAAGCCCATTATACTCCGGTCTCTTCCTTCTGTCTCGTTGGCCGGTTCATCGAAGCATTGCCCGCTTTCTATTCTTCCCACAGCACAGATCTCTCTCAAATGTTCTTCCCGATCCGCACATGTTTAGAGCCCTTGTTGATTCTTGCAGCCAAGTCAGTGTCTTCACTCAAGGCGCCGCTTCCCGCTTGGTCTCGGCCATCATTCCGTCCCAAGTGGATGTTCACGGATTGGGTGACCCTGTGGGAGTTGGCTGCCCTGGCTACATTGCTGTTTTCTTTCCAGTATCGCCAGATGAAATGATCACCGCACAGTTCTTCGTTATTGAGTCCATCTGCTCCGCTATGCCTGCTGAACCGCTTGACATTTGGCCTTGGAATTATCTGCATGACCTCTCTCTCTCCTTCGCTGATCCAAAGTATGACCGCCCGGCTCCCATTGACATGCTGTTTGAAGTCGATCTTGTTGCACATATCCTTCTAGGCCCGCTATCATTCATCCCTCTAAAGGTGACCCTCTTGCTTTCATGACCAATTTGGGTTGGTGTCTCCTGGAGCAGTGTTGTCTCCCATCTTATCCGCGCCGCATCAGTTGGGCCCCAGAAGTCCAGGATAACGAGGGCAAGACCATCCGCAAGAAGAACAGTCGTCGTCGCCGCACGGAGAATAATCCTCAAAGGCAAAATCCGCCTTACAATCCGCCTTAGAAAACATGCCCGCTCAAGTTTCACTGCAACGCATACTTGACTCACCGCCTGAGGAATCCATCGAAGCTCCCTCACAATCTTTTGTGGAAACGTTGTCCGCTGTCTCAAATGCGCAACTGAATAAAGATCATCAGAGATTCTGGGAATTAGTACCTGTCACTTCCGCCGCACCCATATATTCAAAAGAGGAGCTTCTAAAAGAAGAAATGTTCACCCGCACAGTTTCCAGCAGAAATCCATCGAAGCTGCCTCACAATCTTTTGTGAAAACGTTCTCCGCTGCATGAAATGTTAACTAAATAAAGATCTTCAGAGGTTTTGGGAATTAGAACCTGTCACTTCCGCCGCACCCAAACATTCAAGGGAGGAGCTTCTCAAAGAAGAAATGTTCACCCGCAAAGTTTCCCGCCAAGGTTCTCTCCCTTGAAACGTTTACCACGTTACTGGTCAGCATTGAGGGCATCCTCAATAGTTGCCCCCGCTGCCCCCCTCTCTGCTGACCTCCATGATTTGGATGTGCTGACGCCTGGACATTTTCTGATTCACCGCCCTCTCCACGTTCTTCATGCAAAGGAACGTCCTCTTCAAGCTGTGTCCTCTTCTTACTCAATAATGCCGCTCATCGCGCCATGGGCGGGGGGATGTTCAGTCGTCAGTTTGAATTTAAACTTCCCGCGCTCGCAGTGTTCCTAGACCCGCCACACACACACATGCATATCGCCAAGGCCGTGGCTACAGCGGAAAAACACATGCAGTTCAAGAAGGCATCGGCCAGCAACAAGGATAGAGTCAGTTGCTTTTAGACGCCCGCTACAGTCAGTTGCTCTCAGACGCTGGGGTCGTTCATACGGCCAGGGGCGTAGCCCCTCTTCATCCACTACAGATCACCGCTTCATAGCTAACCGCTTCATGGACAACCGCAGTTGGAAGTCACCCGTGACAGTCTATGATCACCTCTCCGAGAATCAACAGGTTTTGCTGCTCCCGCCTTTCTCCTTCTTGGCCACGTGCTCATCCAGATTTATCACCGCTACCAGACTGCATCATCTCTAGGAAGTGCATGATTCCCGCTAATAACCACCTAAATAATGCTAGCATTATGTTCGCAAGTATCGCATGAGTACTCATATATATTATAAGATACACCGCTAATTTTATATGTATAGTTATGGCCGCCATCTTAGATCATAAAGTTTGTTTAATGCTTACATTTCATGTCTTGTTATAGAGATATCTTTAACTATTCAATTTCCCTAATTCTTAACATATTAGTTCTTAAAGTTTGTTTAATGCTTACATTTCATGTTTTGTTATAGAGATATCTTTAACTATTCAATATACCTAATTCTTACGAGAACTCACATAGTTGTTTTGTCTTCTTTATTTATCTTTTTCCCTCATCTCTCCATGAGAAATAACAAATGTTTCAGTCTAAATTCTCTCCCAACTTTTTCTTGCCTTTAACACAAGATTTCCGCCATTACATTTTGGTGCCGACATTTTCTATTACATCTAAAGCTTACCGCACGCCCCTACATTTTGGTGCCGAGTAACCCGGGAAGTGTTCATTAACCGGAAGTGTTTATCCGGAAAAGTAAAAGATTCCCCGCTTTAGAATAATAAAAGTTTACCGCTAAACAAGACTAATTGAATTATAAAAGTTCACCGCAAAACCAACTATTTGAGTTCTAACCTAGTTGTAAGTGTACATTTCATTTCTTTATTTCTTATCCTTGTATAATTGATGTTCTTTATTTCTTATATTTTTGTATAAAAGGTTTATCTTCAATATGGATCCTAAAACTAAACAATCAGACACCGCTTTCATCAAAGTTTATAAAGGAATACATAGAAAAGGAAGATACGCTTCCCAGTGATTTAACCGCCAAAATTGTAGATCAAGAGCTCACATGCGTTACTTGTAGCCGCCATTGGCGAGACAGTTGTCTCATCCCCTCCACCCTGCTCTTCAAATGCCCGCGCAAATTTAAATGCTCACCACCTACTTCATGTTCCTGGCTCATCCCCTCCACCCTGCTCTTCAAATGCCCGCGCAAATTTAAATGCTCACCACTTATCTCATGTTCCTGGCTCATCCCCTCCACCCTGCTCTTCAAATGCCCGCGCAAATTTAAACCTACTTCATGTTCTTCTTCCGCATTTTAGCGGAATTTCAAACCTCGATACCAACTAGCAGCTCGCATGAACCACTCTTTTGAAAAAATATGATAACCGCGTCGCTTTGGCTTCATCAACTCTCAAGAAATGCTGGACTGTCAACCAATTTCACATGCTTCCTCTTCACAATTGAAAAGTTTTCTTAAAGTGTTTTCGGAACAAGCACAGCAGTTAGAAAATTTAAATGTTCCCGCTCTAGCTGACTTCATCACTTTCTTTATTGCATTCAGGGGCTTAGATGCCCATTCTCAAAAGGAATTCAGTTTTCTTTACCTTGAAGATTTTCCCGCTCTCTCCGACTTGGTGAACTATGTAAACAAAACATTGAGTGCCATAGCTAATGTATCTACACCTTAGAGAAATTTTAAAGAAGTACCCGCTCCTCGCAAGGATACATCCTCTCCCCGCTTCCGGCCTACCGCTTCGAACCCACCAAGCTCTCCACCGCCCCGCGGCAACCGCTTTTTGAAGGCGTTCGCTACTCTTACCAAAGTTTTTTATTGCCGCCAAGCACATAGCATTTATGAATGTCCAGAATTCCAGGGGCTGTCTGCTGCCTCGCACTACAGTGCTATTACAAAAGTTGTAGTTATGCTATAACTGCTTGGGGAACCACGGAGTTCGACACTGCAAATCTTCAAGCCGCAGCCGGATATGTCACCGCTCTCATCACACCCTCACCCATGAGGGCGTTAATCTCAATGCTACCCGCTCTTCAAACAGTTTCGCCTCCCCTTTTTTCAAAGCCTATTCCGGAACCTTCCCCGTAGTTCCTGCATATCTCTTCTAGGAAAAGGCATCTTTCCACCACACACAAGAAATCACCCTCTTCACCGGCAAGGCACTCCACCACCTCACCAGGCATGATACAAGAATTATCATCTCAGGCTTCCCGCAGCTCACGATCATCACCTTCTTTCAACGATTCTCAGCAAACATCTGATCTATTATGCGGAGAGCAACTTGTATAAGCCCCACCACACTTATGATCCTTAGCTTTCCCGCCATCATCACTCCCCGGACTTGTCTCCTCTATGACTCCCGCACTACGGACCCTCAGACCCCTCTCTGCCACAACTCTTGCCTCCTCTAAAGTTATTTCCCGCATCATCTAGTCTTACTGAGAGCTACCGATTAGACCTTCATGCTTTTCTACTGCACCGCTAATGGATTCTCCACTTCATCAACGCTCACAGGATGTTCCCGCTTCAATGGTTTCCGTCCAAATCTAAGCCCATTATATTCCGGTCTCTTCCTTCTGTCTCGTTGGCCGGTTCATCGAAGCATTGCCCGCTTTCCTATTTCTTCCCACAGCACAGATCTCTCTCAAATGTTCTTCCCGATCCGCACATGTTGGGAGCCCTTGTTGATTCTTGCAGCCAAGTCAGTGTCTTCACTCAAGGCGCCGCTTCCCGCTTGGGCTCGGCATCATTCCGCCCCAAGTGGATGTTCTCGGATTGGGTGACCCTGTGGGAGTTGGCTGCCCTGGCTACATTGCTGTTTTCTTTCCAGTATCGCCAGATGAAATGATCACCGCAACAGTTCTATTCGTTATTGAGTCCATCTGCTCCGCTATGCCCGCTGAACCGCTTGACATTTGGCCTTGGAATTATCTGCATGACCCTCTCTCTCCTTCGCTGATCCAAGGTATGACCGCTCGGCTCCCATTGACATGTTTGTTTTGGGAGTCGATCTTGTTGCACATATCCTTCTAGGCCCGCTATCATTCATCCCTCTAAAGGTGACCCTCTTGCTTTCAATGACCAATTTGGGTTGGTGTCTCCTGGAGCAGTGTTGTACTCCCATTCTTATCCGCGCCGCATCAGTTGGGCCCCAGAAGTCCAGGATAACGAGGGCAAGACCATCCGCAAGAAGAACAGTCGTCGTCGCCGCACGGAGAATAATCCTCAAAGGGAAAATCCGCCTTACAATCCGCCTTAGAAAACATGCCCGCTCAAGTTTCACTGCAACGCATACTTGACTCACCGCCTGAGGAATCCATCGAAGCTCCCTCACAATCTTTTGTGGAAACGTTGTCCGCTGTCTCAAATGCGCAACTGAATAAAGATCATCAGAGATTCTGGAATTAGTACCTGTCACTCCCGCCCGCACCCATATATTCAAAAGAGGAGCTTCTAAAAGAAGAAATGTTCTCCGCTGCATGAAATGCTAACTAAATAAAGATCTTCAGAGGTTTTGGGAATTAGAACCTGTCACTTCCGCCGCACCCAAACATTCAAGGGAGGAGCTTCTCAAAGAAGAAATGTTCACCCGCAAAGTTTCCCGCCAAGGTTCTCTCCCTTGAAACGTTTACCACGTTACTGGTCAGCATTGAGGGCATCCTCAATAGTTGCCCCCGCTGCCCCCCTCTCTGCTGACCTCCATGATTTGGATGTGCTGATGCCTGGACATTTTCTGATTCACCGCCCTCTCCACGCTCTTCATGCAAAGGAACGTCCTCTTCAAGCTGTGTCCTCTTCTTACTCAATAATGCCGCTAATCGCGCCATGGGCGGGGGGATGTTCAGTCGTCAGTTTGAATTTAAACTTCCCGCGCTCGCAGTGTTCCTAGACCCGCCATACACACACATGCATATCGCCAAGGCCGTGGCTACAGCGGAAAAACACATGCAGTTCAAGAAGGCATCGGCCAACAACAAGGATACAGTCAGTTGCCTTTCGACGCCCCCAACAGTCGGTTGCTCTCAGACGCTGGGGTCGTTCATACGGCCAGGGGCGTAGCCCCTCTTCATCCACTTCAGATCACCGCTTCATAGCTAACCGCTTCATGGACAACCGCAGTTGGAAGTCACCCGTGACAGTCTATGATCACCTCTCCTAGAATCAACAGGTTTTGCTGCTCCCGCCTTTCTCCTTCTTGGCCACGTGCTCATCCAGATATTATCACCGATATACCAGACTGCATCATCTCTAGGAAGTGGCCATGATTCCCGCTACTAACTACCGTGTAAATAATGAGCTAAGCAAGTTATGTTCGCAAGTATCTCATGAGTACTCATATAATTATAGGATCCACTGCTAATTACAGTCGTATATATAGATTTATGGCCGCCATCTTAGTACATAAAGTTTGTTTACGGTCCTAAATTTCATGTTTTGTTCTTGAGATATTTATACTAATCAATTCCCTAATTCTTAACATATTAGTTCTTAAATTTTGTTATTGCTTACATTTCATGTTTTAGTTATAGAGATAAATTTAACTATTCAATTTCCCTAATTCATAACATATTAGTTCTTAATAGTTGTTTAATGCTTACATTTCATGTTTTGTTAATAGAGATATCTTTAAACTATTCAATATACCTAATTCTTAACCATATTAGTTCTTAAAGTTTGTTTAAATGCTACAGTTCATGTTTTGTTAATATCGAGATACTTAACTATTCAAAACCTAATACATATCGAGAACTCACATAGTTTGTTTTTGTCTTCTTTTATTTATCTTTTTCCCTCATCTCTCCATGAGAAATAACAAATGTTTCAGTCTAAATTTCTCTCCCACCTTTTTCTTGCCTATTTAAAACAAGATTTCCGCCATTAAAATTTGGTTGCCGACATTTACTATTACATCTAAATGCTTACCGCAAGCCCCTACACAATCCTTAAATATTAATGATGTTATAAGTAAAGTATTATTGCGTTTATATATAAACCATCACGCTGGGCATTTATAAAGTCAAGGGAATTAACCTGAATAAAAATGTTAATATTTCTGTAATATGATTATAAAAAATAAAGTCCGTCACGCAGGGGCTGCGTAAACGAAGCAGTTTTCCCACGTAAAGTTATTCAATAGAGAAATCTCCATACAAGTGCCGAACAGTTATGGCAAAGGGCTGAACTAGCTTTTGGTGGGAAATTCAGAAATCCGATATAAGTTTTTAAATTTACCTCATAACAATATTATAGTAAATTTAATTTGCAATAGGATTGATTCTGTACAATTTCGATCCGACGTATAGTAACGGAGATATTTCGAATTTTCGAAAATCCTCCCCTCTAAACCCCCCCTCCCACTGGTCCGATTTCAGCCGTTAAGGAACTTGATTTCCTTTTTACATAAATCGATTAAATACCGAGTTTGGTGACGATTAAACAAAAATTGTGGCCGCTAGAATGTTAACTTAAAAATATATATATATATATATATATATATATATATATATATATATATATATATATATATAAATGTATATAGTTTTGAACTCACCTCATTTTCGTCATTTCTTGGGTAGGTTGTCGATGGACATTTGAGGAAATGTTTCGAAAATCACGTCATGAGACCGACCTCAATAGCTGATTTGCCTTAAGGAAAATCTGCTAAAATTCCGTCAAGACCTGCTTAAACTAAGCAGATTTCCCTCGTGAAGATTAATAATAGATAAACCAATATACTGCTAACACAACACCATCATTAATATTAATTGAATAAATATAAACGGTAATAAGAAATCTTCTCCTCTCCCGGCGGGAAGCGTTTCAAATATAAACGAACAGGTCTGCCAACGGCTCACCTGAAAAAAAACAATAAGAACATATAAGAACACATTTACACTTCGAATAATGTGGTTTATTATTTAACACAGTATCGTTTATGTAACACGAGTAGAAGTAGGGGTTTACGAAAGGCTGAGAAGAGAAAAATGTCAATATCTCGGTTAATATTCAAGATAGAGAATAATTGTATATAACAATATTTATGGTACATTTAATTTGCAAATATCTATATACTTTTTCGATCCGACTTATACTAACGAAGATATTTCGAATTTTCAAAATTCTCCTCCTCTAAACCCCCCTCTTACACCTGGTCCGACTTCAGCCATTAACGAACTTGAGCATTCGTTTTACATAAAACGACTAAGTATCAAGTTTGGTAACGAGAGAGTGGTAACAGACAAATATATAGATAGATCTATATATATATATATATATATATATATATATATATATATATATATATATATATACGAGGGGAGGTCGAAAAGTTCCCGGCCTAACTATAAGGGAATTAAGATAAAGGACTTTGAGCTTGTCATGTTTACCTAATCCATAGTAATACTCACACAAATTTTTATAATCCTACTATCACTTGTCTAATATATATAATACTTTTATTATCATCAGTTTGCACTTGTCTTTAAAATGAGCAACATTGAGTACAGAGACACACCCTCGGTAGTCAAGATTATGGCCACGATTTTTTGGGATTCAGAAGGAATCCTGTTGATTGATTACAAAGACAAAGGTGAAACAATCACGGGAGAGTACTATTGTAATGTTCTGACCCGTCTTAGAGAATCAATCAAGGAGAAGAGGAGGGAGAAGCTGAGCCGAGGAATCATGCTGCTTCATGACAATGCTCCCGTGCACACCTCTCGTAAAGTGATGGCTACGCTTGACACCTTGGGCTTTGATTTGATCGGCCATCCACCCTACAGCCCGGATCTGGCTCCCAGTGACTACTTTCTTTTCCCAAACCTCAAAAAGGACCTAAGGGGAAGAAGATTTGTAGACGACATTGAACTCAAACAGGCTATTGATGCTCATTTTGAATCCAAAGAAGAAAATTATTATTTGGGGGGTTTAGAAAAATTAATAAATAGATCTAATAAATGTATAAATACTTACCAAAGGACATTATATTTAAAAATAATGCACGTTTTGTGTTTTTATTTCATTTCCTTATGGGAGCGGGCGTTAAATTTATGACCGCCCCTTGTATATATATATATATATATATATATATATATATATATATATACAGTTTTGACCGGACCACATTGTCGTCATCTACTGGGTAGGATCGATGGACATTTAAAGAAAAAGTTCAAACATTGGGTCATGAGTACGACTTCAATAACTGATTTCCCTTAAAGGAAATCTGCTAAAAATTACATGGCTTTGACATTTGAAGTATGTCTGTAGTTTGTGTGTGTGTGTGTGTGTGTGTGTGTGTGCGGGCGGGCACGTTTGAGTATGTACGAATGTGATTATATATATATATATATATATATATATATATATATATATATATAATTGTTAAATTGTTTTTAAATAAGCGAGGTAAACGTAATAATTTAGCTTATGAAAGTAACTGGATATTGACTAAATTTTATAACAAAACAAAACAACATTCAAGGTTGGCGAGAAATGTATAATAATTATAATTAATTAATACCTTAATGAATGCTAGCATTATATTCTACAATGGAGGTAGTACGAATACTATTATGTGGCCATTAAAGAGAGACTTTGAAATTTAATAATACAACTTACTGATCTAAGAAGATTTCCCTTTTTCATTGGCAGAAAATGGTAAGCTACTTTGCTTCTTCTTTATATTTGTCCTCAAACAAGCAAAAAATAAATAAATAAAGAGGATTTAACTTGTTATCCTTTTGTGCTTGATTTTCTGTCTCTTTAGATGCGAATTTAATTAGTTTGATCAATAGTAAATGGAACCTCTTTTTTTTTTTGTTTTTGATTTACAAACCGAATAGCGAAAATAATTGAAATTGTGAGCTAATGTTAAAAAATGGACTCGGCTGAATGCTTGTGCATGCAATATTATTAAATCAGTACGAAAAAATAGATAAAGAGAGCTTTATGTTTCCTGGGAGATACATCTAGGTACTTTTGTATTATATCCACCACATTTTAGTTCCACTAGTTCCACGCTAGAATGCGCTACTGAAGTGCTACTGATTAGCTCTCCCAGGCTAATGAGGTTATCTTTTGTTATAGTTGCGTTTGCTGTTTGTTGTGCTGTTTAGGGTTTCTTAGTCCTTTAAAAATGCATCTTTGGGATTTGCCAACGACTGAAGAAGACGCTGTTAAATATTTACATGAGAGGAATATTTTGGCTATCAGAAGAAAGTGTTCTAAATCACTTTGTTTGAAACTTTATAGTGGAAAAAAAAGTCTTTTTTGGAAGTGTAATGTAAGAAAGTGTGGTGAGCAAGTCGGCGTTCGGATTGACACTTGGATCGAAGGAAGTAAAATTCCATTTTGTAATGCATTGAAGTTCATTTACTGCTGGTGCGAAGAATTGACATCTGTCAATTTTTTCAAAAAACAACTCAAAATTTCCAATAAGACTGCTATTGATTGGAACATGAGGGAGTTGTGTCCTTGGATATGAAGAACAGTATTTCCACACATTTCCCGCCTAAATGTGAATAAAATGTTCTATTTTTAAAAATTATGTTTTCTTTTATTTACCATTATAATCCCGTACAGGTTATAAGGTAAGTATAACCTCCCTTGCGGGCAATGAATCGTACTACTTAAAACAGTAGCGCACTCTAGCGTGGAACTAAAATGTGGTGGATATAATACACAAGTACCTACATCTATAAGCACATATATAAAGTATAACATATAATATAATAACAGGAATGGAGATTAAATATAGGACGTTTTTGCTGTAAACATATTCATGTTTATTCATTAGATGCCTTCACAATTTATTTTATAGGGATGTTGGCCCATGTTCCAGAGGTAATGGTGTTTTTAGTAGTCGTGGTCCAGTATGGAAGAATACTTGGATATAAGACTTTGAGCTTATTAAATCATCTGCACAAAAAATAACATATTTAGCTATTGCATAATTTATTTAAGACTGCCCAAAAATTAAATTTAAAAAAAATAATTTATTCTTCATAGAATAAAAATGTAGTCCATGAATACATTTGATACACATGGAGAATGTCTCCCTCTTGGACGATATGGTTAAGCAAAGCAAAAGAAAAGTCCGTCACGCAGGGGCTGCGGCAACTAAGCAGATTTCCCACTTGCGTCCCATATTCGCGATTATCTCATGGCGTAAAGGTTCAACGAGAACAATATTAATTATTTAGGCTTCAAATAAAGTGCTTCATAATATAACAGCTTATTGTTGATAAGACATGAGTAACAGGGGGGGTTTACTGAAGGCCGAAAACTAAAAAAAGCAAAAATCTCGGTTAATATTAAAGTTAATGAAAAAATGTACATGATAACATTTAAAGGTCTTTTATTTTTCAATAAGATTGGTTATATAAAGCTTTTGGATCCGACGTACAGTAACGAAGATATATCGAATTTTCGAAAATCCTCCTCTATAAACCCCCCTCCCACTAGTCCGATTTGAGCCGTTAACGAACTTGATCTTTATTAATACATAAAACGTTATAATATGGAGTTTGGTAACGATCAAGCAAAAATTGTGATCACTAGAGCGTTAACAGACAAATATATATATATATATATATATATATATATATATATATATATATATATATATAATTTTTGAACGGACCTCATTTTCGTCAACTCCTGGGTAGGATCGATGGACATTTGAAGAACATTTTCTAAAATCCGCGTCATGAGTACGACCTCAATAGCTGATTCCCTTAAGGGAAATCTGCTAGAAGGTTGTTTAGTTTTTATATCACTGAATAATTGGTTTCTAATTTATTCATTAATATAAGCAGATTTCCCTGAAGGGAAATCAGCTATTGAGGTCGTACTCATGACGACGATTTTCGAAAAAAATTTCAAATATTCATCGATCCTACCCGAAAAATGAGGTCCATTCAAAATTATATATATATATATATATATATATATATTTGTCTGTTAAAGCTCTAGCGGTCGCAATTTTTGTTTGATCGTCTCGATATTTAACCGTTTTATGTAAAAAGACAGATCAAGTTCGTTAATGGCTGAAATCGGACCAGAGGGAGGGGGGTTTAGAAGGGGGATTTTCGAAAATTCAAAATATCTCCGTTATTATGCATGGATCGAAAAATTGTATAGAACCAATCTTATTGCAAATTAAATTTACTATAAATATTGTATTTATATTTATTCTCTATCTTGAATATTAACCGAGATATTTGCACTTTTATTTAAAACATTTATTTATTTGGAGCTTCGCAACTGTGGCGATTTTTATTTAAGTCTGTGAGACATGTGGTCGGATATAGTTCGGATTACGTCGGCCATTTAGGTAACCGCTCGGGTCAGGTGGAAGCTTCTTCTAACCATACCTGTCGTTTCTAACCTTACCTTACCTTCGTTACTTTGTGAGATTTATGCAAATACGTTCTGTTCATCCGCCCCCCCCTTCTTTAGTTCTTGGACTACTAAAATTTGAGTTATTAAAATATAAATTAATGCTACAATCAGAAGCCGTTTCAGTTGGAAATTTATTTTAATTAACTGAAAGATTTCTAATTACCGTTTGTATTTAATCACGGTGTTGTTGTGTTACCAGTATGCAGATTTCTCTATTGTAAAACTTCACATGGGAAATCTGCTTAGTTTACGCAGCCCCTGCATGACGGACTTTTTGTAAATGTAAGGCTGGTTAAAAAACATTGTAGTGCCATACATATTTGTAGCGAAATATACACCCATTGGTCAACTTAAGGGATTTTGGTACTACTTGAAAATTGTGTATATTTAATTACGTATTTAAGAAGTGCAACGAAAATAAGGGCGTCCCTGCAAAGGATCGGCGTAGATGGAACCATGGCGGGAATCTAGAAGCTTCTAGGAGAGGAACCTGACTCCAACCAATCAGCGGGCGAATAGGCGCCTCGAACGTACTAGACCAGATGGCTGGCATTCAAAACTCGGCCAGCTCTCCCGGCAGTGCAGTTTTTATTAGCAGATTTCCCTTAAGGGAAATAAGCTATTGAGGTCGTACTCATGACGCGAGTTTCGAAAAATTTCTTCAAATGTCCTTCGATCCGACCCCCGAGATTACGAAACTGTGGTCCGGAAAAAATTATGTATATTTATATATATATATATATATATATATATATATATATATATATATATATATATACATATATATTTGTCTGATAACGCTCTAGCGGTCGCAATTTTTGTTTGATCGTTACGAAACTCGATATTTAACCGTTTTATGTAAAAAGACATATCAAGTTCGTTAATGGCAGAAATCATACCATAGTGAGGGGGGGGGGGGGTTTTGAGGGGGGATTTTTGAAATTTTCCATTATTAAGCAAAGAATAGAAAAAAATTATATAACCAATCTTATTGTAAATTAAATGTACTATAAATATTGTTATATACCCTTATTCTATATCTTGAATATTAACTGAGATATTTGCATTTTTATGAAGTCTGTGGTCGGGTGTTGTTCGGGTTAGTTCGGCCGTGCTCGGCTCTGGCGGAAGCTTCTAACCTAACCTGTCGTTTCTAACCTTACCTAACCTTCGTTACTTTGTGAAATTTATGCAAATACGTTCTGTTCATCCACCCCCCCCCTCCCCCTTCTTTAGTTCTTGGACATCTAAAATTTGAGTTATTAAAATATAAATTATTCTTACAATTCAGAAGCCGTTTCAGTTGGGAGTTTATTGAAATTAACTGAAAGATTTCTCATTACCGTTTGAATTGACTTATGGTGGTGTTGTGTTACCAGTATGCAGATTTCTCTATTGCTAAACTTCACATAGGGAATCTGCTTTGTTTACGCAGCCCCTGCGTGATCGACTTTTTGAACATCAGTGATTCGAGTTACTGTGCTGTGTAATAAGATCGAGAAGTTAACAGTGTATATTGTAGTTAGCAGTGAAATATAGTTCATCGAGTGTGTAAATAAAAGTGTCAATAAATCGTCAAATAAATTGTGGAGTCATAAAAACGTTAAAATTTGTGTATTAAATTTTACAACCCAAGAAGACAACTTAACAAACAACGTTTATGATATTTGTATTGTTTATAATATTTCTTAACAATATCCGTAATCTATAGGAATCACATCAGATCGCCTGTTGCCAATAACCCTCCCTCCACTACTTAAAGACAATTACTCAAAACTAATTATACTCAAACGTCCAAGCAAGTTATGTTCCGTACATTTATTGGCCTACTTTGATGCTTTTGAAGTGAATTAGGTTTAAAAGCTAACCAAATTAAGACGCACGAGCTACAAAACTGAACAACCAAACCAGAAAGTGAACAGAACTTAAACTGAATGGAACTGTTTGTTGAAAGGAATGACGAATGTTTTATTAATTCGAAATCAGTTAATGAAGAAAGCGAAAGCGTCAGTGTTCTCCTTACCCCCAACCAACAGTCGAAAAACTTTCTCTGTTTGGTATGCCAATAATATTATTCCATTTTACTGAAAATTCTGTGCAACTTGCCATGTTATATACTTGGCTCAATCACTGTTTGATTTTTAATGATGTTCGGCTTCAATATCTGAAAATATTAATGTATGAAACTAGCAGTTCAAGACATTTGCCTGCAATTGAATTGAATATTTGGAATATACATATACAAGAATAGGTGCATGAATCGAATGAAATATTTGCTCTTTCGTGATAATCTGTGAGGAAAAAAAAGAGGAAAGAATAACTACGAAAGATTAATTTTTTTCCCTTTTTTTTAAATATAAGCAGCTTTGAATTTAACGAAGTTGCAAAGAATAATTTAGATCTACAGAGGAAAAAATAAATAAAATATATCTAAAATGTCTAGTATTGCGGGAGTTATAGCGTATTGAGCTTAATTACTGACAGATTTTTATTTTTTTTTTTGTGAATGTGTTTTTTTATATCAGGTTCGTTTTTTTTGTCTGTTAAATCGGTTTCTTATTTAGGAGGCGATGATGTAATACGGATGTTTTATCCGTATTAGTTATTACAAGAGCAACTGTAGCAAAATGCCTAGCCAGGCTAGAAGTAAGATTTTGTAAACTCTTAGTACTCATCGAATTTTGACATAGAAATAAAGAATATACGCTGAGTTGGCACTACTAGAGTAGAATTCCAGCATGTAGAAAAAAATTTTATTTTCCGAAACCCCTGAGTGGCGTACTGTATATAGATGAACATTACCTATAGTATATCTGTATAAAGATGAAAATTTTTGTTCCATCAAATAATGATTACGGAAACATTTTGTCCCTTCCCCATATTAATTCGATTTATTTATTTATTGGAGCTTCGCAGCTTCGGCGATGTTGCTCTAAACTAAAGGATTTGTAACTTTAAAAAAAAAAACAATACAAACAAAAAAAATAAACAAAACAGAAAGGAACACAAAGCATAAAAAGAAAACAAAACAGATAAGGAACACAAAACGCAAAAGGAACACAAACCAGAAAAGGAAAACACAAAACATAAAAGGATCAAAACACAGAGAGAAAACACAAAAACAGAGATGATTTCAAAACAGAAATGGGAAAGAAATAGGAACGCAACTCAAAACATCGGTAACTGGAATAAAAAAAATAGAACTATGATATTGGACAATAAAGAAATCATTAATAAAATATTTAAATATTAAATAAATAAATCAATAATTAAAATAAAATTGGTGTATAAAATGAATAAAAGAAATTTAAAATGATTAAGGTTTACATAAAACATAAGTTACCAAACTTAAAGTTCAATGAAACCAATATTTGGTTTTTAAGCTTCAAATATTATTGAAGAAGGCAAAGGGCTTTATGATATAACAGTTCATTGTAAACACGCCATGAGTTGGAGTAAAGGCTGAAATCAAAAAAATAACAACATAATTAATATTGATGGAAAAACATGCATACAACAACATTTATAAAGAATTTAATTTGCAATAATATTGAATGTATACAATTATTCGATCCGATGCATAATATCAGATATTTTTAATTATTCTCCCCCTCCCGCTGGTGGGATGTCAGCAGTTAACAAACCTGATCTTTAGTTTTACATAAAATGTTTAAATGTCGAGTTTGGTAACGATAAAACTAAAATTCTACCACTAGATATTTAATATATATATATATATATATATATATATATATATATATATAATTTTGACAAATATTTTCGTCACCTCCTAGGTAGGATCGATGGATACTTGTGGAAATTTTTCAAAAATCGCTTCATGAGTACGATTTCCCCTAATGGAAATCCGCTAAAATATATAAAAAATTATAAAATGTATAAAATCATTTTATAAAATAATTATTTAAAATGTATAAAATAATTATACATGTGAAAAGAGCTAGTTTAAAATACAAAGACGAAAACCAAATATCAACACTGCAGGGACCAAAAATAAAATGCAAGTGTATTCGATACCTACCATTAAAAAAAAAAAATACTGATGGACACCTGCATCCAAACAATGCTGATAGTTCCAAGCCCGAGCTAAGCCATCTGGAGTTCATTACATGCTGGATTAGGCTGAACGGTGCTGACCGGTCGGTGCCTCATTCAAAATACACCAGCCAGCTACAAATGGCACTCCGTCATCCGACCCTGACCGACTTTAAATGGAAAGGGCAAACGTTAAAGTGCGGTTACACAAACAAATATACATCCAGCTGATCCTAAAGTATAATATTTAATGAGTAATAAAGCAACAACGAGAGAGGCAATGCATAGAACTCCAAGAGTTCAGGGGATGCGTTAACTAAGCAGATTTCCCATTGTTTGATTGATTGTTGGATGGTCGCAATACTGTTCTCTTCTCAATTTCTAAAGTTTCACGACTAGAAGTGGAGTCTGACAACAAAGAAGTAGGAATAACTCGCTTAATATTTGAGTTGAGAGAAATGTATAGAACAGCAACTGTAGACAATCAATAGATTAACAAGATTATTTCTACAACTTTTTTCAATCCGATTCATAATAACGGAAATATTATTGCAACGTTTTCGAATTCCACACCTTCCCCCACCCTCCTCGCCCGGTTAGTTTTTGTATATAAACGTCCGGCACACCACAGCTGTATGGTTAGTTCAGAAATTTTTCCCACTGGAGGCCCACATATCACATATTAATCTCAAAACGTAAAATTTAAATGGAAAAAAAATATTTCGTATTTACGCATAACGTAATGAACTTCATAATATAACAGCTGTATTGTTAGTATGAGAGGAGTAGGACTGGAGGTTTATTTACGGCCGAAAGCTATAAAATACTAATATCTCGGTTAATAATCAAGATAATGAAAAACGTACATGAAATCATTTTTAGAACACTACATTTGCAATAAGATTGGTTCTATACAAAGTTTCGATCCGACGCATAATAGCGGAGATATTAAGAATTTTTGAAATACTTTAGTTTTACATGAATCGCTTAAATATTGAGTTTGGTATCGATCAAACAAAATTTGCGGCCGCTAGAGCGTACACACACACATATATATGGTTATCTCAATCCCAGGCCTGTGTCTATCCATGTCATCTACGGCAATTCTCGGGAAATTCGCTGGAGGAAAGTGTCCATAACAGTGATATTATGAAGACTGTTAATTGAAGTAGCAACCTCGAAGTAAATGACATTTAAGTGTGACAATGACAATTAGGCGCAGCAAACAAAGGTAATGAATCCCAGCCGGCATTTATAACTGTTCTATAGATGTGTCCTACTTTCCTGGACAAAGGATTCTATTATGGTAATGCTCAAGTCCTATTGCAACTCGAATCAAAGGAGCCGTATATACCTCATTCAAAGGCATTAGATTCATTGCATCTTCTCTCTGCTATTATTCGAGTGACCGATATTTCATTCCAAACACTGTATCATTAAAAATTTGTTACTTAGGGTTGATTCAGTTAACTCTGGATAACTAGGATAGAAGTTTGAAGTTCATTCTAAAGTTGGTATACCTGAAGGGTCTTCGGGCTATAAGGTTAGACTTCTCAGCAACGTGTGGCAAATGAGTAGCTACTGAAAAAAAGAAGCAGCCACTACAATACTGCAGGGAAATAAACCACTAGGCCTCATTATTAACAGTGTTTGGTATTTATGCTTCAAATAATGTACTTCATAATATAACAGCTTATTGTTTATATGAAATGAGTAGGAGGGGGGGTTTACTGAACGCCGAAAAATGTAAAATGCAAGTATCTTGGTTAATATTCAATATAGTGAAAAAATGCACGTAATATTATTTATAGAAAACATTTGATTGATTATATCAATCCGACGGACAATAACAGAGATATTATTAATTTTCAAAATTCTTTTTCCCATTGGTCGGATTTCAGCCATTAACAAACTTGGTCTTTCTTTTTACATATAACGCTTATTTATGGAGTTTGGTAACGATAAGACAATAATTGCGACCACTAGAGTGGTGGACTTTTTTAAGAAATTCTTCGAAAATCGCGTCATGAGTACAACCTGAATAGCTGATTTCCCTTAAGGGAAATCTGCTAAAAAGCAAACACGCTAGAATAAACACAATAGAATGTTTTAAATAATTGTCAACAAACAAATAAAAAAAAAAACCAAGAGCGGACGTCATAAAGATAAAAACACGTAAAACTATCGTAATTGAAAACAAACTAATTGCTAGATAAAAGGCTTATTTTGTCAGCAGGCACTGATGAAGGAGATTGGCCTCTGAAAGTGCACTCCGCACATATTAAAGTACTTGTAAAGGAAAAGACTTTTTTATTGATCCTGAACAATTGGTTCCACCACCCCCCAGCACCTCGGAGACAATAAATACATATCAAGAAGAATATTAATGAAGAAATAATGAATTACATAAAAACGTTTTACAGACTTAGACATCTCTTTCTTTTTCAAAGTTTGCTTCATTTATGCATCAACATGAAAACTACCTCTACGAACGGTAACGTTTCCACGCTTTTAAAAAAAAAAGTCCGTCACGCAGGGGCTGCGTAAACTAAGCAGATTTCCCACGCACATCACGTATATGCATTTATCTCAAAACTTAAAAATTCAATGAGAACAATATATTGTATTTGAGCTTCAAATAAAATAATAGAATATAGTTAATATGATATGGGTAGGAGTGAGGGTTTCTGAAGCCTGGAAACTTAATAATTCAAATATCTTGGTTAATAATCAAGGTAGTGAAAAAACGCACATAACAACATTTATAGAACATTAAATTTGCATTAAGATTGGTTTTATGCAATTTTTCGATCTGAATCATAATAACGGAGATATTTCGAATTTTCGAAATTCCTCCTTTAAGCCTCCTCCCCCCCACTGGTCCGATTTCAGCCATTAACAAACTTGATCTTTCTTTTTGTACAAATCGATTATATATCAAGTTTGGTAACGAAAAGAAAAAAAATAGGATCGATGGGCATAAAACAGTAAGTTCATATTGTTGCTTTTTGTAACCAGCTGTTTTTGCCCTCAGATCCTGACGTACGTGGCCGAGGTGTGCGAGGCTAGATGGAGAGGAACGTTAGCTTCTACCTCTGTGCTAGCATCTTTGTTCGGAGTATCACTGCAGTTCCTCCTTGGATCGCTCCTCCCATGGAGGCAAGCTGCTCTCCTCAACATCATATTTCCAGTCATGTCTTTCCTCAGCCTAATCTTTGTTCCAGAGAGTCCGCACTGGCTAGCAGGTATGTATCGTAATAAGTAATTGTCTTTAATTTGACGTTTTCTCAGATATTACACAAATGTCTTACATATATATCTTTGTGTATATGTATATATTTGTACCAAATATTTTATGCTTCATAAAAACTCAATATTAGGCAATGGCAAAAACTCATGAAGTGCTTAAGCTATCACAACCAGCTAAACATCACATCCCAATGAGTAGTCATGCCCAAAAAGCGCAAGAATTCTCCTTGTCCATCGATCCGTCGTTACCAGGTCCTGTCAAATTTCTTATACCAAATGAATTATACTAAATTCTAAGTAGTCTACCTGGTACCATCCTTTCGATATGGAGAACTCACCTCGATATTATATTTTCTTATTAGGCAGTGGGTCTGAGGTCAAAGTACAATTTCATCAGTTCAAAGTTTCTTATGATCCTTAAAATATGCTCTGATCTTAAGCTGGGCTTAAAATTCTCTCTGCGGGTCTTATTGGCTTGTGGCGAATCCATCTTTCACCTCAGTTTATTGCAAGTAATTTTACATTATTTGAAAGAGATTTCTCAAGACCATAAAATATTCTACAGCTTTCAGCTTATTTGGCTTCCATATCCAAGGGTTATTCTTCTAAGTCACCAAACTCCACAGTATGCTCGCATTATGTGTATTTATTTGATTTATGCCCCACATCGATGGTGATTGGCAAGATCTCTGTTTAGGGGGTATTTAGAATAATATATTTATTCATCCATGTACACATTGTTTGAACTTTATTTTTATAGAATAGAAGATATTCCTTAAATATCTGAGTGTTTCTCATATCCGTACTTTGTCGAAATGAATATAATAAAAGTTAGCCCTTTTAATTCATTGTAAATATGCTGTAGACCAATTGTATTTTATTCTATATGTATTTGTAAATATTTATATGTTTTAGATATGTTAGTACTTGTTGAATGTATTGGCTGCTGTCTGTTAGTAGTTCTGTAATATCGCAGGGTACGTCTATGTTTTTTTCGTTGGATGCAGTCTGTCAGTATGTGTTTAATCGTTAAGTGCTTGTTGCAGTATTTGCACATACGGTTGTCTGTCCTTGTCATTAAGTGTCTATGTGTCAGGTACGAGTGGCCGATCCTGAGTCGCTTATAAAATACCTCCACAGTTCAACCAATGCTGACAATGTTTTCTGCTTGAAATTTCCATATTATAAGCATGACGTATTGCTGTGCAAGCCTGATGTATATGGTTCATTATGAATCGTGCTTAGTTTTTGTACTGCCAGCTTTCAGGCAAGGTTAATCTGATCCACCAGGTAGAAGAGACTCAACCTTATCTAGATCCACTAGATACAATAGCATCTTCCATTGGACCAACGAGATTAGCTTACTTGATGTTGAAACAGCTTTCGCTAGTGTATGCTTGCCGGAAATCAGTGAAATTGGACATCAACCATAAGAGTACGTCATTCTCAACAGTATTAGCTTGGATTAATACACGGCATCTCCCTCATTGAAGTACTGTATTTAGGTACTTGTCTGCATTGTTTACCACTTAAGGTCCCAATCTTTACTGTTATGTAAATGTTGGGAAGCTATATACGTAATTCCTCGCACAATTTAGTAGTCTTCTTCGTAGAGTGGGACAGTAGTTGTTCAATTTAAAATTGAAGTAGTCATAACAATTGACACTGGCCCCATCTGTTGTCATATAAGCCAACAAAAGATGCCACTGGAGTGTGCTGGCCTCTATAGGGTCTTTGTGTTAACACAACTTGAGAGGACATCCTGGGATCCAAAGGGCAGATGCAGAATAGATTCTCATGATTGGCATTGTGCAGATTATTAGTGCTTTATCACCCCTTTTACGTATCTTCACCATGAGTGAGTAGGCGAAAGGTACATCCAGGTGGGAGACCAGGATGGAGGGCGAAAGAGAGACATCATTTCAGCAGCATCCTATATAGTAACCCATTTCTAACTCACTAACATCAAATGTCCTGCAATAGACCATTATGCACAAATTATGTACAATATTCAATATACTAGTATCATAGCAATAACCATCCTGTACATTTCAATGGTCCTCCGGAATTCAAATTATATAACATAACATGTTCATGAACCAGCACCTCTTAAAATTGCAATGCCGTTAACGGGTTACGCCGAAAGGCTTGCAAATACAGTAATGGTTCCTACATTTTACTTTCTACTAGATACTGCGATCCTTGTAGCACAACATGTGTTTATCATCTGTCCATCTTAGGCCATTCGGTCAACTGTTAGAAAGAATCCCTGGCATACCCTATACCTCCTCAAGTCCCGCTAAGATATTCTAGACACCTTTACCTCGGCCAACCTCAGACCTTTGGCGTGTGGTTCCGTATAATATTTTTCCGGCCAGCTTATTGGGTTCTGTTCACGTTATTTTACCCAGCAAGCTCAATCTCTTCTTAGCAGAAAAGATATCAGCCTCGCCAATAAAATTAATTAGTTCGTCTACGCACTTGATAATTCTGCTGACGGAGCCTTCAAATGTCTATCTCTGGCTTTTTCATTCCAAGATCTGGAGAGACCTAGGTTTTTTTTTATGAGCTCAAATAGCTGTACTTCTTACTTTTTTTAAAAAAAATGTTTGCTCTTAATAATAGACAAATCACATAATATTTGATATAAGATAATGAAAGGAGTACAATAGTTTTAAAATTATTTCAATGTGGGGTAAATACGACTTTGGGAGAGCTTCTGGAATAGATTTTCAATATTTAAAATGTTTAAAACTTCAGACCATATTCATTAAGCAAATCCATTTCTTCAATAATAATTATTTAACATTAAAACCGAAGAGATGGAACTATTTTCAATATTTTTTGTGACTTTGAGAAAAACTTATTGAATCTTCAATCTTTTCTAAAGTTGACACCAGGAGATTCAGTTTTGAGCCCAGCGAAACAAATACGTTCCTCTAATATACGTTTTAGCAGATTTCCCTTATTTTTTTTAAAAAAAAGTCTGCAATCCACAAAACATTGAATGAAAAACTTACATTGGCTAGTCTAGTCATCTTTGTGTGTGTGTGTGTGTGTGTGTGTGTGTGTGTGTGTGTGTGTGTGTGTGTGTGTGTGTGTGAGAGAGAGAGAGAGAGAGAGTTGTGTGAGTGGAGAGAGTTGCAACATCTCGACATTTGTCATTAATCATTGAGATGGAAAGGGCTTTATACTCCAATTCTGAAGCCTGTCCTTTAGGAAGGTCAACTCACCGATGGAAGCCTATTTATTACACAGAACCAGCTGTTTATGGAGTCAATCCATCTACACCCACTACACCAATAAACGGCATATTTCAATAAATAAATGATATTTGTGTTACATAACAAGAAACATCGATTACAAAATTGTGCCGTGTAGATTGAAATTTATTATTAGGCAATTGTTGTAAGTGCAGATTTCAAACATAAAATTATATTTTTTAAAATACATTGCGGCTCAGGTTAACCATGTGAGCGTTGCCACTCATATATATATATATCTAGATCGAGGAGAGTTCGATCCTCACCCGGGAAATAGGTATTTATGTAGTGACAGACTTATTAAATAAAATCTTTTGTCCCACCCTACCTAGAAAAAGTCCGTCACGCAGAGTCTGCGTTATCTAAGCAGATATCCCACGTGCACCACGTATTTACATTTATCTCAGAAAAATTAGAAGTACTGAGAGCAACGACATGAGTAGTAGTGGGGGTTTACAGATGGCCGAAAATTAAATAATGAAAATATCTAGATTAATAATAAAGATATTGTAAAAACGTTTATAACAACATTTATAGAAAATTTAATTTAAAAGAAGATTAGTTCTATAAACATTTTCGATCCGACGCAGAACAACAGAGATATTTCGAATTTTTGAAATCCCCCCTCTAAGCTCCCCCCTTTTCACTGGTCCGATTTTAGTCGTTAACGAACTTGATCTTCATTTTTACGGGTCTGGTAACGATCAGAAAAACACTGCGGCCGCTAGTACTTTAAAAGAAATACCTATATATAAATATTTGTACAATTTTATTAGGCGAGAAATATTATACCGTATCATCATGATCTGAAATATTTATGCATGTACAAATAAAGGTTTTATTTATTTTTATAAAATTTTGAATGGATATAATTTCGATCTCCTGGATATGATCGATGGACATTTGAAGATATTTTTCGAAAATCCCATCATTAGTACAACCTCAGTAGTTGATTTCCCCTAAGATAAATCTGCTAAAACGGTGGTAACCTCCAAATTAGCAGTAGTAGCAAAAACTGTTAACGTTAATAAATAACACTAAGTACATTGAAACCAAACCTACTCTGAATTTTTCTTGCTATCCAATTCAGAGTTATGTCTCATATATTTCAGGGGAGTATTCGTATTAATTACGGGGTTACAACCCTAATCTAGCCACAGTGTAATAAAAGTGCCGAAATACATTTTTTTTAAGAGGGCATCGAACCACTAACTCCAGGTTTCCTATGTTATTTATCTCTGACTACGTGCACCGAGTAAGTGTTTTGATGTTTTTAAATAATTTTAATCTTGATCTCTTCCTAATAAGTTAATATTTAATTTAGTAATTAATCAGTTAATATTATAGTTTTTTTTAATACAAAAATGTAGATTATAAGGCTAAAAAAAAAAGGGTGTTATACAATCGATATTATTATTAAAATATAAAATTCAGGAAGTCTCATTAACCCGTCTATTCAAACATCCTCTTTATATTAACAGCTCTACATAAAGTGTCTAAATTCCTTTAGATTACTAGTGGGACGCATATCTTTAATAAACACAGTTACATTTTGTAATTTAAAATTTTCAGGCCAAAGTCAACCTTCGTTCTCTGAATATTTCAGGCTCCCAGTAATCATTTAGAGCCCTCTTGATAAAACTTGAGTAGCGAGTTCGATTCCCGCATGGACAATAGGAATTTATTTAGTGACGGACTCACTAAATAAAATCCCTAGTCCTACCCTGGCCAGAAAAGGTGGCAACCTGTAGATAACTCATCCCAATTATCCATAATACCAAAAATTGGACTTAATAATTTGTTTTAGAACCCTTGTAACCGTGCCTTTGTTTTTTTTTTTTAATAGAAATTCAGGAATATGTTAAAGAAAAATCATTTTGGAGAAATCATTCAACAAAGCACTGAGGAAATTTAGTTCTTGATCCGAAGTATTGTTGTTCCAAATAAAAGCCCTTGTAGTTATGTTGCCGTGAACACTCAGATTTACAGAAAGAATAAAGAATAAAATAAGAATGATATGATAAAAAATAAAAACTGATTTCTTACTATTAAAATTAGCTCATGAAAGGGCTGCATAAAGTAAGCAGATTTACCTTATTCTACAATAGATAAATCTACATAATGATAACACTTTACAACACCGTGAATACTAAATGAATAAATGCGCGCGACAATGAAAAATCTTTTAGTCAATTTTAATGTCCTCCCAACGGAAAGTGTCTGATTGTTAACAGACAGGTTAGCCAACCTCTCGGGTTTGAACAGATAGATATAAATATTCTTCACCGGAAAGAAAAACAATTACGGAAATATTTCTGAATATAAACAATTAATCTTCTTGAAAACTATTTACTATATCTAGGACTGTAATTTATAATTAATCAGAAAGTTTTTTATCTCAATCAATCAATTTTTGTAGTCCAAGAACTTAAGACGGGGGGAGGGTCACGAAAACATATATGCATTTATCTCATATAATAAAGGTCTTGTGAAAACAATATTCGGAATTCAAGCTTCGAATAAAGTAGTGTATTATATAACAGAGTATTATTTATGTCATATGAGTAGAAGTATGGGTTTGATGAAATATCTCTGTTAATAGTCAAGATAGTGAAAAAATGAATATAGCAATATTTATAGTACATTTAATTTTAAGTAAGACTGGTTATATATGAATTTTCAATCCGAGTTATAGAAAAAGAGATATTCCTAATTTTCGAAAAAAAAGAAGAAAAAAAAACCCTTCCACTGGTCCGATTTCAGCCATTAACTAACAAATTCTATCTTTTTACATAAAACTATTAAATATCATATATATATTATGTACATATATATATATATATATATATATATATATATATATATATATATACACATAATTTTGAAAGGACCGCATCTCCGTCAGCTAGGAGGTGTAATCAATGGACATTTTAAGAAAAATGTCGAAAATCGCGTCATGAGTACGACCTCAATAGCTGATTTCATTTAAGAGATAAGTGTTAATAAACAAGGAGATTGTGCACTGCTCTCAGGAATAACTAATACTGATAGTCAATATTTGGGAACTAAGTAACAGCTGTTTTATGAACTTTCCGAGTGGGGCTACTAAAACATTTCTTGTTGAGAGTAATGTTTCACATTAAATTCCAACAACGCTGGAATAAAGGACTAAAAGCTTTTTATTAAAGAAAAAAATGGAATATAAGAAAATCAAATTAAAGTATAATAGAGTGCCAAACTGAATAGCAATACTACTCGTTCACAAATATTTTTTCTGAAATTCTTTAAATAAACACAGCTGAAAAAGTGTTAGGTGAACCCTTGGAAAGAAGAAACTTGATTAACACGGACCCTTTTCTCCAGTCTGTCAGGGCTTTAAGTAGATTAGTGTCGCATAAAAGGTGGTGGCCATGCAAAGCTAACTCTATGTTCTTTAAAGCAAAAATAATAAAATAAGTTCTGAGTTTATTAAATCTCCCTTTCCGCGTTGAAAGAATGGAAGCTAGTACTGAAAGCTTTGCCCATGTTACCGGAATATTTTGTTCGTCGTTTTTCTACCGCATATATATACTTTATAATAATGGTTCTTCTAGGTAAAAATGTTGTCAGCTGCAAAAAAGAGAGTTAGAAACGTTGAAATGGCTGAAATGTCAGTATTTCTTGTTTACTGCCCTTCATTGATATGTATTTGCGTAGAGTTATTATTCATGGATAATTCGAATTTGCGAAATTCCCTCTTCTAACCCTCCCCCTCTCAATGGTCCGATATCAGCCATTAACGAACTCGATCATTAGTTTTGTATCAAACGCTTATATATCGAGTTTGGTTACGATCAAATAAGAACTGCGACCTATAGAGCGGAACCACAAGTATATATATATAAATAATTATGAACGGACCTCATTTTCGCTATCTACTAGCTAGGATTAATGGGCATTTGAAGAAATTTTTCGAAAATAGCGTCGTGAGTATGTCCTTAATAGTTGATTTCCCTTAGGGGTTTACCACCTTTTTCTAGCCAGGATGGGACCAAGTATTTGATTTAATGAATTCGTCACTAAATAAATCATACTGCCAGGGTAGGAATCACACTCGCCACTGTGCCCAGATTTAATAAAAATGCAAATATCTCGGTTACTATTCAAGATAGAGAATAAATGTATATAACAATAGTATATTTAATTTGCAATAAGATTGATTCGTTACAATTTTTCGTTAAGACGAGTAAGTAACGGAGATATTTCCATTTTTCGAAAATCCTCGCCTCTAAACCCCCCCCCCTCCCACTGATCCGATTACAGCCGTTAACGAACTTGACCTTTTTGTTTTACATAAAACGACTAAATATCGAGTTTGGTAACGATCAAACAAAGATTGCGACCGCTTGAGCGGTAACAGACAAATATATATATATACATATATATATATATATATATATATATATATATATATATATATTTATATACAGTTTTGAACGGACCTCATTTTCGTCATCTTAACAGAAGTGCCCTGTAACAAGTACAGTAACTGTACAGTCATTCAGTTTTAATACCAGTAAAGCAAAATGTGGCAATAGGAAGGGTTGGATTCATAATGGTTTCCAGAAGAAATGTAAAAAATCCGTCCAGCAGGGGCTGCGTAAACTAAGCAGATTTCCCACGTAAAGTTTAGTAATAGAGAAGTCTCCTTACGAGAGCCGATCAGTTACGGAAACGGCCTAACTAGCTTTTGGCGGGAAACTCACTCGTTCGTTATACGCCAACATTTAATAAAAATGTAAGTAGAACAATATTTATAGTAAATTCAATTTGCAATAAGATTGGTTCTATACAATTGTTTGATCCGACGTATGGTAACGGAGATATTTTGAATTTTCTAAAATTCCCCCTCAAACCCTCCCCCCCTCCCACTGGTCCAATTTCAGCCATTAAAAAACTTGATCTGTTTTCTTGTATAAAACGTTTAAATATCGAGCTTGGTAACGATCAAACAAACATTACGACCGCTAGAGCTTTAACAGACAAATATATATATAGATATATATCATTTTGAACGGACCTCATTTTCGTCATCTCCTGAGTATGATTGATGGACATTTGAAGAATTTTTTCGAAAATAGCGTCATGAGTACGACCTCTATAGCTGATTTCCCTTAAGGGAAATCTGCTAATATTTGGTTAACAAAGCTCGGACTTATCAGAAGTGCAATTGCCGTGATATTGTTTTGGGAGACATGGACTGTATATTGAAGAACTTATTATCGCTCATGCTGGCAAAAAAATCGAGTTTCCCTTCAAAAAACAACTTACATCATCATAGCATTCAAGGAAATTTGATAAAACCTATTTCAGGGATTATCCTCAATGAGATGAAGTTGGAAGTTATCAACTGCTTGTGTTACCCTTAAAACTAGTTTCAGAAATTTTTAGCTGGGGTGGGGTTTAACATTTTACTTAGATAATATTTGGAATTAATAAATTTCTAGGAATTGTGAAATACTTTTCCTATTCTGTATGTATAGTTACAAAGGTAACCTTAGCAACAATAACAGAACTTGGCTCCATCTCAATTTACATAATATGATATACCCCTAATGATATTACCATATTACAATTAATTCGAGCTGGGGCGAACCAGCTACAATTTCATCCCAATCAATATTTGGTTCTGAGTACTATCATATACAGAATAAACCGACCAGAAACATTTTGCAATGACACTAAAATTGTTATTATTATTTATTAACGCCCGCTTTTTACAACTATGGCTAATTAGGATGGTTATCTACTTTAACCATATAATATAACGCAAAATATTATAAGTCTTTGCTGCTAATGGCTTCAATAAGCTTTGTGCAGCCGTTAGCTCCATATGCATACAAAAGTAACAAAGCAGAGATATCAAGTTTTTAAATTCAAATTGCTGTACTTTTATTTATTTATTGATATGAATAAATCAAATTCTATTCCATCAGAATGAACTTATTTAACTGTGTTATAACTAAAGATAGCAGGCCAAAAATTACTTTTTGATGGTAGACCATTTAATTCTCAAAATAAGCATTTGCTGCACTATGTTACCTAACATTTATATGTATTTTTTTGAATTAATGAACTATTACATTCCTTTGGTTTGGAGATGCTTTGCTGAGCTCTTTTTGGCAAAATATTTTTTAAAGTAGTCTCCACATAGCACTATTATTATGAAGTATGGTCTAATACTTGGTGTAAAGCAAAAAAGAAATGTCTTAATTACTTTTAATTAACCGTGATTAACCTTCAACCACTACCATGTTTTAAAGTTACATAAGTACTACCATGGGTCTCTTATGACCCATACAAAAAAAGTTTAAATATTTTAAATAAATGTTTTTAATATAATTGTTTAATGGAATACATAACAAACGTGACACATTTTAAAATAAAAATAACTTGTTTTTACACTTAAAAAAAAAACACTAAGGTTTAATTTTAACAAACTAAAAAATGCACTCCCTTTAACCTACTACCTCATTCTTAAATCATATCTTTCTGACAGACATTTTCAAGATTCATTTGGTTTCTCAGTCTCTCTCATATTTCCCCAGCTGGCAGGTGTACCACAGGAGTGTATCCTAAGTTCTTTTCGTATTCCTTACCTACTTATGCCATGTAACAATTACCCTCCAATGCTCCATTTGTCCTCCAGTTACACTCAATAGGGCAATAATTATACAAAAATCACAAATTACATATCAATGAATCACATTAGACAAGCGACTAACTTGGAAACCTCACATCACACAAAAATGGCGAGAACTGAATTGACGGTACAGACTTCTTGTGTTGCGTACAGTATATAACTCCATATAGTGCAATCCAATGCGGGTATTGGCTATGGACAACTTCCCACCTCAAGAAAATAACCAAGCCAATTGCTATTATTCATATCATTTGCTTGTAATATTTAATATTGTTGCAAATAAACGAATATATATATATATATATATATATATATATATATATATATATATATATATATATATATATATATAAAGGTTTACCATATGTGGTTAAGATCAACGTCTTAACTCTTCACCTAGCCTGAGCCCAAATTGTTTTTATTTAAAAATTTGAATTTAAACAAATTTGTATTAATAATAATTTATTTTATATCCTGGATGATGCATGCTTTCCATGTGGATTCTCTCCTTAAAATGTTTCCCTGCACTTATAACTATTGAATTGTTAATTGTATGGTTTATTTGAGGACTTATTTTTCTCTTATGATCCTGACAGTAATATGTGGAAATTTCACCATTTTTGGTTGATGTTCACAGCTGTTGGTCGGACGGAGGACGCAGAAACAGCTTTGAAGTGGCTTCGAGGATGGACTTCAGCTCCAAACGTGAAGAAGGAGCTTGGTGAACTAGTGACTACCCTCAACGGGCCTACAAAGCTAGCATCTCCCTTCACCTGGGAGCCTTACCTTAATCGGGGTTTCATCCGACCATTTGGTCTCGTTGTCGCATCTTTCTTTATCGGCCACTTCACTGGAATGTCAACACTCCAGACGTATGCTGTAAGTATATCTGTCATTTTAATACACTGGACTAACTCCTTTCATGACATATGGTTCTATGATACTTTATCTTATGTTGAATGATGTCTGCCTACTAAAAATAGTAGATTTTATTAAGGGAAATCAGCTATTGAGGTCGTATGCTCCATTTCACAATTTTCAAAATATTTCTTCGAATTTCTACCAATCCTTTCCATTAGATTACATAAATGAGGTCCATTCAAAACTGTATATATTTGTCTGTTAAAGCTCTAATGGAGCTATTTCTGTTTGTTCATTACCAAACTCGATATCTAAATGTTATATGTAAAACTGAAGTGAAATGTGTTTATTTCCATTAAAAAATAACATAACATAATAGAATACGCCAAATAATTTTTCAATTAGTTTTCAAATAGTAGTTTTCTATAAACAATTTTCTAATATTAATTCATTTCTTCTTATGGATGACAATCTTTATGAATAATGATAAACTTGTCCCACCTTAAAGAGACAATGTTCCTGATCACCAGTTATTTGTTGAATGATTTTTTTATGACAAATACTTTGTAGTTTTATTTAGGAAATAAACATTTTTGATAGTATTCATTTTTTGTATAAAAATATTGTTCAGACATGAAGTTCTTTCATTTATTTTTACATGAAATAATTTTTAATAGATTGGGGAAGAGATGATACAGTTTTCTCGAACCTCAACAGCTGATTTTCATTAAGGGAAATCTGCTGAAAACATAATGGATGGCCTACAATGAAATTATTTTTCTTTGGAGGATATGCGGTTGATCATTTCACATATTGGTGATTTTAAAAAACTGGAATCCTCCACATTCTCAAATATTTAATCTGTCATATATTGTGCCATTTTTATTAACTGTTGCTTCCTGGCTATTGGAAAAACTGAATGATTATATAAATTATAAGGCAGGTGGGGTGACAACCCCTGTGAACCCCCCCCCTCCTTAAATACCCTACCTACTGATAAAACCAGTTGTATAAACAATAATGAGAGTAAAATGTTTCATTCAGAGGCTATGTACCTTTGTTCGAGGAGGGCCACTGTAAGTGGCTGTCAAATCCAAACTTTTATCAAATTACTTGTAGGCTCAATTTAACCAAGGAGTACTAAATATAATATCCTAAATATATCCGTTATTATTTATAAAATTAAAAAACTAACCAGTCTTATTGATAAAGTAATTTTCAACAAATGTTTCTCTTTGCTGAAGATTGAAGGAGTAATTTATATTTTCAGTAGCAAGTCATTTACAAATCTTCCAAATTTTAATTTAAGCTCTTATATATCAAACAAATCGTGTCCATCTTAAATTTTTATTCTAGTTTGGATAAATATTCTTTTTGGGTTAGAAATAGAAAAAACAATTAATGGTATCACAATCTGTTCGCCATTCCTGAATGAGGGAAATCTCCTTTGTTTAAAAAGATCGATAAAGAGTCGATGAAAAAATATTCTGCTAACTCAAGATGGTCCTCTGATGACAAATTTATCATACTCTCTTTGATCATTAGACAATGAAGAGAATGATATTTTTTGTCTATTAAAATAAAATATCAATTTATATATATTTATTAAATATCTTACAAATTAATAAGACTTGTTGTTGTTCATGTTCTCATGATTTTAGGTGGGTATTTTTGAAGCCCTGAATTCACCAGTTGATAAATATGCTGCAACCACTGTCGAAGGGTTCATTCAACTCTCAGGTGCTTTGGTCTGTGTTCTGATTCTCCCTCATACTGGCCGGCGGAAACTGGCTATAACTTGCACGATTGGAACTGGTATTTGCCTTGGAGCTCTGGCACTCTCTAACAGTGGCTGGCTCAATGTAATACTTCTACTAATGGCTGTCTTCCTCCTAAATACATGCTCTAAGGTCTTCCCTTGGGTTCTTATCGGAGAGGTATGTGTTGCAGATTTGGTTTAATCAAACAAATTTCTTAATTAGTACCACAAATGTAACTCATCACTTCATAGAATTATGCTGTGGATACCCGGACTAAGAGTACATTAGTAGACAAATATGTAAAACGCACCACAAAGAAACATACTTATAACACCTACATTTTGACTGTTCATGATGTGTTAAATATAATCAAAAGTAGCATACTCAATACATGGGTGGGAAAACTGGCACAACTCATTTAACAATTTGGTAGAAATTGAATACACAGTTGAAGCTTGACCCAAGACAGAGTTATATTAACATAACTATGAATTTGACACTTTACTGACACAATCATAATTGATAGAAAGAAAAACAAATCAAATTTGTCTGACTTGCAATTTCACATAATGTTAAACACATACTTACTTATGAATGCCATCATCGTAATGACTTAAAAACAGACACTTGACACACGAATTATTAACAAAGAGTAGTCCATTCATTATTATTATTTGTTTTTTTTTTGCTTTTTACTTAAATATTCTCTCTTTTTTTAATATTTTAAAATGCTAATCAATGTAATTATTGAACAATACATTATTTTATTCAAGGGCCTCAGGTTAGCCATGTGAGTTAAAGTGTTGCCTTTAATTTCACATGGTAAACCCAGAGTGGTGAGTTCGATTCCCACCTGCACAAAGGAATTTATTTATTGGCGGAATTCATTAAATAAAATCCTGAGTGTCACCTTGGCTAGAAAAGGGTGGTAACCTGTAGATAGCCCGTCCCAATTAGCCTTAGTTGCAAAAAGTGGACGTTAATAAATTTTTAAATAATTTTAATTTAAAAATTTTTGAAGAGGAGAGGACCCAGAAAGATCTATGGTACTTTGGGAATGTGAAGAGAAGTGCCAAGAAAGATGAATGGTACATTGGTAATGTGAAGAGGAGAGGGCCGAGAATGATCTATGGTACTTTGGGAATGTGATGAGGTGTGCCCAGAAAAAATGTATGGTACATTGGGAATGTGAAGAAGAGAGGGCCCAGTAAAAGGTATGGTACATTGAGTATATAGAGGGGACTGCCCAGAATAATGCATGGTACTATGGTAATGTGAAGTGGAGAGAGCCCAGAAAGATATAGGCTACATTCATAATGTGAAGAGGTGAGGGCCAGGAAAAATGTATGGCACATCTTGAATGCGAAGAGGAATGCCCTGAAAAATGTATGGTACTTTAGGAATGTGAAGAAGAGTGTGCCCAGTAAAAGGTATGGTACATCGAGTATATGAAGAGGAGAGGGCCCAGAAAGATGCATGGTAAATTGGGAATGTGAAGAGGGCTCAGAATAATGTATAGTACATTGGGAATATGAAGAAGAGACTGCCTACAAATATGTATACTGCATTGGTTATGTGAAGTGGAACCAGAAAAATTTATGATGTATTTCTTAAAACTAGTATCATAACCCCTTTACAACTTGAATTCTGATGATCAGAACAGTATTTGTTCCATATTATTATGAACCCTTCAAACATTAAGAAAAAAAAAATAATTGCTCTAATTTTTTTCAACCACTAATAATTTATTATATTCATTAAATCACCACTAATTCGTATTCTATTCATTAATAATAATATTGTTACCCTAATTGTAATGTACTGCTTATTAAATTGTATTGTATTTTTCATATTTTTTCAGGTGTTCTCACCTGATGTTCGGGCTGTGGCCAGTGGTCTAGCATCATGTATTGGCTATGCAATGGGATTCCTTGTAAATAAAACATTTTTTGTAACTGTTGACTGGTTAACACTCAAGGGAGTTATTGCTGCTTACGCCATAATAAGTATTGGAGGAGCCATATTGTATTACTTCACACTTCCTGAAACAGAAGGTAATATACATGTTGCATGCTAGTTTTTGCTACATGTATCCCCTTTATTTAATTCATTTTCACTATCCGGGCTCAGGTTAGCCATTTAAGTTAAGGCATGGGTTCTAAAAACACTTGGTAAATCTAAAGTTGTGGATTCAATTTCCATGTGGGCAATACAAAATTATTTAATGATAACTTGCTGTAACTAAAAAAAATTCTTAGACTATCCATAGCTAGAAAATTGTTCTAACAAGTAAATAACCCATGGGTCATTCCATGTCAAATCAACCAAAAAAAAATGATTTTGACACCCATGATTTCAGATTTTGTTGAATTTTTTTTGGGCGTTCTATTCATTGATTTGAGAAACCATACCAAATATTTTTGATATATCTTTAACGGTTTGGATTTTATGGCCCCTTAAAGTTTTGTTATTTTCGTGTTGTTTATCGACAGGGAACAGTAAAATTAATTTGTTCTGACTTCAAAAATAATTTGTAACTTTCTTATTTATGAACCAATTTTGATGAAATTTTTTGTGTGTATTCATAAATATATTTAAAAACAATATAAAAAAATAAACAAAGGTACCAAGTAAATATTTGTGACCAGAAAAAAATTACAAAGTGTCAATTTGAGTTTTTAAGAAAGCAAATACATAGTTTCACGTAAAATTGAATATCTCCAAAAGGGAAAAGGATAATCATCGAATTCTTTTTTTGTTTTGATTCTAAGACATGTGATCTATCACCTAAAGTAATAAAATGAGTGGTTATTTGACTCCTTCATTGTTTATTCCAAGTTTAAAATAAATATTTATAAAAATTTACAAGTTTATATAAATTAAAAGAAAATTATAAATAAAGGTAATTAAAAAGATTGTTACATTACACATGTTTATTCTAAATGAAATACCGTTTACGTTATCGGATTCACCAGTCTAAAATGTACTTTGATATGTACAATTCTTACCCCTAAAATGGTTGTTTTGCCCAATCTTCTTTACCAATTTTAAAATATCGTTTAATTCTGTTTCTACACTTGAAATAAATTGTTGTGAAAACTGGTATGTTCTTCCTGTCATTGTTTTTGGAGATTCCACAGTCATAATAATATGAAGAATGGGTACAGCACAAATATCCTCCTTTTTAGGCCAAGAAAATGATACTGAAGGTCCATGTGGATGAAGGAACTGTACAGTGACATCTTGTTCTTCGGTGATTACCTCACTCACCATGTCAAAATACCACAATCTATCATATTCACATACATCCTGGGCTTAAATCTTGCAGTGTTACTTACAGTTTGGTTGATTGTTAATTAAATTAAACGTGAGGGCTGCTTTTTCATCAATGGCAATTCTTCCAGCCTCAATGGTTCCTGAGTCATCTATTGGCTGAATGTTGTGAAATGATCTTGTCCTTGGAAGAGTTTGAACATCTTTGAAGTGACCTTCCAAAGCAGGGTGAATTAATTCAACTTTTTCTTTAGATATGAAAAAAAAAACTGACTTTTTCTATTCTGGTTTTGCAAAGTCAAACAGTTCAGTCACTGATATTATTTCGATTTCCAAGGATCTTTTCAAACTTTCCTTCCGAGTTAATCCTTAAGGTACTCTCAATTCCATTACACCCGGGCCCGAATTTCTCATGTAGGCATAGATTTATGAAATTGTACTAAGCAACACAGCCATCACTGAAGTAATGATCTATTCTAAAGTGTGGGCAGTTTTCTTTCAGAAACGTAATAGCAGATTTTTGGATTTCATACACCATAATTTCATCGTGTTTGAGGTAATCAGATATAATGCAAAGGAGTAGAACAAGATTTTTCTCAGTTGCATCTTTGCAGTGCATGATGATAGGATGTGTAGTGCAAGAATCTGAGGGCCAGTGGTATCCTTGGGCTTCGACACTGACCAAAATAACGTTTTTTAGGGTAAGAATTGTACATATCAAAGCACATTTTAGACTGATTAATTCTATAATGTTAACGGTATTTCATTTAGAATAAACCTGTGTAATGTAATAAACCTTTGTAGTTACCTTTATTTATCA
This sequence comes from Riptortus pedestris, assembly GCA_019009955.1. Taxonomy (NCBI): domain Eukaryota; kingdom Metazoa; phylum Arthropoda; class Insecta; order Hemiptera; family Alydidae; genus Riptortus; species Riptortus pedestris. Next base: position 29,535,134 of record CM032232.1, read on the forward strand.
TTATCTTTTTAATTTTACTGTTCCCTGTCTGTAAACAACATGAAAATCACCAAACTTTAAGAGGCCACAAAATCCAAACCGTTAAAGATATATCAAAAATATTTGGTATGGTTTCTCAAATCAACGAATAGAACACCCACAATTAAATTCAACAAAATCTGTAATCATGGGTGTCATGGTATGGTTGAATTGATGTGGAATGACCCCCATCTCATTCATGATTACACAAAATTGGTATTACTTTAATGGTAATTTTATTCTAACAATTTCTTCAATTACTTCCCTTTCCCTTTATTTATTTGTCATAGTTAGTACATTTTTATTACTTTAATCATCATGTTTTACTACAGAAATGTCTAGTCCTTAGGATCTCAGCAAGTGTCATTGTAACTATTAGTGTAGAATGGTGCAGTCCAAACATGATTCTTTTCAAAATGGAATGGAGTGAAAGACTATCAATATTGAATTGAATGAGTGCTCAGTCAATCCTACAGTGGTTTCATTAGAAAAGCTTTGCAGTGGTTAATATCATCATTTTCAGAGCATAGTTTTAAAGCTCTCCACAAAGTTAGGCTCTAAAGATGATGGAATGAACCACTGAAAACAAGCAATATAATAAAACCAGTGAAGAATTGATTATGCTGTATTTTAACCTTATATTAATTGTTCTTACTTTCAGTATAATTTTTCCACAATTTCATTTTAATTTTAAACTAAATTAAGATTTGAAAGTTGAGTAAATTATCAAGTTGAGAAAGTGGATACATGATTATTTTAATAGGTTTGGCATTAAATAAATTTACATTTATACGATAGATGACTCAAACACATGAAAGAGCTACACATTTCTCTTAGGAACACAGTATTAGTCCTGGTAAGAATAAAATATATGGAGTTTAAAAGGACAAATTATTAAAATATAATGAATATAATTGCTTCAATATAAAAGCACAAAATGAAAAGTGTATAAATCCTCTCACCCTATGAATTGCTTTCATACTTTGGGGACAATGGAAAAAAGATTAAAACACAAAGGAACATTTCAGACCCAATACACAAAATTGAGTGGGAGGGGGGAACAAACATCCCCAGGGGAAAATAAACTCTTGTATATGATATTTATACATCCTAAACCTGAAAGAGAATGATGCCAATTTTTCCATAGTGCTGAAAATTAGAATAATTGATAAATAGGATACTGCCTTATGGGTATATGAAAAATTAAACATTTTACATTTTTGTGCTCCAGTGATGTAAGGAGAGAAGAGATAGTCCACTGAAAGTTACAAAGAGAATAGATTGATAAAGATGAGGAATTAGGTTCGTTAATTTACCTTTGGGTTGGAAAATGTTTATTTTAAGTAATTCATGTAGGCCAGAATGGGGTATAAATAACACTCGTTACTGAAATGGTGTAATAAAGTAATCCTGTGATGAGTTAGATGAAAGAACAGCTACGGTAACTGGGCTATACCAGTGTGTGTATGTGTGTGTGTGTGTGTGTGTGTGTGTGTGTGTGTGTGTGTGTGTGCGCACGCATTTGCATGTCTATGTGCATGTGGACAAGTGTGTGTTAGATACCAAACAGAGATAAAATGAGAGCACAAGGGAAAACTAAAATGGATGATCTATGCTCTGAAAAGAAAAAAATTTATGGAGTGGATATCAAGGAAGGTCTAACCTCCTAGTCCAGGTGAGAAAGGAGGCAGACTAGATCAGAAAAAAGAATTCATTTATTTGAGCTATTGGAACCCTCAACTCCTAGGTGTACAAGTTTAGTTTTTTTAGGGGACAATTTTTATCCATATATTTTCATTGGTATTTGTTATTTGCAAGCACTGATTCAAGTAAATTTTGTTTATTTTTTTACATTTGTGTAAGAAAAGAGAAATCATTTGAAGTAGTTAAACAGAGTAAAAATTATCTTTAAATTATTATGTCTATTGCATATAATCTATATTGGCTGTAAAAGTATATGCCCATGTATCCTCAGTTATATCTTGGGTGTTGACACACAAGTATGAAATTTGTCTCCTTGAAGATGCTTTCATGTAATGGACACTTGGTTCAAGAATTGTCTCTGGTTTAGTAGCTCAACTTGTTTTACTGAAACTAAAATTTCTTTATTAAAAAATAAATAAAAAGTTGTTAAAAATGAAACATAAAAGCTTAAATTTTGTTTTCCTCACTGCATATTTGTAAATGAAGGTATTATTGTTCTTATTAAATAAAATTACTCTAGAAAAACAAAAACAGGCTTCTTTATGAGAACTTTTGTTAATACATTAATATTTTTTCAAGATAAAATCTAATTCATTTGTCCTGTTACAGGTCGAAGTTTGGAAGACGTTCAAAAACATTTTAGAGGTGAAGGAAACTTGATCAAGAAGAAAGGCCAATCGAATCCTGCATTTCAACAAGAAAATGCTTAATTTTTCTGTTAGAGTTATTTGCAGAATGACAGAAAAGAATAACAGTATTATTAAATATTTTAATAAGGTTTATATTCTGGGGAGTCTCATTTTGAATAACTCTCATAGAATATATTTTAGGCATTAACTCATTCCAGACAAAAAAAAAATATTAAGAAGTTGTTTAGAATATTTTAACGAGCTATGATACACAAATGAAAATTGAATGCATTTTTATTTCTAAGTGATTATTTTTAAAAAAAATGTTGATAGTCACTGGTTCATATCGATTTATTTTTTTTATGGTTCCTATTAGGTACTATATGTTTGTGATATATCATTTTATACTCTTGGTTGAAAAAACAGTATTATGTACTTACAGAATTTATGTTAAAAGCTACTTGATGCTGAACATATCAGAGAATGAAAATTGAAAAATATTTACTCAAATTTGAATTTATTTTTATATAATGTCATTTTGATAAGACCTTCCTTTACTCGCCACAGTGAAAAATCACCCTCTGGTTCACCTCACTTTCTCTCTGTCCCAACCCAATAGAGCTATTTGTGTCTTTTGGGTTATTTTATAAAACTGTTTTGATTTTGGTATCCTTCGAATGAGATAGAATAATTCTATAAAAGTATTTCATATGGTCTTATTTGTACTGATAGCAATTAATGGTGGGTTTAGTGGGCTTTGTTGCAATAACATATGTTCCGGAACTAGGGAAACATCTTTCAAGTAGATGTTATTATTTAATTTGGAGGCAACCAAAATGGAAAAAAGTTGTTTGATGAAGACACAAAGACATTTAAGGGTGAATGAGAGTTACTATTGTACGTTTTATTTGGTTGAATGATTCTGTTTTTACTCTTTGACAACTTGTAGCTGGGAGCACCAGTAAATAGGGAAATTACGGGAGGAGGGAAGGCATGTTCCTATTGCTGTGAGGCTGTCTTCCTACGAAGAAGATTGTTAAGCCAGATCGGAGGGTGGTACCTTTCTACATCCTTAAGCTACTTCATTTAATGAGTAAAAAAGGAGTAAATATACTCTGTTTATCTTGTACCAAATATTCATTTACAAACAAGAAAGTTAATCATCAAAACAAACATGTTCAGCAACATTTTATAAGTTCTTCCAATAATACATATTATTTCTGAAACATTTGAACAATTAAGTGTTAAATATAAATTTGTATTTCACAAAATATACACCCAAAACTATGCTATTTTATGTGTGATAAAAAAGTTATGAAATTTTTTCTATGAGCTATTTTATTTTTGTAAACGATGTTTATTTGACTTGAAAATTGAGAAAAAAGAAATTACGTGGAAAATGTATTCATTTATATTACTTTTTATTGGCATTGTACATAAATAATTTTTTATTGTAAATATAGTTTATACAGTTTTGTATGTTTGTTTTACCTTTTACATCACTACCTACTACCTAACTTCTTTTTGAACTCTTACAGTCAAAATTTGGTTTGGTTGTGTGTCCAGCGTTTCGCCAGTCCACATATATTTTAGTAAATTTCCCTTAAGGATATATACATATATATCATAGAACAACTATCAAATATATATACGTTCGTCTGTTAATGCTCTAGTGGTAACAATTTTTGTTTCTAGGTAAGATGTATGCAAATATGTTCTGATGACCCATCCCCCATTCGTCTTAGGTTTTTGGATTATTAAAATTAGAGTGACTTCGATTATTCTGATTCATTATAAATTACAGCACTAGATATAATAAATAGTTTTCAATAAAACTAATATATTATATTCAGATATATTTCAGGAATTGTTTTTCTTTCCGATCAAGAATACTTCAGTCTAATTATTCAGCACTAAGAGGTGACATATTTGCTTAAAATTCAGGCCATTCCTATGGCACACACACACACACACACACACACACACACACACACTTATATATACATGTATACCTGCATGTTTCTGTTCTAGGAACCATAACTGTTGCCCATTTCCAAACGTGGACATATACTACATATGTGCACGAACTACACTTAGGAATTTATTTAAAATTTTTCGAGACACAGTTTTCAAAAAAGTCAAGATTAAAAATATGTACTTGTTTCGAAAAAATCTTTTCATTATAATCTATTGTGTGTTACATTTTATATGAAAGGCCACGACTAACAGGGTACAATGACACCACTCTCACCTTCCTATCTCAATTAGAAGAACTTCTAGATGAATTTTGAAATAGCCTTTTTTTGGCATTTTTGGGCTAATTTTGGAAACGTTATGTAGCCATGATTCTGAAATCATTTGGAAATTTTTGGAAAAATTCTGAAAAAAGTGAAGTAAAATGTGTGTTTTTACTGACATGAAATGTCCAAGAATCCAAAACTTAAACTATCCATTAATATTCAAGTTACAGAACCAATATTAGAACAACAATGTTAGAAAATTAAATTTATATGATTTTTGATGAAATATTTTTCGTTCAAATTTATAATTTAATACTTTTATTTAATCCCTTCCCTATTGATCGCCTTTAATTTTAGTCAGATTTTAAATTGAAATAAACTATTTTGTGATATACTGGACTATTGTTGTATTAATGCTAAAAAAAGTCTGTCACACAGGGGCTCCGTAAACTAAGCAGATTTCCTATGTGAAGTTTTACAATAAAGAAATATGCATACTGGTAACACTATACCACCATGATTAAATACAAACGGTAATGAGAAATCTTTCAGTTAATTAAAATAAATTCCCAACTGAAACGGTTTCTGAATTGGAATAATAATTTATATTTTAATAACTCAAATTTTAGTAGTCCAAGAACTAAAGAAGGGGGGGGGGGCGGATAAACAGAAATTATTTGCATAAATCTCACAAAGTAACAAAGGTAAGGTAAGGTTAGGAACGACAGGTAAGGTTAGAAGAACCCTCCCACCTGAGCCGACGGAAATGGCCGAACTATACCCGACCGCAGACTTCATAAAAATGCAAATATCTCCGTTAATATTCAAGATAGAGAATAAATGTATATAACAATATTTATAGTAAATTTAATTTGCAATAAGATTGGTTCTATACAATTTTTCGATCCGATGCATAATAACGGAGATATTTTGAATTTTCGAAAATCCCCCCTCTAAACCCCCTCTCCCTCTTGTCCGATTTTAGCCATTAACGAACTTGATCTGTCTTTTTACATAAAACGGTTAAATATCGAGTTTCGTAACGATCAAACAAAAATTGCAACCGCTCGCTAGAGTGGTAACAGACAAATATATATATAAATATATATATATATATATATAGATATATATATATATATATATATATATATATAATTTTGAACGGACCTCATTTTCGTCATCCCCTGGGTAGGATCGATGGACATTTGAAGAAATTTTTCGTAAATCGCGTCATGAGTACGATCTCAATAGCTGATTTCCCTTAAGGGAAATCTGCTAATAGAAGGAGCAAGAATTTACTGAATGTCAAAAAATAAAAATATCTGGGTTAATATATCAGTGCTAGTGGAAACATAAATGAAAAAAAAAAAAATGTAGAAAGTTAAATCTTCAATAAAACTTGTTATATAACATTTTCTCGGATTCGGCTCATAAGAAGGGATACATTTTAGCAGATTTCCCTTGAGGGAAATACGCTATTGACGTCGTACAAATGACTCGATTTTTGAAAAATTTCCACAAATGTCCATCGATCCTACCCATGAGATGGCGAAACTGAGGTCCGTTCAAAATTATATATATATATATATATATATATATATATATATATATATATATATACATAACTAGCTCAGATACCCGGCTTCGCTCGGGAATTCATTTGAGGCTGAATGGTGATGGTATATTATTGGCAAGGCTTTACTTTGCACAATATTTTGACATTTACCCGTTCCAGTGTTTAGGGTTAATACCCGTTGTTGGCATTTGTTAATAATAAAATTATTTTTTTATGTAAGACTTCACTGTCCTGCATATTGTCATATTTCCCGTCTCCTGTGCATTATTATTATTAGTCTTTTGTGCCAAATAAAATTGTTGTCTCCCGCTATAATTATAGCGTATAACGCCTTTATACTTCGGAATACGATGGTAGTCTTTATATAAAAGAAAGTTTCTCTAGATAACAAAATAAACAAATTTTGTTATGTGCATATTTGCCGAAAATGCAATAGGAAACGAAATATCACTATTATTAATTTCAGGCCTTCCTTATAACCCCCACTCCTGCCCTTCTCTGGAAATGGAAATGTTAGTATAGCTTATTATAATGAAGGCGTTAGTACTAATTCACATACCGAGTTTGGTTTAATTCGGTTGAGTCTTTAGTGCCAAATAAAATTGTGGACTCCCGCTATAGTTTATAGCGTATAACTCATTTATGCTTCCGTATACGGCAAAAGTGAATATAACAAAAGTTACTCTAAATAACAAAATAAACAACTTTTTTTATGTGCATATTTGCTGAAAAAGCAATAGGAAACGAAATATCGCTATTTTTAATTTCAGGCCTTCCTTATAACCCACACTCCTGCCCGTTCCTAGAAATGTTAGTATGGCTTATTATAAGGAAACCGTTATTACTATTTCACATAACGAGTTTGGTTTAGTTCGGTTGAGTCTTTTGTGGCAAATAAAATTGTGGACTCCCGCTGTAGTTTTTAGCGTATAACTCATTTATACTTCCGTATACGGCAAAAGTGCATATAACAAAAGTTACTATAAATTACAAAGTAAACAACCTTTGTTATGTGCATATTTGCTGAAAAAGCAATAGGAAACGAAATATCGCTATTTTTAATTTCAGGCCTCCCTTATATCCCCCACTCCTGTTCGTCTTAGAGAATACTAATATAGCTTAAAGTCTAAGTTGGGCTAGCAGTAATATACATACTAAGTTTCATAAAATTCGGTTCAGCCTTTTATGCGTGAAAAGGTAACAAACAAACAGACACGAAAGAAACAAAGTGTAGTTATGGTGTCTATGACATGTGAAACGAAAAGTTATAGTGAAATTTCGCAAAAAAAATCAATGTACAGACAGAGGTTACAATTTTATATATATATAGATTATAAATGTGTTAACGCTCTAGCGGTCGCAATTTTTGTTAGATCGTTACCAAACTCGATATTTAATTGTTTTATGCAAAAATAAAGGTCGAGTTCGTTAATGGCTGAAATCGGAAAAGTGGGGGGGGGGGGTAGACTTTTGGACAATTTTGAAAATTCGATACATCTCCGTTACTATACGTTTGATCGAAAATATACATAGAAGCAATCTTATAGCAAATTACATTTACTATAAATATTGTTATATACATTTTATTCTCTATCTTGAATATTAACCGAGATATTTGTATTTTTCAGCTTTCAGCAAACCCCCTCTTCTAATCATGTTGCATAAACAATACTCGGATATGTTATAAACCACATCATTCTAACTTAAATACCAAATATTGTTTTCAAGAGACATTTATTATACGAGATACATGCAAATATGTTCTGGTGACCCCACCCCTTCTAAAGTTTTTGGACTACTTAAATTTGATTGATTGAGATAATAATTATTCTGATTCATTATAAATTTCAGTAATAGATATAGTAAATAGTTTTCAATCAAATTAATCCCTTATATTCAGATATATTACAGTAATTGTTTTCCTTTCTTAATTACTTAATATTTGCGGTGGTGTTACCAGTATGTATATTTATCTGTTGTAAACCTTCGCTTGGGAAATCTGCTTAGCTTGCGCAGCCCGTGCGTGACGGGCTTTTGAGCTTTCGTTAGCCATTCCACCTCCTCCAGGACCAAAGGAAGAACTTCATCTTACGATTTACATTTAAAAATACTTAAATATCTTGTTCGGTTGCGATCAAACAAAAATTACGTCCTTTAGAAGTGGGCCAGAGTTTGAACGGACCCTCAAGAGTAATTTTTAAATCTTCTAAATTAAATTGCGTTATTCAAATGGTGCAGCTAATGAAAAACAATTGTTTTGAAAACAATATTTTTTAGTCTGGGGGGCTTAAATCTTGTGGCGTAAGACATTGACTTGTGGAGGTTAATGAATCTATTTTGATGTAAGGAAATACGATTGAAGAATTATTCCATGACGTCGGAGGAAATAAAATATTTTTAGAAGACATATCCCTTGAACTGTTTAACCCCTGGGGGCTCGGCTTGCCCCGATATCTGCGACTGAAGAAACATCGCCTTGTCTAATAATAGGCCGATGTAGATCTAGTTATGCAACGAGGCATCTCAGTTCCACATCCGATGTGGTTTTTTTCCCCGCGGATCTTGAATCCTCTTCGTGTTGATAGAGTGTGGCTGATGTTTTCAAGGGCAGCCGACTCTATTGTACCCAGAGTCTGCCTCTTGTGGCAAAGAAACCATCACGACTCTTTTGGGCACGATTTTCTATCAGGAGATGTTTTGTTTCGTTTTCGCAATAGTAAACGTTTTTGTCAGCGTGAAACATAAGGCCTTTTTGTAAGTAAAGGAATAAAGGCGATCTAAGAAATATCGTCAGGCTGGAACTGCGTAAAGTAAGCAGATTTCCCAAGTGCGGGTATAACACACTGGTTATCTCAACGCCAATTGTGAATGAAAATACGAATACTGTTGTCATACCTGTCGGTGGAGACCGTCGTCACTGGCTGATGGTCGAGTACAGCTGGCATTGTGCTTTAGATGCAATGGCACCATCTTCAAGCCCGTCAAAAAGTTTTACTCCAACTGTTGTAGTACAACGTTTTGACGGGCTTGAAGATGGTGCCATTGCATCTATAGCACAATGCCAGCTGTACTCGACCATCAGCCAGTGACGACGGTCTCCACCGACAGGTATGACAACAGTATCATTTATATTGGCGGTTCTAACCCTTTATTTGATATACCAGAAAATACGAATAATACTCGAGTTACGGAAAAATACGTAGAATTATTTTTTGTCGTTAAGTTAAACTGAAGATCATGTTCGTTAACGGCTGAAATCGTACTGGGGAGAGGGACGAGATTTCAACAATTTGAAATATCTCTGTTTCCGGAAAATTCTATTGAACCATTCTTATTGAAATTTTTATTGCCTAAGAATGTCGTTACATACCTTTTTTTTGTCTATCTTGAATATTAACTGAGTCTTTTGCATTTTATTAGCTGATTTCCTTTAAGGGAAATCAGCTATTGAGGTCGTACTAATGACGGAATTTTCGAAATTTTTCTTCAAATCTCCATCGATCCTACCTAGTATATGACGAATTTTTTTTGTGATCGTTGCCAAACTCGATATTTAATCGTTTATGTAAAAAGAACGATCAAGTTCGTTAACGGCTGAAATCGGACCATTGGGAGGGGTGGGGGTTAGAGGGGAGGAGTTTCGAAAATTCGTAATATTTCTGTTACTGTACGTCGGATCGAAAAATTGTATAGAGTCAATCTTATTGCAAATTAAATTTACTATAAATATTGTTTTATACATTTATTATCTACCATGAATATTAACCGAGATATTTGCATTTTCATTAAATCTTGGCGGATTACGATGACAGTGACTTTCCCGCCAAAAGCTAGGTCGGCCGCTTCCTTAACTGTTTGACTCTCGTGAAATTTCTCTATTGTAACACTTCACGTGGAAAATTTGCTTAGTTTACGCATCCCCTGCGTGTCGGCCTTTTTGAGTTTTCAGTACATCCCCACTCCTACCTATGCAATATTGATAAATAGCTGTAATATCACCAAAAACATTATTCGTAGCTTAAATACTAATTATTGCTTCCAACATATCTTTTCTAGGTGAGAAACTTGAATATAACGTGTGTTATGACGTCTTCATACCAGATTTTATGTTCTTGATTCCAAAATGTTTATTTGATTCATACCGTACTCCATATTTAAGCGTTTCACTACACACTAAAAGTTATTTTAGCTAATAGTTGAAATCGGATTTAGAATGGGGGGGGGGGTTAGAGGGGAGGGGGATTTGAAAATTCAAAATATCTCCATTATTATGAATAAGATCGAAAAATGTTGCAGGTCAGATCTTTTTAAATTACTAATACTGGTTATGTACACTTTCTCACATTCGTGTATGCAATTTATTAATACTTTCTTGTTAACTCTCTTCAGAAAACCCTCCACTTCTATTTATCGGATTTTTATTTCGAAATAGAGAATGTTTTGTGTCTAGACTTAGAAGTGTGTCGTATCAACACGTTGGGAATCTGCTTAGTCCATGCGTGCCTTTAGCAGATTTCCCCTAAGGGAAAATAAATTGCATAGTTATTTCTAATGTTGAGTATTGAAAGTGTTAAAGGCAGATTATTCGCGATTTAGTGTTGAAATTACGATGTTTTTCTCTCGTAAAAATTGATAGCCAATTATAATGATACTTGTTAAGTAGAAACTAAAACTGAACCACTGGGATTGCCTAATAGCTAATTTTATTCTATGGTTTGATTAGTTATATAATTTGAACCCAACCTTTTTTAGCCAGTGTAGAACTAAGGATTATATTTAGTAAGTCCGTCGATAAATAAATTCCCTTGCCCAGGCGGGAATTGAACTCGCCACGCAAGGTTCACCAAGTGACATTAAAGTCAATTCTTTAACTCACATGGCTAACCTGAGCCCCCAGAAGCATTTAAACATTGTTTCATCTAGTGTAGACAACATGGATCAACTACACAAATTTATTGAATGTTCTTTGCTCCTCATAGTAACCCTATTAGGAGTCATTTATTTGAATTCATGTTCCTTTGCCACATGTATGATTTTGTTTAAATACATTTTTATTTTACAATATATACACATTAGTCAACTACATACGTAAATATAATATAAAAAAATAATAATAACAAAATAAGTAAGATAATTACAAATAAAATTAATAAATGCAATGAATAAATAGATAAATAAAATAAGAACAAAACAAATCAATTAAAGTTAATTTCAACGGATGTTTAATTTGTGAGTCTATGTAAGGTAAATATATTGAATTATAATTCCCATTCCTCGCAATCAACTTTACATTCTAATGTATTTTGCTACATCCATATCTATACTTTTGATAAGCTTTATAAGTTCTTTATTATATTTGTTAAATATAATATGAGGTGGTTGTGGCCAATTATCTCCGTTTAAAATTATTTTCATTATTATATTTGATCTGTTTTGATTAAATGTAGAACAGTCTTATAGTATATGTAAAAACTTTTGTGTAGTCTGTGAGTCGCAAGTACATTTGTCATTGTCTTGAATTTCAAATCTTGTTGAATGATGTCCTGTCTGTCCATGTTCTGTTAGAAATTGTGTGCATTTGAGAAGGTGACTCATAATTGTGCTGTAGTTGTTGTGAGTTATATTTGATATGCATTTATTGAATGTTTATGTACGGTAATTTTCTTTGGATAGGCTTGATCGGAGAGGCTGGTGAACTTCAGATTCCTGGGAAAATACATGCACAAATTCTTTTGTTAACGTTTAAGGTGATTCAAAATCAGATATCCTTGAGGTGTATTTGGAATGCTTAAAGAATTTAGATCTTTCCATTTTAACAAAAGAGATATATTGTTCCAAATCTCATATAATGTTTGATCCAGTTGGTTTTATTTGTCCAGTTATGCTATTCCCAAAGATACTCTTGCAAAGAATGTGGGAGCAAAAGATAGATTGGGATACTAAAGTTAGTGTTTCCATCATAAGAGATTTTACAGATTGGTTTGAAGATGTATCATCACTTGAAAAAATTAAGATACCTCGATGGATAGGGATAAATACCAAAGAGTTGGTTTTTCTAATATTAGAAAATGGTGATGAGGTAATTGTTCAGATGTTAGCTGCCAAATCCAGGGTCACTCTTAAGAAGATGCCAATACTGAGAATAGAACTGCTTACTGCAAAAGAAGCATCACGTTTATCGGATAGTATTATACAAGTCATGAAATGGTAGAACATTACTATTTACTTCTGGACAAGTTCTACAACAGCATTAGCTTGGATAGAACATAATTACTAGAGGAATACATTAGTTTGGAATACAGTATCAGAAATATTAAAACTGACAAAATCAGAACAATGGTATTACATCCCTAAGCACCTGAACCCAGCAGACCATCCAACTGGTGTTAAGCTAGTTTTGTGTTAAAATCAAAATGGTGGGAGGGTCCCAAATGGTTGAAGAGAACAAGTCATGATTGGTCTTTGATCGATGAGTTGATGCAAGATTGAAATGGAAATGAACGATTGGCTAGAGTAAAAACGTCACATGACACATTACTAAGACCAGTAAGACATTATATGGTGAACTTGAAGCCATCAACGCTTTACACAAGAGCTGACTACAGTGATTGGATCATGTTGAAAGGACCAAACTCAACAAGCTGAAAAAAGTCCGTCACGCAGGGGCTGCGTTAACTAAACAAATTTTCTACGTGCGTCACGTATTTGCATTTATCTCAAAACGTAAATGTCCAATAAGGACATAATTTGTTTTTTGGGCTTCAAATAAAGTGCTTCATAATATAACAGCCTATTGTTAATATGACATGAGTAGGAGTGGGGGTTTACTAAAGGCCAAAAACTAAAAAATGCAAATATCTCTGATAATACTAAAGATATTCATATATTGGGTATGGGAATAAGTTTTAATTGTTTTTCCATACACAGTATTGATGGCATCACATACATTTCATCTAACCTTTCGATACATGAATTTAAAAGGTGGTGTGTATGTATGCTGCTAAACACATTTTCAGACTTTTGTTTGGAGTCAAACAGCAGCTATTCATATCACATCGAAATACAGCGTTCGCGGGAAGTTCTCCTCTACAATCCTTCGAAGAAAAGTGCTGCGGAAATGGGCCATTTGCTTGCCAATGTTAATAGCAACCACGCTTCATCAGAGACAACTTGCAGATAATTTGTTTTTTTCTTCATAACATAACAGCAAGTGAGAAATGTTCTTGGTTTACGCAACCCCTGTGTGACGGGCCTTTGCAATGCTTACGCTGTTGGTTTTTTTCGCAATTTCCCAGAAAAGTGCCCATAAGAAGAAAAAAAGATAGGCTTACTATTCTAAATGCATCCCTCATGTAACACAAGTAAATAGGTATAGCTGTGAGGTGTGTTCTGACTAAATTCTAGCGTACATCAGGCAAGTTGTCTAAATACCCTTAGTATTCCTGCTATCATGTAGGAGTATATCCAAGCTTGTCCTTCTAACCTGATGAATTCATCTAAGTCGTCGAAACGGTCCATTAAACCGTTGCTAATCTGACAGCAGTATAAAGTCCTTTCATTCGGCCAACGGTCGAATCCGTGATTTGATTATATAAAGGAAGTGGTGCTTGAGACAATTATTCAAATGGTCTAGAAGTAACACCTCGTCCGTCCGTAAGCTAAGGTCTTTCCTTGTCCACCAACACTCATTTGTAGTCAGAGTCCGGCTGTTCTAACTGGCGCTGGTTGTTCCGCTTCCACTGAATGAACCTGCTTGTTCCGGAGAGGTCTCTCATCCTCCACCAGTCCAGGAATATAACGCTGCCATCCTTGGGCGACGGTAGTTAGTATGTGAGTCAAGAGCAGAGATGGAATCGCTCAACGGGATGGAAATATCTCGGAGCAAAAGGTCAACTATGCATGCTAATGACACTGCTGTGAGCCCCTCGTTTTATTTCGTTAATGAGCCTCTTCTTCGGCGGAATTAATCCGGCAAATGCAACAGGCAAATGGGGTTTTTACATACTCTTAGGTGCAAAATCAACAATAAGAAATTATGGTAATAAACCCAATATTGTACAACTAATTTATACCCAATTAAATTTATATTTACGTGGATGATGTGGTACTCTTAACAAAGTTCTGTTTTTATTGTTTACGGCTGTTTTGTTGGATCGCTACCAAACTCGGTATTTAAACGTTTTCTGTAAAACTAAAGTTCAAGTTAACCGGACAAATCGGACCAGCGGGAAGGGGGTTTAGAGGGGCCATTTCAAAAATTCTAAATATATCCATCATTATCGCTGTATCGAAAAATTGTACGGAACCAATTATATAAGAACTTTAATCTTCTATAAATGATTCTCAGGTTAGCCAGGTGAGTTAAAGCATTGGCTTTAATCTCACATGGTAAACCTAGAGTGGCGAGTTCGATTCTCGCCCTGGGCAATAGGAATTTATTTAGTGACGGAATTCACTAAATAAAATTCTTAGTACCACCCTGGCTAGAACAGAGTGTTAACCTGTAGACAACTCGCCCCAATTAGCCATAATTGCATAAAGTGGACTTCAATAAATAAATATCAATGATTATATAGATACATTTCCCCCTTATCTACATCGAGAGATATAGGCATTTTTTTTTTCATTTTTCAGCCTTCAGTGAACTCTCATTTTCAGTCATCGCACATTAACAATTAAGATTTTATGTCCCACTCCTAGCCATCAGATTTGTTTTTGGAATTTCAAAATATATGGTGAGATGAGATCTGTACTGTGTCATTAAAGAATAAAGAAAATCTGCTTAGTTCTCGAAACCCCAGCGCAAAACAGACATTTTAATTGCGAACTACAACGTGAATTCTGCATTTAACTCTTTACATTTAACTCATGTCTGGGAATTTATGTTAGATGATAGTTTAATCTAAAGCATTCTATTAGAAATCCGGTATTTTAAAAGAGCTCACACTGATTATGAAGGAAGATGGAAAAGTAATTCACGTTGCAGAGGTATGTTACCTTCTTCTATTGAATTTCAATTCTCACATTGCAATCAGCCATTGAGTAGCTTAAAAATGTTCATTTATGTTAATTTGAACAAACTAATAACTGCATAAGCAAGAACTAAAACCTCAAAAATACAGAGCCAAAATTTTTTATTTCTTAGAACTATTTTATTATTCGATGTATTTTTTTAGGACTTTAGAAGTAGTTTTGAATTTTAAATGCTGAGTTTCGGTCTTTAAACTGTTATTATAAATGTAAGACACACAAAAATAAGAATCTATTTTGGATATATAAAAGAAAACGAGTAACGAAAAGTCTTTTTCACTTAAAGAGTTGATAAAGTATTGAGGGTTTACACAGAAGTCAAAACCAAAAGTTTCAATTTCTTTTATTGTAAAAAACTATGTTGCATCAGATGTGTTTAGAATATATGGATTTTGTAAAATAATTTTGTAAAATAAACACATTTTTTTTTGGAAGTAGAAAAGCAGAATATTTACATCCGACTTACGAAAGTGGACTTTATTACTACAAAGAGAAAGACCATTAAGCAGAATTGATAAAGCTTTTTTTTATAAGTTTTATATATACATATATATATATATATATATATATATATATATATATATATATAATTCGCATACTACTTCCCTGAAATTTTGTTTTTAGTTTCATGGTTTCCCCTAAAAGAGTTTGCTACAAGAACTGAATGTAATAAATTTTTAATTATTTTTTGAGGACCCATAATCACCATGTTGAGTGTATTTGTTTTAACGTTGATGGGTTTCCTTCGGCATTAGAAATCTGATAATATACATATGTTTGAAGCATTTTCATAAAATTGTCCAGGTACTAGGGAAAATAAAAATATTTCAGGAAATCTTGACATTAATGATTTTATTATTGTCTTTGTTTTATTTATTTATAGCACATATCCCTTATGGGAAATCGGCTATTGAGGTTGTACTCATGAAGCGATTTTCGCAAGTCTTTAATTAAACTATTGATGCTCTACAATTGTTGTTTTATACAGTTTTTCCTATCTGAAAATATTGGGAGTAATTCAACCTTTGTTATTGTTTTCAGCCTTTAGTAACCCCACTCCCCCTTTCATCCCATCAGATTTACTTAGAAATAGAAATTATTTGGCGAGAAAAGATCTGTAGTGTGTCATACCAGCATAGCGGAAATCTGCTACGTTAATGCAGCTCCTTCGTGACCGACCTTATGGCCTTCTCTTGTAGTTACGAAGAATATATTTAATTTCCACCATAAATTAACATAGCAAATAATAATTACAGCCCCCTATGTTTATGTTCATTGGAAAGGTAACGGTTCGAAGAACGAACTTCTTCCCCTAAACTTTCCCTGAAATACTTCCTTCAAAGAGTATTCGCCGCTTCCAGGAAGCCAGCTGTTCCAGTGACTCACTGCCTCGCCGGGAATACCATCCTTTGCGGCGGGTCCTTTCATACCACAGCCAGTAGCTAAAGGCTGTTATCTACTCATTCTGGGAGACCCAGGCTTTCACGTCATTAGAAACACTGAGATAACTCCGTCGCATTTTTATGAATGGCTGAAAAAAAAAAAATACATATATACTTAATAAACTATGAAAAAGGAATTTGGGTACTTGTGTATTATATCCACCACATTTTAGTTCCACGCTAGAATGCGCTACTGAAGTGCGACGCTAGCTCTCCCAGGCTAATGAGGTTATCTTTTGTCATAGTTGCGTTTGCTGTTTATTTGCGTTTGCTGTTTATTGTGCTGTTTAGAGTTTCTTAGTCCATTAAAAATGCATCTTTGGGATTTGCCAACGACTGAAGAAGACGCTGTTAAATATTTACATGAGAGGAATATTTTGGCTATCAGAAGAAAGTGTTCTAAATCACATTTTATGAAACTTTATAGTGGGAAAAAAAAGTCTTTTTTGGAAGTGTAATGTAAGAAAGTGTGGTGAGCAAGTCGGCGTTCGGATTGACACTCGAAGGAAGTAAAATTCCATTTTGTAATGCATTGAAGTTCATTTACTGCTGGTGCGAAGAATTGACATCTGTCAATTTTTGCAAAAAACAACTCAAAATTTCCAATAAGACTGCTATTGATTGGAACAGTTACATGAGGGAGTTGTGTCCTTAGATATGAAGAACAGTATTTCCACACATTTCCCGCCTAAATGTGGATAAAATGTTTAATTTTTAAAAATTGTGTTTTCTTTTATTTATCATTATAATCCCATAGAAGGTTATAAGGTAAGTATAACCTCCCTTGCGGGTAATGAATCGTACTACTTAAAACAGTACCGCACTGAAGCGTGGAACTAAAATGTGGTGGATATAATACACAAGTACCGGAATTTGATTCATTAATTTTCAGTTGAAAGGATTTATATTTGACAGCTATTAGAATCATAACCTCCTAAATTGAAAACCTATTATCCAGGTATAATTTATGTTTCAGAATCACAGGTGCTCAGGTTAGCCATGTGAGTTAAAGTGTTGGCATTATTCTCACTTGGTAAACCTAGAGTGACAAGTTCTACTTCCTCATGGAGAATAGGAATTTATTTAGTGACATACTCAATGAATAAAATCCTTAGTCTCGGTGATAACCAGTAGATAACCAAATTAGCCATAGTAGCAAAAAAATGGACCACCAGTTTTTATTAACTTGGTTAATTAATACCACCGTGAATAACTGCAAACGGTAATGAGAAATATTTCAGTCAATTCTAACAACCACCAAACAGAAAGCGTCTGAATTGTAAAAAAAAACAGGACTGCCAACCGCTCAAAGCTGAACAGATAGATAGAAACATTCTTCACCGGAATGAAAAACATTTACTGAAATATATCTGAATATATCATATTAATTATATTAAAAGTGTTTACTATATCTAGGTCTTAATCTCACATAGTAAATCTAGAGTACTGACGAGTTCGATTCCCGCCTGGGCAATAGGAATTTATTTAGTGACTCATTACATAAGATCCTTAGTCCTGGCTAGAAAAGGGTGGTAACCTGTAGATAGCCCGTACCAATTAGCCATAGTAGCATAAAGTGGAGGTAAATAAATAACATATATCTAGTACTGTAATTCATAATGAGCCAGAATAATTTTTATCTCTATGACTCAAAATTTATAAATCCAAGAACAAAATAAGAGGGGATCAACAGAACGTATATGCATATATCTCACAAAGTAGAAGATCAATGAAAACAATATTTGGAATTTAACCTTGGAATGAAGTGGTTCAATTTATGATATAAGAGCTTATTATTTATTTGATATGAGTAGGAATGGTGAGTTGCTGAAGGCTGAAAAGACAGAGAATAAATGTATATAACACTATTTATAGTACATTTAATTTGCAACAAAATTGGTTTGATAATTTTTTGATCCAACGCATAGTAACAGAGATATTTCGAAAAATGAGGAAATGTTTCGAAAATCACGACATGAGTATGACATCAATAGCTGATTTTGCGTAAGGGAAATCTGCTAAAACTCTGGCAAGCGCAGCTCAAGGACAGAGAAAGAGAGAGACAGAGACAGAGAAGGTTTTTCTTGTTTTACTAATTGATTAAAAATAGAAATGTGTAGCAATAATGTGCCGCTAAGGATAGGTTACATAAATATCTGTTAAAGCCTTTGCAAGTTTTCAGTATCTTATATTTGTATTCTGAAAGTCATTCAGGTGACGTCATGTCTGGAAATCAATATCGATTTTTAAAACAATGAGATTTATCAATTACTTACTTAATTTCATCTAGCCATCTACTAATGGCCAAAGAGGTTATTTGTGATATCGTTTGTATCTCCTAAGAAATCATAATAAGTATAATACTTTTGAGCGAGTTCGAGGGCGCGCGCGTGTTTGTGAGTGTGCGAGAGAGAGAGAGAGAGAGAGAGAGAGAGAGAGAGAGAAAGAGAGAGAGAGAAAGAGAGAGAGAGAGAAAAGTGGGCGAGTCCGTTGTCTATGAAACACAGAATATTCGTTTCTTAAGAAAATTATGAGATTGAAATCATAGAAGAATGCATATGAAGAAGGAAAATGGACGGAAAAGTAAGTGACAAATGTCTTCACCCTGTTAGAAATACAGAAAATATGCATAAGAAATAATGAGGGGGAGAGGGCGATAGTGCCTGAAATAAAAGTGATTCACATTCATATTAAGCATAAAAATAAAATAAAAGCATTTTTTTTCAAGGGGACAAATTTATTTTGTATCAACATAATTATCATATAGATCATTATTTATTGATTTTCTTTTTCTTTTAACAGATTTCTCTTAAGGGAAAGCACCTAAAAAGGTCATACTCATGACGCGATTTTCGAAACATTTCTTCAAATGTCCGTTCGATCATACCCAGGAGATAACGAAAAAGACCGTCACGCAGGGGCTGCGTAAACTAAGCAGATTTCCCACGTGAAGTTTTGCAATAGAGAAATTTCACGAGAGCCGAGCCATTCAAGGAAACGGCCGAACTAGCTTTTGGCGGGAAAGTAACTCGTCCGTTAGGCGCCCAAATTTAATAAAAATGCAAATATCTCGGTTAATATTCAAGATAGAGAAAAAATGTATATAACAATATTTATAGTAAATTTAATTTGCAATTAGATTGCTTCCGTAAAATTTTTCGTTCCGACGTATAGTAACGGAGATATTTCGAATTTTCGAAAATCCTCCCCTCTAACCCCCCCCCCCTCACACTGATTCGATTTCAGCCGTTAACGAACTTCATCTTTCTTTTTACATAAAACGACTAAATATCGAGCTTGATAACGATCAAACAAAAATGGCGACCGCTAGAACGGTAACAGACAAATATTATGTACAGTTTTGAACGGACCTTATTTTCGTCATCTCCTGGGTAGGATCGATGGACATTTGAAGAAAAATTTCGAAAATCGCGTCATGAGCAAAACCTTAATAGCTGATTTCCCTTAAGGGAAATCTGCTAAATGGGGTCCGCCCGATTGTAATTATTGTATTATCGTCACCAAACTCGTTATATAAGCATTTCATGCAATTATAAAGATCAAGTTTGTAACAGCTAAAATCGGACATGGGGGACGTGAGCTTTAGAGGAGGGAGAATTTTGAAAATTCGAAATATCTCCGTTACTATAGGTCGGTTCAAAACATTATATAGAACCAATCTTATTGAAAATTAAATGTATAATAAATATTGTTGTATACATTTATTCTCTATCTTGAATATTAACCAAGACATTTACATTTTCGGCCTTCAGCAAACCCCCACTTCCGCTCATGTCACATAAACAATACTTTGTTATGTAATAAACTAATTTATTTGAAGCTTTGATGCCAAATATTGTTTTCAAGAGTCGTTTATTCTTTGATATACATGGGAATATGTTCTGTTGACCCCCCCCCTCCCCAACCCCGTGTTAAGTTCTTAGACTTTTAAATTTTGTGTTTGAGATAACAATTATACTGATTCGTTATAAATTACAGTACTAGATATAGTAAATAGTTTTCAATAAAATTAATATGTTACTTTCAGTAATTGGGTTTCTTTCGGGTGTAGAATGTTTCTAACAATTTATTCACGGTTGTGTTAAGTGTAACCAGTATGTAGATTTATCTACTGTAAAACTTTACGAGGGAAATCTGCTTAGATTACACAGCCCCTGCGTGACGTTCTTTTTTTTATTTTTGTGAATCAGATTATTGCAGGGAATGGAGATTACTTTTTGACTTCTTGAATAAAACGGCCAATAAACTGCAACTGCCGCACTACTATTAGCAAATTTTATTCCAGTGAATTCCCCCTCGAAGGAAATTGGCTCTTGAGGTTTACTAATGGCGAGATTTTCGAAAAAAATGTTGTCACAATTTATATTTATATACTTATACTTCCTACTCTTGTTAATTTCACGTAATCGGATCAAGTCGACCAAATATAGTTTGGTGAACAAAATAAAAAATAAATTTATGAAGTTCCCAAACCGAAATTATTCACGGCTTTTAAAACATGGCTACTTAAGGGCTTGACAGATTTGACATACATCTGTGTAATACACTGTCATTTCTAACTCAATTTATCCTGACTTTGAATACAAACTGAGGAGTTACTGGCCTTCCGTTTGGTCATGTCCTGAATTTTAATATAATCCGTTTACCTGAAACGGAACTGATTAACATTTAAACTTCCCTTTTTTTAGTAATGATTAAACATAATCTATCAGTGGTCTTTTAGTTATCTATTTTTACACAATATTCAAATTTTCCATTTGAATATTGTGTAAAAATATTCCACGCGAGTTTCGAAAAATGTCTTCAAATGTCCATCGATCCTACCCAGGAGATGACGAAAATGAGGTCCGTTCAAAATTATATATATATATATATATATATATATATATATATATATATATATATATATATTTGTCTGTTAACGCTCTAGCGGTCTAATTTTTGTTTGATCGTTACCAAACTCGGAATTTAATCGTTTTATGTAAAGAGGAAGGTCAAGTTCGTTAATGGCTGAAATCACACCATTGGGAGGGCGGGTTTAGAGGGGGAATTTTTGAAAATTCAAAATATCTCCGTTATTATGCATCGAATCGAAATATTGTATAGAATTAATCTTATTGCAAATTAAATTTACTATAAATATTGCTCTATACATTTATTCTTTATCTTGAATATTAACCTAGATATTTGCATTTGTATTCTGTGCGTGGTCGGTAGGAGTCGGCTATGTTCGTGACATTCCCCGAGAGCTCTGGCGGCCGTTTCCGTAAACTGTTCGTCCCTCGTAAATAGGTTTAGAGATCCCTTACTATACTACAGATGTTATTGGGGAGATTTCTCAACTGTATAACTTCACGTGGAAAATCTGCTTAGTTTACGCAGCCCCTGCGTGATGGACTTTTTCTTTTTTAATGTAAGAATTCTTAGAGTAGTAGTGTGAGTTTACTACTGCTTAAGACTGAAAACCAGACAATACAAATAACTCCCAATAAGTCCCACTGACAGTTTATGTGTCGAAACTGAACAACCCCCACTGGAGTACAGGCAGTAAATACTGTGTTTTAAGTTTTTAACCCATTAAAAGGCATTAAGACCAATGTTCTTTAAATACAGTTTTAAATAACATGATTTTAAATAAATTGTGTCAAATCAGTCCCAAAAAGAAACCTCTTTTAATACGCCTCTTTCAAAACAACGATATTCTAATTTTTATAGCTAACACAACATCAAAAATAAAATCCTGTTACTTTATAATATGAACAGACATCTTTCATGGCTGTAGTTTCAGAAAACCCTTACACTCTATTCATTGTCACCGACGCCACTATCAAAAATAAAACTTACACAGTTCGGGTATAGGACGAATCAAGTACTTATACTGCAGAACTAAAGGCCCTTATACCATCTTCATCATCCACTATCATACTATAAAATTATAAAATTTCACCAAGTAATTTTACGAACAGATTCTTTAAGTTCTTTACTTTCCTTGGGAAACACCTCCATATTCTCTCATCACCCAAAAAAATAGTCGAACTAATAGACGCACTAAACACTCGCAATTTTAAAATGTTGTGGTTAACAAGACACAAGGAGCATAAAAATGACTGGTATTTACACTGATTCAAAAATATTAACTAACTACTACTGACATGAGTACGCAAATACAAGGAGACTTCAAGATGGTAGTACAATAGTCAGGGACTGGCATGAACAGTGGTTATGAACTGATAACAAACTGTTAGAAATAAAACGCTATTCTGACAATATTTGATAACATATTTCAAAATGTTCAGTGTGTGCGCGTGTTTATGTGTGTGTGTGTGTGTGTGTGTGTGTGTGTGTGTGTGTGTGTGTGTGTGTGTGTGTGTGTGTGTGTGTATGCATTGGCCTATATGAAGTGTTTAAATCTGAATGATATATGCCTGTTTTTTGAATAGTTGTTGTTGTTAAGTTACTCTCTTTTAAATTATTTATTTGTCGCCCTTTTCTGTTCTAATTTCTGATTTTGTCTCTTGTTTCTTTTAGTGTTTTGTGTTATTTTCCCTTAGTTTTGATCTTCATATTATTTTGTGTTTTTCATTTTTTTGTTACTTTGCTTCTTTGTTCACCACCCCATCTTTAAGAAGATCTCAAGTCGATATCGCTGTGGAGCCCTATTTAATAAATAAATAAAATAAAGCACAAACACAATAGTTTAACATGGTTAGTTGTATAAGATTTTCCAATACGTTCTTAATAACGGAGATATTGCGAATTTTTATTTCTCAATTCAAGTCCAAGGTGATTTGAATAGACGAGCTGTAATGTCCTTCGTTATAAACCCATTTCACGCTCGTGTGAATTTACGCTCAGCGGCCGTTTTAATACTAAGGACCTAAAAAAATGACAGTTCCGAAGGATATAAAAGTAATATTTTATAGACGAAAGGATCTTTTAAGTCAAGTTATGAAGAAAATTGAATTGGTGTACTTTTCAATAACTCATGATTCTAATTTTCAGCTTAATATTGACTTAGTTGGCATAACTTATTTAGATGTAACACATAACAACAGAGATATTTCTGAAGTTGTATTTCATCTTTTCTATTCTTTAGTTTTTGGGCTCGATTCATGGAATTAACAATTCCACATTAATGTGCTTTAGTTTGAAATTTACAACTTAATCTAATTCAATCGCCAAAAAGGATCATAGTGCTTGAGAAATCACACAGGGTAAAATTCCTTGATAAATATATAGTGCTTCAAAGAGAATACCAATCATTGGTAAACATTTTGGACTGCAACAGTGAAAATAAAGTTAATGATTTTTTCTGTTTCTTATTAAACGTTTGCGAAAGTTAACAGTAATAAAGAAAGAATTTTATTATTTTTATGGGGATGCTTAAACAACAATAATCTACACATTATTTATTACATACAATAGTACTTATTATTGTCATTCTGTTTGTTATAAATCTTATAGAAGAATTATGTTAACTTGATATATCAGAAAACAGATCTTTATATAGGCAAAAAAAAAAAAATAATCTACATTTACATTAGATGATGAATTATTAAATTAACTAATATAATTATTTAGATTAATATTTATATTATATTACATACCAATGTATATGCTGTTAATTTGTACTTTAAAATTTTTTTTTTTTTTTTTATTTTCACATTACATATTTAATACAGTATATTACATTAACAACCTTAATTGGTCAGGCTCTTGGCAAAATGTTTGTAAACATAAGCCAATAAAGTATATATTAATATAGTTTCAAATTTAATATCCAAATATGGACTTTCATAACTATCATGAAGGATATTATTCAAGTTTGAATCTAGTTTTGGAAGAATGCTTCATGATTCAAAGTGCATAACAATAAGAATATAGTTATTCTTGAATATCATTTACTTATATTTAAAACTGGCGTCTTAATGAATAGATTTTCAAAAACTGTATATACATATATATATATATATATATATATATATATTTGATTTTTTTTAATGTTTGGAGAAAAAAAAATCATCTTCCAATTCTGACATTTGTGCTTATTCCAATCTGAGTCTGATTGCACATGCACAACTGTTGCAACCCAACATCACCTCATAACATGAGGTTATTAGTACATAGATGAGTGATAAGCTTAATTATGGGAATAAATAATGATCGATCAAATAAATAAGGAAATTTTAAATTAAATTTCCTATTTTAATTAAATCCAAATTTGATTACTTGGCTGTTTGATTATTGTCAAATCAAAATTCATTTGTTATCAATACTTAATTAAGTACTCACTTAATTAAGTAAGTCATTTCGCAACATGATGTCTTACTCCATTAGGTTTAGAGAACGATGTACTCGTCCTAAAAATGCACCTTCCTGTAAACCTATTTTTTGTGAAAATGTGACCAATTTAAATTAATTTGATTCAATCGATGGCAGAAGGTCAACTAAAAGGAAAGCCACAAATAATTATTCAAAACATTTTTTATTGCTCTACTAGTTTCGCGTATTCATGTCTCCTCATTAGGTAGTGCGTTTCTACTGCCGAGTTTACTAAGGATCAACCAATAATCACGTCACGACTACATCAACCCAAATATAAGATTTTCCTTAAGACAAATCTCCTAGAACACAAGGATTAAAGGATTAACTCTTTCCATATGTTACTAGAGTTCCGTAGAATTATCCTAAATATAGAAATACTTTTTAATATATTCTGTACCCAATTAACTAGTTTTGCTATCTGCTAGAGGATATTAATCATTCCCCTTATTCTAATCATAATCCATTTCATGATAATATGCTAATTGACTAAGGCTATACATCAACAAAAGGAAAAGAGAATCTATTTGATAAATTACATAAACAAAATAGTTGCCACTTGAAGTCATAAAAATTTTTCAAGGAATTAACAAAATTAATTAGTCTGGGACCTTGTCAAATGACGGATATAGGAGATGTATTTTTGACAAGAAGGAGTTAAAACATTTTGATTACTACTGAACCAAAACGTTATAAATTTATTTGTTTTCCTTTTCTTTAAAATCGCAAGTGCCTTGGACTTTCAAAATATAATTATATTGATGAGTGGGTTACATATATGATGCAAGAAAACATTGTTGTGATCTATGTAAATAATAGTCTGTTAAAGTGACAACTTGAGGTAACCTATGCTTGAAGATAAAATCTCTCTCTCTCTCTCTCTCTCTCTCTCTCTCTCTCTCTCTCTCTCTCTCTCTCTCTCTCTCTCTCTCTCTCTCTCACACACACACACACACACACGCACACACACACACGCACACACACACACGCACACACACACACCCACGATATGAAAATCATGGAGTTTAGAACATAAAATCTGAAACCACGACGTGACGTAGAACATATTCCAACATGTTTCAAATATTAGAAGTTCAAAGCAAAAAAATATTTGGTATTTAAGATTTACATAAAATGTCTCGTACTATACCAGGTTATTGTTGATATAACATGAGTAGGAGCGGGGGTTTTCATGAGGCATAAATTTAAAAAATCTTAGTGAATATGCTTGACCAAGGAAAAATGTATAGAACTGCATTTATAGGAAATTAAGTTCCCGAGACGATTTCTTAAATTAAATAAAAATAAGATGTGTTATTAAACTAACAGTAAAGCAATGGAAATAAATAATGTTTGGCTCTACAGCACATGAAGTGCCACGACCAGCCATTCGGCTATGGTGGGACGTCAAGTGTTGGCGCATTCCCGTTCGGATTGTGGATAAACAAGAAAAACGTATGATATTTATAAAATAGATTGATCAAATTGGAAAGATTGTAATATTGGAGACTCGACCAAGGTACTCAATCAGCCCATGAAATAACACTAAAAATATAGAAAATAAAGGAAATATAACTGCTATGATGTGTCAGGCAGTAAACATCAGAGGCAATTTTGATTTCAAAAATGTTTAATAATTAATGAATACGAAAATATTCATATTATAAAAATCAGAAAGAAACTCTAACAAAAAAAAATAAATCAAGTATTCCTTTCAAATATTGAAAGTCTTATTTATTTTGAAATTATATATTTTTCAATATTGCAGGCAAGTAACATCAGTTTTATGTAGTCCATACGTTTTTTTACTCTGTTACAAACATTTTACACCATTATATAATTGATATTATTGTAAAATTGATTCATATTTCATACACTTCTTATAGAAATCGATTGTTCCAATTATTTGAACCCGGTAACATCTATAATTTTTGATTAGTCTTAAGTATCTACTTACTTCTGAGAATTTAATTTTAAGGTCACATACATCAGGCAAGGCTATTAAACATCACGAAATACCTCTAATTTTCAATGGAGTGGAGTGAAAGAAGTTATTTGTTTTATTTTACCTTCAGCAAGAAGTTATTCCTATTTGTTTATTTATTGTAAAAGATACTCTTTCAACAAACTTCAGGTATAAATAGAAAACTGTTAACAGTAGCAAATTATTTGATTTAAATTAGAATATAATATTTGTGGTAATGTACAAAGATGGCGAAGAGTATGCTATTTTCTTCCGATTGAGTATAAATCAATTCGCCAACGCTCAGAAAGTCTTAGATACAAAATGTAAGTCAAAAATAATTTCCTTATAATAATAAACAGGAAAATTTCAACTTAGTGTTGACTTTTTTATGGGTCGTATACTTTTTATGTAAATATTTATTTTCATTCGAAGAAAACAAATTATATTACTACTTAGTATTCTATTTCTTTTAACCAGGAAATAACTTTAGTGTAAATGAATTTTCTTAGCAGAAACAGCCAAGAGTTTTCCTCACACCATGTAGGAAAATGCGTACAGACGAAAAATCCCACCCGGTAACGCAGTTATGCCTCACCCCTGATCAACTACGTCACGATCAACTGTCATACTATCTATTGCCAAAAGAAGTGCAATAATACCTTGAATCACTCCTACTATTCTTATTATAATGTCGATTGCAATAGGTTTTAAACATTCAACGGAATGCAATAAATAAATTTATAATGCGAGGGCCATGGACGAGGCCGAGACAAGTCAAAACACTATTCTGCAAATTCATTTTAGCAGATTTCCCTTAAGGGAAACCAGCTATAGAGGTTGTATTTATTTTCAGCCGGTGGTGGAGGTGATGAATCAGCTTAATCAGAAACTTTTTTATTCTCTGACGGTAATTTTTATTTTATGTAATTTTACTGCTTAGATAATAAATAAGACATTATTAATTTATTTTATTAGCAGATTTCCCTTAAGGGAAATCAGATATTGAGGTTGTACTCATGACGGAATTTTCGAATTTTTTCTTCAAATGTCCATCGATCCTACCTAGGAGATGACGAAAATGAGGTCCGTTCAAAACTGTATATATATATATATATATATATATATATATATATATATATATATATATATATATATATATAGGTCGCAATTACTGTTTGATAGTTACCAAACTCGATATTAAGTCGTTTTTTGTAAAAATAAATATCAAGTACGTTAACGGCTAAAATTGGACCGGGGAGAGGGGGGGTTAAGAGGGGAGGATTTTTGAAAATTCGAAATATCTCTGTTACTATACGTTGGATTGAAAAATTGTATAGAATCAATCTTATTGCAAATTAAATTTACTATAAATATTGTTATATATATATATATATATATATATATATATATATATATATATATATATATATATATTCTATCTTGAATATTAACTGAGATATTTGCATTTTTATTAAATCGACGGCTAATGGACGAGAGTGACTTTCCCACCTAAAGCTCGTTCCACCTTTTCCTCGGCTCTCGTGAAATTTCTCTATTGTAAACCTTCAGGTGGGAAACTGCTTAGTTTACGCAGCCCCTGCGTGACGGATTTTTTTAATTATAACCATGTTGTTATTGTTGTGTTATTTTTATAAACTTTATAGTGTTATTGACTGTTTTGTTATATGACCAATTCACGCACATTATTAAATTTTTTTTTTAGACTCTTTAATTATAGGTTTTTATTGTTTGTAGCTCTGAGGGTGGGAATTTAATCCCAGAAAGAGCTAAGCCTTTTTAAAAAATAAATTGTGAGGAGCCACAAACAAGTATTTCAGATTAACCTGATTATTCTGTATCTTGATTGCCCGATCTTGGATATTGGCTGAGAGATACGGTCAAACCTTGGCGTAGGTTCGATTTCCACAAGAACATTAGAAATTTATTCAATGACGAATGATGTTGTAAGAAGTATTTTTTTATTTTGGAAACGACTTTTTTACTAGTGAAATAAGCTAAACATTTTACTTTGATGGCCAAAGAAGACAAAACAATCAAGCAACTCAATATATATTTCATTCAAACTCTATATATATTTGCTCCCTCCAAAACCTCATGGCGATCTTCAGATAGCTTGGGGAAACTCTGGTCTATTCACAGACACATTATTAACATTATATTCTATAGAGCTTTTCTTTGAGGACCGAAAAGTTTCCTTAAATATTTATTCTTAGATATCCTAGAATTTAATTTTTTTGTGTAGCTTTAAACGTATTGATATGCAATTAAAATAATTGAGTGCAGTATATCTTTTGATTTATTAGACTGCCATTTCGATGGTGAAAACCCAATATGAAAAACTTTCCACTTTTGTACGCCAGAAATTTTTCGAGACTCGAAAATCACTAGTGAACTGTTCAACTATTGACTAAGCTAGTCCATACTAAGTAGTATCCAATGGATGGAGCACACAACATGTAAATAAATTCCCACGTTAGAGGGATACTCTGCGTGGAAAACAGGAAAGCTAGTCCAAAAAGAAAACTGATCAGTTATCTTTAATTATGAATGAATATAAATCAATAATGAAATTAAAATACGGTTGTCTTGTGATTTTTTTCCACCTTCTAGAAATTTTTCTGGAATACAAGTAATGTTCCGAACGGATGTAACATACAACAACATGAACAACGGTAATCTTAGGATATTATATTATAGAAAACAATGATTTAGCTAGTGAATGAATTTTAACTTCTACAACGCATTGCTTGGGAAACTATGAATAATAATTTACACATTTCAAGATGTATGAAGGTTAGATATGGATCATTAATGGTTTAAATTAAAATTCTTTGCTGTACTAA
Organism: Riptortus pedestris; assembly: GCA_019009955.1. Taxonomy (NCBI): domain Eukaryota; kingdom Metazoa; phylum Arthropoda; class Insecta; order Hemiptera; family Alydidae; genus Riptortus; species Riptortus pedestris. Next base: position 29,564,946 of record CM032232.1, read on the forward strand.
ACAAGTTATTCACCTAAGTGCTTTTATGTACCTCCCTTTGAATCTAGACATAAAAAAAGACAAATAAATAAAAGAAAAATGTGCGGATTTCCATTAACTAGCCCTTTATAGAAGAAAATTATTTTGCAGAGGAAAAGCTTCACCTTCATATTTATCTATAATCTATATATTTAGATGTACAATGTTTACTTAATAAATATCTATATGTATTTTATTTTATGAAAATAATTTTTCATTGAGTGTCAGAGACCGTTTTATGAATCAGTGATATTCTTTATAGAAATGGAAAGGTTTCTATAAATAGGTCAATACTACGAAAAAATATTCTAACTTTCATCTTTATATCCGTCCACTGAAAAGTTAGCAATTACAATAAAATTATTTCATCACCCAAACTAAGTTGTTACTAAAGACATTTTACAGTCTGAGGGATATGATGAACAAAGATATTCCCTATTCCTTCAAATGAAGCCCCCCCCTTATATATGTTTACAAGCCTTTTGCGAATAAGATCTTGAGAAATGATTATAAATTAATAAGTTCTAGTTAGGGAGGGAGGGTGAGAGGGGGGGGGGATCGAAATACCTGTGCTCTTATAAGTTGGAACAAAAATGTTATATAACCTGCCTTGTTGTCAATGAAGTGTGGTATATATATTTTTTCCCAGTATTAGAATATTAAGCAAGTTATTTGTGTTTTCCCGTTTTCAGTATTCTGTAATCGCCCATTTCTACTAGTCTCACATTATCAATAAGTTAATCTATCACGATAGGTCTTATTCAAGTTTAAGTACCCGGAATTATTTTCATCAAAATTTTAGTATATGTAATACTTGGTTAAATTTGATGTCACCAATCGACAATTATTTCTTTTGAATCTCTACTTCTTATAATTGTTGTCATACTCCATTTTGAAACTTATTATGTAAAACTGAAGGCAGTCTCTCAAATCGGACCAAGAACAGTGGGAAATACTTAATTTATTTCTTCAACTGACTTTTCTGATATTAACACAAGGGAAATCAGCTATTGAGCTCGTACTTATGAACCGATTTTCGGCATAATTAAATCATTTATTTATTTTGGAGCGTTCGCAGCGAGGCGATATTGCTCATCAAAAAAGAACAAACAAAATAACAATGTATATAAACAAAATGCAAAACTGAAAATAGTAACAAGAAAAAATTAAACAATACAAACTAAGAACGCAAACAAATAACAAAAGGCAACTGAATAACAGAACGCAAAAAAACAAACAAAAAAAAACTCAACTAAATAACACAACGCAGACAAATAACAAAACGTAAGTAAATAACAGAACGCAACCAAATAACAATATATAACCAAAGAGACAAAAAAAAATCAACAAATAAACAAAAACAAAACATTAAATTCAAAAACAAAAAATCTTGTAAGGAAAATAGATAATTAAGAACTAGAAAGACTAATAAAATTACGTAAACAATTACGTATATATACATACTTTCAATGGTTATAAACAAGACTAAAATCAAATAATAAAAATTGGGGCTCAGGTTAGCCATGCGAGTTAAAGCGTTGACCTTTGTCTCACATGGTAAACCTAGAGTAGCGAGTTCGATTCTCGCCTGGGCAAAGGAAATTATTTAGTGACGAAATTCATTAAATAACCTCCTAAAATCCCACCCTGGCTAGAAAAGGGTGGTAAACGGTAAATAACCCGTCCCGATTAGCCTAAGTTACAAAAAGTGAACGTTAGTAAATAATAAATAAATAATAAAAATTAGTATGAATAAAATGAACAGATTAAATTTTCTAATATCTAAAATATTTACAATCATATGTTCTCACTTTTTTTATCGCACATAAAAACGCGCGCGCGCACGCACATACACACGCGCACGCGCACACACATACACATAAAGTAAAACAGTTTAGCTGGAGTTTAAAATATTTAATTTAAGAAGGATTAAAAAGGATTTTAAAATGTGATACTTCTAAATTTGTGAGTATATGTTAATGTCATGTAAATGTTTGAGTATTATGGGAATGTGTGGGCTACCTTCAGTAAGTAAGTCATGAGGGATCTTTAGATGGTCACGTCTTTTGCAGTCTGTTAGTATGTGTTTTATTGTAAGCGGAGCATTACACACATTGCAGTTAGGCATTCTTTTCTTATCAAATAGGTAACCATGGGTTAAGAGAGGATGACCTATATGTAGACTCCTAAGGAATACTTCGTCTCTCCGTGTAAATGCTTCAAATTTATCAATGCATATCTTAACTGTAGTTTTAATTTGTCTCAGTTTGTTGTCTGTTAATAACCAGCCCTGTTGCCATTCTTGGATTATGTTTGTTTTAATGTAGTTTTGTAGGTCGTCCGAAGTTAATTTTTTAATGTCACTATTGGTGTTTTTGTCGTTAGTTTTGCGAGCATGCCAATTTCAGTGCTTCGTCCAATATTCAATTAAATAATTGTTCCTTACAAAACTAAAGGTCAAGTAGTCGTTAATGTCTGAAATCAGACAGGGAATAGAAGGGGTTGAGAGAGAGTGGTGGGGGGGGGGGTTCAACATTTCAAAATATCTTCTTTATTATGAGCCGCGTCGAATTATTTTATAGTATCAAAAAATCATATATTAAGAGATTTATTCATATTTTCTTGTTTTCAGCCTTCAGTAATCCCCCATTTCATTTCCAAATGATAAATGAAATGACAAGTGTGTCATACCAGTGCACGGGAAATTTGCTTTGTGCAGTCTCTGTGGGACGGATTTTTAATTACAGTAGTTCCCACTTTTTTGGGAAAACTTTAACTCTCTTTTCCAGTAGTATTATCGCTTTGAAGAAATGTATAAAATAATTTCTAAATGATCGTTTAGTGCTAGTACATCAAGCGGCCTATATAGTTTTTTTTAGCACTGGTTAGTATGTGTACCACTGACCTATAGAAGGTTATCGACTAATCTACTTTCAAGCTATTAATTAGTAAATACAATACCTAAAAATTTTTGTAGAATTATTGATTATAATTATCAATTATTAATCATTTTATTACAATGGGAAATGGGATATTTGTGTTGTTCCCCTTCGGACCGGACCATGATTTGACCAAGTTCATTATTGCTGAACCTGACCTCTAGATAGCTAAGATCAAATTTCAATTCATAAATATTATTACAAGCAATTTGTGGTTATCAGATTAATAGCTATTTGGCGCCTGTGTGTCAAAAGAATATATTTCAAATTAATTAGTTTCATCGATATACAAATGGTTTCAACACATTTCCTATAAACAAATCAGATATTGAGGTTGTACTCATGATGCCATTTTTGAAAAATGTCTTCAAATTTTCATCAATCGTACCCACTAGATGTCAAAAGAATGAGGCCCGTTCAATTTTATGTGTTTGCGCATGTGTATATACTTACATATAAAATATATATAACCACATATGGGAGTATTTGTCTGTAAATGCTCCATCAGTCATTATTAGCAGATATCCCTTGTAGGGAGTCAGATGTTATGGTTCTACTCATTATGAGATTTTCAAAACTTTCTTTATATGTTTACCTACCCAGGAAATGACTAAAATGACCACCGTTCAAATATATATGTATATATATATATATATATATATATATATATAGAGAGAGAGAGAGAGAGAGAGAGAGAGAGTGAGTGAGAGGGGGGATTCGTTAATTCCAAGAATCTCTCTTATTATACATCGTATCCAAAAATCGTGTATAATCAATCCTATTGTAAATTTAAATTTCTATTAATGTTGTTCCATATATATGCTTATATAAAAGTTTCTGTATTATGAATATTAACTGTGATATTTGGATTTTTTAGTTTACGGCTTTCTGTAAGCCCCTACTCCTACGGACCTATATTTTTTATTACATCGTTACCAAACTCGATATTTAAGCGTTTCATGTGAATCTTAAAATAAATTCATTAACGACTGAAATATGGCCTATTTGAGATGAGTTGGGTTTGGGAGCATAAAAGCAAAAATTCAGAATATCTCTGCTACTATGAGAGGGATCAAAGAATTTTTAATAACCTATACATTTTTTTTTGTGACAAATTAAAGAATTTTTAAGTGTTTTTTTTAATACAGGGGTTTTTGTGGTTAATATTCGAAATTATGCTGAATGGAAATAAATAGTTTTCTAATCCTATTGAAAAAAGAAGAACATTTTTCCGAATGCTATGATAAAGTTATGTTAATAAATTAATTGTCTTCGTTTCACAACTTTAAGTTTTATAAATAACTTTTAAATGACACCTTTTTTTTCAATTTCAGACTAAAATGTCGAACTTTTACTGAACTAATGTTCCTGATTCTAATGTAAAAATTTTGTGTTTTTCTTCGAATGTTAATTGATAAACTTGAGTGGATGACTGAATTATGTTTCACAACTTTAAGATCAACTGTGTTATTTTGGTATTTTAAATTTATACAAATAACGTTTAAATGGCACGTCTCATTATTTTACTGTTTTCCCCGTATTTATGTAGACTTTCACTAATACAGCAACTGAATTCTTTAAGAAACACCTTGGTGTTATAAAATCCGTCATTGAAGGTCTCAGATTTGAAGGGATATGTCTAACTTTAACTGAATAAAATTTTGAGCTAAATCAAATTTATTTTTTTAAAACAGTCAAATTTAGTTTTATTCATCTAATAAGAACTTTTCCAAATAAAAAAAAAAATTTTTTTTACTAATCATCGTTAAGTAGTATTGGTCAATGGAAGAAAAGAAAAAAACGATAAATGAATATTTCAAAGCCACAGCGCATATACATGGTCAGTTTTATTGGTTTTAAATAAGCCCTGATTTTCAATTGACGCAAGCAACAAAGAAAAATAAAGTTACATTAGATTGGCAATTACTCTAAATTTAGCAGATGACGTCTATGGTCAATTTCCTTAACTAATATCTTCAAATTTTGCTAAGTTTCTTTCTAAGGTCAAAAACTGCTAGTGGAACAGATGGTAGGGCATTTTCATTATGGAGTAGTAAAACCGTCAATGTCGTCTCCAACCCATTGATGAACAATGTCCATTCTTCCTGGTTACATTAACAATTTGAAGCTAGTTAAACTGAACTCAAACAATCTCGTCATTATATTATTATTAATCGACTACTCCATCATGCGGGAGCTTCAGGAACGACACAGGTCATCTGCACATCATATTCTCTATGTATTCTTTTAAAAACCGTATGTAAACACAATTCCATACTTAAGATGGGATGCTAACTCATCTCAAGTGAAAAACACAAATATGTTAACAAATCCGTTAATATACGAGATATATTAGAATTCCAAAAAAACAAAAACTGAGTTTATTATTAGAATTTATTTTGTCATCATGACTTATTTCGATAAGTCAGTATTTAGGAATTAACATTTTACATCTTCTGTGAGCTAATCTTTGCCCGATTTTGACTATTAATGAACATAATGTATTTTTTCTCAAGCATCCTGTGTATAAACAGTAAACCAATGAAGCCTGAAAAGGATTGAACAAGTGCTTCGCGTATATAAAAAATATGCGTATACAATTTAACACATATCTGTCCATCAATGTATAAATACTATTTTATTTTTTTTCATAGAGTAGGCATTAAAGACCTTTAAGTTCTTCAGCTACCCCTGAGTTGATAAAAACCCACTGTACTTGAGAGATGCGTGATCAGAGGTTTTACGCAGTGAGTGATCTATTATACCCGTAAGTACAACCTCCGTTAACCAAGGAGGACCTGGAATGAGTTCAGTCCACTAAATTGACTGGTCTAATTTCACCGAAGGCCATTTGTCCGTCGTCACACCGACGGGCGTTCGTTCTAAACTATATATATATATATATATATATATATATATATATATAAATGTATATATAGCTAAGGTACCCGGCTTCGCCCAGGAATTCATTAGAGGCTGAATGAAGATGGTATTTTTTGGCAAGGCTTTATTTTCCACTGTAATTTGACATTTCCAGATCCCAGTGTTTCGAATTTATACCCGTCGTTGCTGTGGATCTGTTAATAATAAAATTATTTGTTATTTAAGAGTTCACTGTCCTCAATATTTTTATATTTATCTCCTCCTGTGACTGTTGACGAACTGTGGTGCGAAGGCTTTTCTCTTCGTCGGCCACTTCATCAGGAGACATGAAATTCTCGGTGCAAATTGTAAACTGATTAAAATATAATGTATTCAATTTTCCTGACGCAAGTTCGAGTTGTGTACTCGCAATGCTGGTTTGTTCGTTACCAAACTCCATATTTAAACGTTTTATGCAAAACGAAAGATCAAGGTCTGAATGACAGAAATTCAAGTAGTAAAATTGGGGGGGGGGGTTAAATGGGGGAATTCGAAAATTCTTTAAATCCCCGTTAGTATGCGTCGATTAAAAAAAATATATACCAATCTTCTTGCAAATGTAATGTTCTATAAATGTTGTTACGTACGGTTTTGCACTATCTTGATTATTAGCCGTGATATTTGAATTTTTTAGTTGTTGGCCTTCAGTAAACCCCCACTACTTCTCATGTTATTTTAAGAATAAGCTGTTATATTATGAAACACATTATTTAATGCCGAAATACTAAATATTGTTCTCATTGAAAATTTACTATTTGAGGTAAATGCAAATACGTGACGCACATGGGGAATCTGCTTAGTTAACGCAGTGTTACGGATATTTTAACTTTTTCGGAAAAAAAGGATAGGTACTTTTGATATATATCTAAATAAAATATCGCCGAATGTATCCGATAATAGTTAACCAATATCTATTGCTTTGCATTACTTGATAAATACTCTACAAATCAAATCAAGATGGTTATTATTATGCTATAATTATAAATACTCATAATTATATAATTGCTAATAGTATAATTAATTAGTGGGCGAACAGAAATCGCCCAGGAAAGATATTATCTAATGACAGTAGAGGAGCTGTCATTTCGTAAGGCGAACTGATAAGAGGCTAGGGTTAGCCATGAATCGCGGTAGTTATCAATGGTAGAGATACACAGGCAAGCCCCCACCACTGGTGTAGACGAGCCCCCACTTATGGAGCAAGACACCTCTAGAGCTATGGGGAAGCAACTCTGAGTGACAGGCGAGACGGCAAGGAGGCAACATCGCTCTAAGAAACCAACGAGATACAAAAGCTACATCGGACGAGACATATCACCATGACGGTCAAAGCTGAAATAATGCCCTACCGTGAGTAGATATATATATACATACTCTATTAATTATAAGATAATGCGTCCCCGATGAGTATACATATATTCTTTAAAATATTTAATCACAATACTCACATTAAAATGCACACAATAAAAACATTGAATATTCAATGAATAGTATTGACATCACGACAACTAAAGAATGGATTATAAAATACTGACAACGAGAAACCTGCAAGGAGAAATAATTTTTACACTCACTGACTCATGTGTACTGTTTTTTTTTTTTTAATTATTATTATTTATTAAAGACACTTTCTGCTAGTAAGGCTAATTGGAAAGGGTTATCTACAGTTTACCAACCTTTTCTATCCAGGGTGAGTCTAAGGAATTTATTTAATGAGTTCGTCACTAAATAAATTCTTATTGCCCCGGTGAATAAATGATAAATACCTATTACTTTGTTAATATGGATATAATATATTGGAAACATAACAACCCTGTTGAGATCAACGACTTCCCATTATGCAGTGCAAGAGCCAATTTTCACTCGTTTCCGAGTAGTTCATTTTTGAACGGCACGCGCGAATAAATCACAGTTGCAGTCAGATGGATGTGTAGGGCACGCAACGTTTCACCATTTGGTCATTAACACCAGCTGGCACAAAGTTTTAGCAGTTTTATCCTTACGGGAAATTAGTTATTGAAGTCGTACTCTTGACGCGCTTTTAGAAAAATTTCCTGAAATGTCCATCCATCCTACCCAGGAGCTGACGAAAATAAGGTCCGTTCAAACTATATATATATATTAGTCTGTAAACGCTCTAGCTGTCGTAATTTTAGTTTGACCGTTGCGAAATCCGATATTTAATCGTTTTATGTAAAACTAAAGATCAAGTTCGTTTTGGCTTAAATCCGACCTGTGGTCCATAAGAGAAGGGAGGTTTAGAGTGAGAAAATTCCGAAAAACTTTAATAAATCCAATCGTTTTGCAAATGTAATGTTCTATAAATGTTGTTATGTGGGTTTTTTCATTATCTTGATTATTAACCGAGATATTTTTTTTTTATATATAGTTTTCGACGTTCAGTAAACCCCCACTCCTACTCATGTTATATTAACAATAAGCTTTTATATTATGAAGCACATTATTTGAAGCCTGAATACCAAATATTGTTCTCAGTACACTCTTACGCTTTGAAATGAATTCAAATAAGTGGCGAACATGGGAACTCTGCTCAGTTAACGCAGCCCCTGCGTGACGGACTTTTACAATTATGCACTTAATAGATGCCATTATTTTTCACATAAATGGGGAAATGGGGAGCACGGCTATTTAATGGGTTTAACGTAAAATTTACTGGACCGCCTGTAATCAAAAATTCAGAAACGACTTGCTACAATATCATTTAATGGGAATTTATATTTTTTGTGTAGTATCTGTAAAGTTTCACTCAAAATAAAATAGCTACGGTTATGACAGTTGAAACTCCCAATTTTTTTTATCAAAACAATATACAATTAAAATAGTATTTTAAATAATTAAACTTACCTCTTACAAGGCGCTACAGCCCTTGTAGGCCCTGGACCGCCATGTTAAACCCCAAAACTAATGTCGTCAGCTACTATTTAGGACCCTGCAATTCCAAATTAATCATTACCTTCGAAAAACAATTCGTGGAGACGGTTCATATGGAAACCGAAAGGAAAAAGAGATGATAGTTTTTATGATGTCATAAATAATTTATTCTATCCGTAAATCTAATGAACTTGAAATGCATTCCTCACAAACTCACCTTGACTTGGGTTACCGAACTTCAATACCGAACTCAACCTTTCGAACTAATGAATTATTAAAATTCTATTGTTCGTGAAAACTGTCATGAAGCTGATCAACACTGATGCTTACAGAGAGTTCTTGACCTATCTGATGTCATTTACTAGGTTCATAAATTTAAAGTCTAATTAACTCATTCTAAAATTAATATATATTTTTTCCTTAAAATCTAAATCAATAAAATAAGCAATGATCTCAGCTTCAATAAGAGGTTTTAGAACCCACTCATTGTACTTAAGTATGTCTATAAAAAAACGTGATATTTTTTTTTTTTAAATAAAACTTAGGAATAATTGAATTACATGATTTTATTATTTTTGTATATAAATTGAAAGAACAAAAAAAAACCTCAACTCGATTGATGGACAAACTAAACTGAAGTTGTTGAAAAAATAAATTATATCCAGCTCAATGTTCAGTAAAATTTTGGAATACTGATTCACATTGGACACCTTCAATTAAGAATTTTATGGGACCTAGGTGATCCTAAAAGCATTTAACAATTCAGTTGCAGTCATGACGGAAAGACCAAATAATTACTAAGTAGGGGAAAAACAGTAATATCCAAAGGTGTCATTTAAAAATTATTTGTAAGACGTTAAAAGGAAAGAAGAACGTTTTTTATGTTTAAAATTGTGAAACATCGGATAGCTCATTATGTATTAAATTCAGAAAAATGCACATATTTTCACAATAGCATCAGAAACCTTTTCATTTATATTGAGAAAAATTTGGAATAGTGTTCTTGGATTATTATTATTATTATTTAGCTCAAAAATATCTATATGACTCAAGTTCCTGGTAAACGGTCCTGCTAAAGATAAAATATTTCCTCAACAAGTGATTCCTTTAATCCCAAGATTGATGGATTAACCAACTAACTTGAAATCATTTAGTCAAATTCATTTTTCAATTGCATTAAAATTAATAACATTGAAAAATTAGAAATCTTAATTTCCTACAGAAGTATTGTTGTAGCAAGATATCTGTGCCATCTGTATTACCGAATATGTGCTTGCTATTCATGGTGAGGACTTTAATCAAAGTCAAATATTCAATTGTTGTTCTAGATATTGAAATATATCTAAGTGATAAGCACACTTCCTTATACAATTATTATCCTATCTGGAAGTAGACGAATCTATTGATAAGGAAGTATTGACTGACTATACTCCTCTCTGATAAGGTGGCTTTTGTATTATCGTTAGCAACAATATAACTATAGATGATTAGAACAAATATGTATTAGTGCGATAGTCTGTCCTTGTTGGAATTGAATATCTTTAATAATTAATATGTATCAATTTAATATCTTTCAACATGCCGAATATCGTTTTTGATTCACATGTCATATCAGCATTCTTTTTACGAAGTAGAAATTCTCATTTGCTTTTAGCAGATTTCCCTTTTTAAACATGCAGACACACACATACGAGTGTGCGAGTCTGGAATATTAGGACATGGACAATTATGTATACAGGAAAAGCCTCCTTCTGGCTTGGTATTCTATTTTACTGTTAAATATTGAACTGGTGTATTAATTGTGAAAATATATCCAGCAATCGAGCAGTTAGAGCATAGCTCTAGTTAACTATGCCTCATTTGGAAATAACATATATTTTCTCATGCACATATCCCATACTAAAATAGAAGTAGACTTGGAGTTTAGTTCTTCGAAAGTTTTCGACACGTAATGTTAACATGACTTGAGTAGTAAGTATGTTAAGATTGGCTATTTAACATTTTTTGATACGACTCATAATAACGGAGATATTTTGCATTGTCTAAGTCCTCTTCCCCTCTTACCCCGTTCCAACAGACCAATTTAGTCGTCAACGAACTTGATTTGTAGTTTACCCTTATATATCGAGTTTAGTAGTGATTTAACAAAAATTGCGACCGCTAAAACCTTTACAGAAAAATATTTATATTCAATTCTGAAAGGACCTCATTTTAGCCATCAATTAGGTAGAATAAATAGTCATTTGAGACAGTTCTTCGAAAATCGTGTCTTGAGTACGACCCTAACACCTGATTTCACTTAAGGGGATGCCCAAATAAATGGTAGGCATCTTCTAGTAACGAATTCATTCAATGAAATTCATAATAATTATATAAACTAGTTTTCTTTTTAGTCAGTTCTTTTCCTCCCATAAAATCTATCAATCATTTTCCTTGTTTTGATAGAGGAAATTGCATTGACAGGGGAAAACATAATGTCAGCTGACGTAGGTTTGACATATCACCTATGACAGTGCACCCTGACTTCGTATTGTCTTATTCACTCTTAACCGCGTTATAACATTGACGTTTGTCATTCATTCATGTTACCTGATTATTCATCAATAATAAATAATATCCGTTTTTACTAATATCTCATTCATGTATTTGAATTTTCCGTTATGAATGATTGAATGCAGGGCACACAACCATGACCGGCGGTTTCTTAAGTTATTTGGTAGTCTATTTCTTATTACTTTTATAAGACATTAAATAATTATTTCATATATTATCAGACAATTAACACAAGGGAAAGGGAGGAAATGCGAATTATTGAGTTCAATAACATAGCAGAATCACTAAAAAACGGTTTAAAATCGTATCAAATGTAATGAATAGCTACCAAAAAATATGAACTCCAGTTTTTTTAAGCACTATTTTCCATACTTATTTAAAAGTACATTCAATTTTTTTTTCTTCCTGAATAAAAGAGAAAATTATTATGACGAATATAAAAAGTAAAAATACTAAATGCAATTACCCGTACATATTTAAACAAAGTATTTAATTTATATTTAATTAATTGATTGATTAATTAATTGATAATACTTTTGTGTATCGTTTAAGAAAAAAAGTATTGCACTTATTAATGCTTTATGCAAGTCTGCAAATGTCTTATGCATTTATATGTACCAAGAACAAATATTTTAACTTTATAGTAACAATCTGAATTTAATGTGTAATCTATTATCTGGTTTGTTTAGCGTTTAACAATATGATCACAGATAACTGGACTTGAATTTATAGTATCTCTCATAATTACTTGGAGCCTTGGGAATTTCGCTCGCTGTTTTTAGAGAGATCAATGGACTTATTATTCATGCATTATTAGTGCTAACGCTTTTAACCGATTTTGTTAAGGGAAATCAACCATTGAGGTGAAGCGATTTTAGACAAATTTCCTCAGATCTCGAGAATTCAAAATATCTCCGTTATTATGAGCACTTTGGAAAAATGTCATAGAACAAATCTTATTAAACAACTGATGTTCTACAATTGTTGTTCTATACATTCTCTCGTAACTCAATTCTGTTCCTGGTTCTTTGTTGCTTTCAGAATTTAGTAAACCTACTCCTTTATTCATCCGATTTTTACTTCGAAATTGACAATATATGACGAAAAGTTAACAATACAGTCTCGTTCCACCGCGTTGGAAATGTGGCTAGTTTATGCAGCTCCTGCGTGACGGCTTATTTCTCAACAAAAAAGTGAAAAGTGGATGTGGCCGAATAATAACTTTCTAGATACATGTTAATTTAGTTCATTTAATAAAGACAACTGTCAATATACAATCAGTGGTAGGTATTTTTTATCATAAAGCCTTACAAAGAATCAAACACTAATACTGTTTAATACTTTGGGATCAAAACATCAGCTCTTGAAAATGAAAAGGACCAAGCAATTTCATTGAATGATATATCATTCATCAAAAAGGCTAAGTTTCTCATTATTAACTGCCATACAAGGATCACATGAACAGCCAGACGTTCCGCTAAATGCATTTTTTCATATTTATTCATGTTAGCCACGTGTGTAAAGGCTTTGAACTTAGTGGGTTCGAGTCATAACAAGAGAGTAAAAATTTTATTTATTGACTAACTCATTAAATAAAATCGTTCGTCCCACTCTGGCTGGAAAAGGGTTGTAGCCTCTGGATAACCCGTCTCAATTAGCCTCAGTAGCACAAAATAGACGTAAATAAATAACTATTTATTATATTTATAATTTGGAAAAAACAATCAGTAATATGTAAAACTCTTTACAGTTATAGCAGATTTCCCCCAAGGGAAAACAGCTATGAGGTCATACATGAGGCGATTTTCAAAAAATGTCATCGAATGTCCATCGACCATGATAGATGACGAAAATGAGGTCGGTTAAAAATTGTATATATATATATATATATATATATATATATATATATATATATATATATATATTTGTATGTGTACATTTATGTGTGTTAGTACTGGGCGATGAAAACCTAGTAGTTTTTCTCCCTAAAATGTTTAGAAAAAAATCCTTAGTACCACCTGGCTAGAAAAGGGTGGTAATCTATAGATTACCCGTCCCAATTAGCCTTAGTGGCACAAAGTAGACGTTAATAAATAATATGACATTATTATGAATCATATGAAAAAATTGTATAGAATCTATCTTATTACATATGTAATGTTCTATAAATATTGTTATATTACAATCACATCATGGCACATAGACTGTCTTATTTAATGAAACACTTTATTTGAAACTTAAATACAAAATATTGTTCTAATTGAACTTTTACTTTTTATGATATGACGAGCATTGGAAATCTGCTTAATGTTTTATGATAGTATCCGACATTTTCTGTTTATAAATATATTAAGCCTTTACAGCCAAATAATTATTAATTAAATCCTAAACCTATTTAGAGATTATACGTTGATCTCTTTAATTCAGATGATGCATGGGCGTCGTTTGCAGATTATTAACTCTAATGAGCTACGACTTATAAATTGCCTTAAGAGTTGATTGGTTAAATGGCGAGTATATGCTTCTGATTTGCTGTGAGCTACAGATGTTTGGGATGTTATTGATAGCAACCAACGAATGATAGAGCATGAATGACCTTATATTTTGAACTCTCTTTAATATAACTGCTCATAACTAATAAACTCATTCAGTTTTGCTATCATGTTGGAAAGTGCTAGTAAAACTATCCCGTGGTTGGATTCTTCTTATTAGGAAATTTCTTGGAGAGAATTGGAAGGGACTCTAGGGCATTTCAAATTTTTTGCCAATAACGCTCATATATATTGATACCCACATTTGTGTGAGTGTGTGTGTGTTTCTGAACTGGACGAGTTTTAAGCGATCTGCTAAATAGGGTCGGTGGACATTTAAGAAAAAGTTTGAAAATCTAAACATGGCTACAACCTGATCAGCTTATTTTCCGTTATGTAAAACACCGACCTCTAGGATTTTTATTGCCATTTCTGAGTCATCCTCCATTCTGACACTTAAAAGTGGAACCTGTATCAGTTTTAATTCTTCCTACCAATTTTTAATTCCTTGTACCAAATTAAAAAAGAATTTTAATCGCAAAAAATTTAGATTTTAATGGAATTCTCCGTTTTTTCATACCAGAAACCACTTTGATTAGTTTTCGCTTAACCCCAGTTCTCATGTATGTTTCTCTCATGCGACTCAAAAACGACTAGTCAGTCTTAGAATAGAATGTTAACACTTCATATTTAGGGCTGTTGTTACGTGTAATTGTGCACCAACCATCCTGACCAAAATCGTCTAAGGAAGAGGGTGATCTAGAAAAGCCCGTCACGCAGGGGCTGCGTTAACTAAGCAGATTTCCCAAGTGCGTCACGTATTTGCATTTATCTCAAAAAGTAAGTTGGTTTTTAGGCTTCAGATAGAGTTTTTCATAATATAACGGCTTATTGTTAATATGACACAAGTAGGAGTGGGGTTTTGCTGAAGGCTGAAAACTGAAAAATACGAATATCTCCTTCTTCCGCCTCTAAAGCCATCTGCAGAACTCTATCAACCACTCAAAGAGAAAATTGATAAACACTGGCAACATGTGGAATGAAACCCAGAACAATAAACTAAGAACTATTAAAAACCACCATCCACCATCAGTGGAAACATTCGACAAGAGACGACAGAAGAGATGAACGCGTTTTAGGAAGACACATGATTTACGCATGGTTATCTTATGACAAAAGAACAACCCGATTTGCGGGAAGTGTAACACAGACTTGACTATCTACCACATATTAATGGAATGTCATAAGTATACAGATATTCGAAACGAATAAAATATTTCCAATGATATAGAAGTGGACCTTGGAGATGACCCCAACGAGCTAAATTGTTTAATTTTGTGGAAATTATGAAAAAATTTAAACTTCAAGTTTTTTTGTATCCTCGTTTATATTGTTAAAAAAGCCATATGGCTGAGGATACCAAAACGTGAGTTATAGATATTACAGGGCGATGATAATCTAGTAGTTTTTCGCCTTAAAACCCTACGAATCAAACAAACCGCTTCTAAACCCTTCCCTCATCTCAGATTTCAGATGTTAACGAACTTGATCTTTAGTTTTACATAAAACGTTAAAATAAACCACTAGAACGTTAAGAGACACAGACATATATATATATATATATATATATATATATATATATATATATATACACATACATACACAGTATTGAACGGACCTCATTTTCGTCATTCCTGGGATGGATCATATGACATTTGAGGAAATTTTAAAAAATTTGCGTCATGAGTACGACCTCAATAGCTGATTTCCCGTAAGAGAAGTATGCTAAAAGAGCAAAAATAAACACAATTCAAATTTCTCCATGCCAGAGGTACAAACCATTTTTACGAGACCCTTTTTTTTTACACTAATACTACGACAATTTCTGGTCTCATACATTTGAAGGGATGCATCTTAAATGACTTTCAAATGAAATAATTTCGAAAGCAGTGTAGCAAAAGATTTTGCTTATTTGCCGCTACTAGATAGTAATTTGTTGTCCACAGCACATTTTTTGTAATAAAATATTTGTAGACGGATACAGGAAACCTATTCCTATTGTTTGTTAGGTCATTATATTAAAAT
This sequence comes from Riptortus pedestris, assembly GCA_019009955.1. NCBI lineage: Eukaryota > Metazoa > Arthropoda > Insecta > Hemiptera > Alydidae > Riptortus > Riptortus pedestris. Next base: position 29,580,886 of record CM032232.1, read on the forward strand.
CATTTGCATAACTTTTCTTTTAAGTTCTGAAACTCTTTGTTTCTGTAATATGTTTTTACACCAGGGTTTAGTAGTTCTTTCATGTGCCACAATAATACATTGTTAAGCCTAACTCAATTTGGATGGTCCTTGCATACTGATTAGAAAGTATCCGACCTTCTGTCGCATAGTGTCCTGAATAGCATTTCCTTACGGTTAGGAACGAAACTCATATTTCGTAAAAAAAAAAAAAAATGTATAATGTATATCAATACACTTTACAGGAAGTAATGTTCGTATCACTATAAATAGGTGCATATATTTAACAATACATATTTTTTTTTTGTATGGTCATGCTATAAATATACGCATTGATACTTCGCTAACATACTAAAAAGCAACTGCATCTGCTTTCCAACTGCAGAAGTTAATTGTTAGCACTGCATCAGGAAATCAACACTCGAATGTAAGCTTTTGAACTTCGATCCTTCTGTTTGGAAAACTTATATCACAAAACTCAATCACAATGAACTGTCTAGAGTTATTATTGAAAAGTCTGACATATTATGACTTCAGCCTTTGTTAGTTTTGTTTAAGTTGTCAAACACGTTAAGACTAATCGAAGCGGATTAACTAGAGGTTACCGCCCTTTTCTACCCAGGGCGAAAATGAGAGGTTTGTCCATCACAAAATAAATCCACTTTTCTCACGGGGAAAATGGTTTTCCAAGTGTTTTAACATCTGGTAGATCACACATGCCTAACCTTCATAACTCAATCAAGTACATCTGTTTATCAGCAATGGTGTATGTGTCGAGCACTACGAAATAACATCTACCAAATATGTATACATAAGAAACCAAATTCTAAAAGCATTTTGGATTTAGGTGGACAGGGTGGGGGGGGGGGGGAGAAACTTTTTAGTAAAATAAATGTAGATGGTAATTTCACTAGTGTGGACTGCACAAGAAAATAAGAAAATCTAAATTTCTGAGATGACGCACGGGGCAAAAACTCTACTGAGAATGATTTATTTCCCCGGGAAAGATGGTCGGTAGTTAAAGGTTTCTGGTGGAAAACATGACATCGATGCGCGGGATATTCAAATGTGACAGGGACATGTCCAAAGTTGTTATGGAATGTTTTGAATCCATTAAAATATTTATCATACATTTATAAAACTTGTATACGCTTCATTTCATATTTAACATGATTCACATACAAATTTAAAAATTCTGTTCAGTAAATCTATAGTATCTGTTCTTAAGCACAAAAAAGCAACATCCACTTTTTGAAACTTAGGCTAATTGGGACGGATTATCACCATTTTCTAGCCAGGGTGGGACTAAAGATTTTATTTAATGAATTCCGTCATTAAATAAATTCCTTTGCCCAGGCGGGAATCGAATTCACCACTCAAGGCTTACCATGTAAAAATAGTCATTATAATATTCACTCTCTAAAAGTATCAGAATATTATTGCAGGAAATAGGCTTCATTTTTTAAAATTTTCCTTTAATCTTCCACCAAACCTAACTTGTAAGTAATGCAAATTCAAGTGAATTCATTACCTTTGTGCATTAACGCTCTATCAGTATATCAATTTCATCATTACCGAACTCCATATTCAAGAAGGAAACGCTTTGCTCAAACATTTCGTTCTAGTTGATGAACTAATGCAATATATTAACAGAAAATTCATTTCTGTGGGGAAAATGCCCCCAAACACGCACACTTCTTCAGACGCCATACAGAACGGTCAACAGCTAAAATCCTCCTATTACAGATCTCAGTCTCCATCATGTTTGTCAGGGTTTTTTGTTGAAAAAACTGAAACTCTAAGAATGATTTGTTTGCAATCGTTGTAGCATCTGTTTACGGGCATATAATGTTGAACGGGCCACCTGAGGTTTCATAACATCAGTTGACAATTGTAATCGAATGTCCAGAAACAACCTTGATTTCTTTTCCATTGCTTATTCTAACCTATTGTTATTATTTATTAACGTCCACTTTTTGCAACTCAGGCTAATTGGGACGGGTTATCTAAAGGTTGCCACCCTTTTCTAGCCAGGGTGGGATTTTAGGATGTTATTTAATGAATTTCGGCTAAGGCTTTAACTGGCGTTACCTGAGCCCCGATTTTTATTTGTAGATTATTCTGATCTATAAAAGTCTTTTACACAGAACCAGCGTTAACTAAGCACATTTCCCTCACGGTCACACGGTTGTGTCACATATTTGCATTTATCTCAAAACATAAAAGTTCAATGAGAATTATTTTGGTATTTAGGCTTCAAATAATGTGCTTCTTAATAATTAACATCTTATTGTTATTATGACATGAGTGGTGGTTTACTGAAGGCCGAAAACTAAAAAATCCAAATATCTTGGTTAATAATCAAGATTGTGAAAAGGCATACATATTGTAACAACATTAATAGACAATTACATTTGCAAAATAGTTTCTCAATTTTTCTATCCGACATAATTATAACATAGAATTTTAAATTTTCGAAATTCCCTCCTCAAAACTCCCTCTCACTGGTCGGAATCAGCCATTAACAAACTTCATCTTTAGTTTTACATTAAACTTTTAAATATCGAATTCGGTAACGATCAAACAAAAATTCCGACAGCTAGAATGTAAGCAGACATATATATGTAGTTTTGAACGGACTTCATTTTTGTCATCTCCTGGATAGGATCTATGGACATTTGAGGAAATTTTTCATAAGTCGCGCCATGAGTACGGCCTCAATAGCTGATTTCCCTCAAGGGAAAACTGCTAAAAATATATATCATCAGTCATATAGTAGTTTAAAATTATATATATATATATATATATACTAAGTCAAAAAAACATATTTAATCCATTTTAGGAGTGCTCAAGACAAATTTGGGTTGTTCCTAAACAAAAATAAAAACGAAAGCATGTCTCATCTCAAACAGAACATAGGTATGACATAACTCTATAACGTAATACTGAATCAATAATAATATTCTTTTCCTCAATGACGCGATCATTTTTATCTATAACATATTGTCAATACTTCACTCATTGGGTAATTCAATCATATACCATACTTCAACTGCACTATTACATATCGCACACCCTGAAGTATTGTGTCATAACTTCAAAATACATTAACAGTAATTTAGTCTTATTCTGGACCCAATATTTGTATGTTTTTCGTATATTCATGGCAAGGGCCACCAACAAAAAAATATTTTTATCCGCGCAAACTTTATTGATATTGCCCTATATTTTTCGAAGCTTACATGCCACCTCTTCAGGCAAACGAGCACTTGGATAGCACCTGAAGAGGTGGCATGTAAGCTTCTAAACACATATGGCAGTATAAGTAAAGTCTGTGCAGAAAAAAATGTTTTTTATTCATGACCCTCGCCATAAAAATACGAAGCATATATAAACATCGGAACAAAAGTTAAGTGAAACCAATATATAACATTAAAGCTTCAAATAAAGTAGTTAGTGACAAGACAGCTTATTGTTAACATGACGTGAGTAGGATATGGGGTTTACTCAAAGTTGAAAACTAAAAAATCCAAGTATCTCGGTTGATATTCAAGTTATAGAAAAGTCCGTCACGCAGGGGCTGCGTGAACTAAGCAGATTTCCCACGTGAAGTTATACAATAGAGAAATCTCCATACGAGAGCCGAACAGTTACGGCAAAGGGCCGAACTAGTTTTTGGCGGGAAATTCAAAAATCCGTTATCGGCATAAATTTAATAAAAATGCAAATATCTCGGTTAATATTTATAGTAAATTTAATTTGCAATTAGATTGATTCTGTACAATTTTTCGATCCGACGTATAGTAACGGAGATATTTCGAATTTTCGAAAATCCTCCCCTTTAAACCCCCCCTCCTCCCACTGGTCCGATTTCAGCCGTTAACGAACTTGATCTTTCTTTTTACATAAAACGACTAAATATCGAGTTTGGTAACGATCAAACAAAAATTGCGACCGCTAGAGTGGTAACAGACAAATATATATCTATATATATATATATATATATATATATATATATATATATATATATATATATATATACAGTTTTGAACGGTCCTCATTTAGCAGATTTCCCTTAAGGGAAATCAGCTATTGAGATCGTACTCAAGATGCGAGTTTCGAAAAATTTCCTCAAATGTCCATCGATCCTACCCAGGAGATGACGAAAATGAGGTCCGTATGGAATAAATCTTATTGCAAATTAAATTTACTATAAATATTGTTCTATACATTTATTCTGTATCTTGAATATTAAGCAAGATATTTGCATTTGTATTCTGCTTGTGGTAACCAGTAGGTTATGTTCGGACTTTCCGCCGAGAGCTCTGGCGGCCGTTTCCATAACTATTCGTCCCTCGTGTATAGGTTTAGAGGTTAGGTTAACTGTTTTTTGGGGCGAGAAACTACTGGGTTATTACGCCCTAAATAATGTTTTAAGTTTAGAGGTTTCTTACTACTACAGTTGTTATTAGGCAGATTTCTCTATTGTAAAACTTCACGTGGGAAATCTGCTTAGTTAGTAAATTTCTCCCTAAATTGTTGGATTTCAGCCATTTTAAATATTGAGTTTAGTAACGATAAAAAAAAAACATGCGACCGCAAGAGCGTTAGCAGACATAGATATAGCTTTGAACGACCTCATTTTCGTCATCTACTGGATTGGATAAATGGACATCTTAAAAACTTCTTCGCATGCCGTACATCCTCAATATCTGATTTCCCTTAATGAAAATCTGCTAAAATGATTCAAAGGGATATTATTAAAATTTAATAAAAGCTGTTGACAACCCTGTCGTTGGAGACCGTCGTCACTGGTAGGTCATCAAGTAGCGCTGCCAAGCGTAGCATACTCTCGTTGTTGCGGAACTTTCATCTTCAAGAGTATTATAAGTCGTACAGAGTAAGTTGCTCATTTGGTCAGCTACCGTTCACTGGTCTATTATTCCAGTAAGGTTGTGTATGTTTTAGGATGGGCAGTATTGTATATGTGTTAGTACTGATAAATTATCAGTAGGAGCTGTCACATCAATAACCCAGTTTTTGCTGAACAAACTAAACTTGGTTCGTTTCGAACGTAGAAAACTATTAGAGTAATTTTGTCAAATTGGAATGACATAACTAGGCTTGTGAATTTGTACGTCTGGTGGCGTATTTCATTCGGTATTCCGTTTGAACTATGTTCCACGTCCCATCTTTTCTATGTGTCTATCTCAGCCTCCTTCATCTGAAATGACACGAACTTTTTTCGTGACAAAAACAACCTAGTACTCGAAAGATAATTTACATATACTCACACCTCAACAACACTATACGGATTAAGTGTGGACAGACAGGACATTATATACAAGATTGAATATTCAAGAAAATGGTAAATGTACTTGCGACACACAGACGCTTTTATATATACTCTGTAACTGTTCAACATATAATCAAATTTCATAATGAACATTATTTTAAAAGGAGGCCACTGACCAGAACCAAATGATTAAAAACTATTTACTTTAACTTAAACTGTATTTTATAATGAATCAGAATACTTTTGATTTCAATCAATCAAATTTAAGTAGTCCAAAAACTTAAGAGAGGGGGGGGTCACAAGAAGATTTGCATGTATCTGGTATAATAAAGGTCTCATGAAAATAATATTTGGCATTTAAGCTTCGAATAATGTGGTTTATTATATAACAGAATATTGTTTATGTAACATGCAAATATCTCGGTTAATATTCAAGATAGAGAATAAATGTATATAACCATATTTAGAGTACATTTAATTTTCCGTAAGATTGATTCTATACACTTTTTCGATCCGACGTATAATAACGTATATAGTTAGAGATATTTCGAATTTTCAAAATTCTCCCCTTCTAAACCCTTCCTCCCCCTGGTCCGATTTCAGCCGTTAACGAACTTGATCTTTCTTTTTACATAAAACGACTAAATATCGGTAACGATCAAACAATAATTGCGACCGCTAACGGTAAGAGACATATATATATATATATATATATATATATATATATATATATATACACAGTTTTGAACGGACCTCATTTTCGTCATCACCTAGGTAGGGTCGATAGACATTTGAAGAAAAATTTCGAAAATCGCGTAATGAGTACGACCTCAATAGCTGTTTTCCCTTAGGGGAAATCTGCTAAAAATGGACGTTAATAAATAATAATAATATTATTATTACTTGACCTTCAGCAATTACATTTCAAATGCTATGAACAAAAGTTTAGAACTGTAAAGTAACTTTTTTTAATTAGCATCCCCAAAACTTTATACAAATAAAATGACTAGGAATTATATCAGGTAAACCAAAGGATTAGTTGCCTCATAAAAAAGGAAAAATAACAAGGCCAATAAACTACCAACAGTAACATGCCAATGACGTAAATAAATATTTTCTAATAGAGTTTTATGATAATTACATAACTCTTAGTTTCAAGGATGTTCGTACTTCGAATTTAGTTCTATGTTAATAGAAGGAAGATATATTATTTATTTATTAACGTCTACTTTATGCTACAATGGCTAACCGGGACGTATTATATACATGTTACCATTCCCAGTGACCACTATATACACATTCTTGGATTAAATAATTATCGTTTCTCATAATAATATAACAATCGCATCATCTAAGCGTGGGTGGGGAAAATATTAAAATGTTTTGTTCTGGCTTTCGTAACCATCTTTGTGACGAATTTTATTTTTATTTTAATGTATTAATGTATTCATGATTTTCGAAAACGGTTATTGACCATACCCAGGAGATGACAAAAATGAGGTCTGTTCAAAATTATATAACGTCTGATAACGCTCTAAAGGTCGCAATTTTTGTGCGATTGTGCTAAACTCCATATTTAATCGTTTCATGTAAAAAGGGAGATCAAGGTCATTAATAGCATAAAACAGTCTAGAGGGAGGAGGGGGGGGGAGCACATCGAAACAAAAAAATGTACATAAACAATCTTATTGCAAATTAAATTGCCCTTAAATATTGTTATATACATATTTTCTCTATCATGAATATTAAGTATTTGGATTTTTTTAGTTTTCATCCTTAAGTAAACCCCACTCCTACTCATGTCATATGATGAATAAGCTGTTATATTACGAAACACTTTATCCTAATCTTATATACCAAATAGTATTTTAAACATACTATTGTTATGCGGCATGCATGCGAATTCCTTGTCTGATGACAATCAATTAGGATTATATGTATGCTTTACCAGTGGGAAATCTGCTTAGTTTACGCACCCCCTGCGTGACGGACTTTCTTAAAATAAATGTGAAAGTTGTTCAAAAACTTACATTGACGATAATACTAATTGAACTGGAAGATCATCGTTCTAGCTGGTGATCTATGAAAATAGCTGGTTATTTTATTTGAAATGTTTCGATTCAACGTAAATCTTACATGGTAGACTTAGAGTGAACTTCAGTTCCCGCCTTGGCAAAGGAATTTATTTAGTGACGAAATCCACTAAATAACATCCTTAGTCCCACCCTGGCTAGAAAAGGGTGGTAACCTGTATCTACAGGATATCTAACCCGTCCCAATTTGCCTTAGTTGCAAAAAGTGGACGTTATTTAACAATTTAAAATTCCGAAAGAAAGATGTATTTAACTTATATGAGCCCTAAGTAGACCTCAGTGAAGTTCGGCATCAACTATTATTTACAAAGTAATTTATATTTTACTCTAATTTAGTATTCGTGATTATAATACATTTTTCAAATTGGTTACCTAAGTGTTCTAATGTAAATAAGTTTTTATAATAGGGGTATTTTATATAAAATATATGAAATTCTGAACTGTTAAAAAAAAATAAGGAATTCATAAATGTTTCTAAACACAAATAAAATAAACATTCAAACCCTTAAAATGTGTTCCTGATGTTTATTATCCAATGAAATTCTAGAACAAACTGCAGTAGAACCTCACTCGTTCGAGTAACTTAAAATCGCGCCCTTTGGAGGGATATTCTTACCATTGCGGATTCATTCTAAGAACAATTTGGCTACTTCTAGACATTCTAAAACAGCAATATATATATCCCAAAAGGAAACTAACCAATCAAGTCCTTGGTATCAAATTGACAATTTTAACCATATAATGTATATTTATATAAAGCAATGTCGTTATTCATTTTATTTTAATTTTTTAGTACCCTATTCAACACAAATATCTTTTAACAATTCGCTTCGGACTAAGTTATTGTCAGTAGTTTCACAAGGCAGGTTTTTCCTGCTTTACTTTCATTTTCTCGTTTTTCCTTATTCAGAATGCACCTTTTTATTAACCTATATTCTGGGTGTAATTTTTTTTATTTTTATTTTTTTAACTTTCAATGCTTTCTATAATGATAGCTCCTCTAACTTTTTTCGTGAATTGAATTATATCATCAAAAGAGGAGATAAAAAAAAAGGAACTTTTTTTTTTAATACACACTTTGCTTCTCGCTTTTGTATAAAATTTGAAGAGCATGGAACTTTATCAACACCTTTATGCTTGAGAGGGTGAGGAGACCTTCAAAAAAGCAATACAACGATTTCGTTCCCCTTTCCAATCAAGACAATTACCTGTCTGTAGTTAATTATCTCCTTTACAGGATTAGCATATTTTACAATGCATGGGATAGTAACAATAAATTTTACACTTGGGCGTACACTAATCCTTTGTGTATAACAGGAAAATAAAACATTTTTATAGTTTTCAGTCCAGCATAATTAAGGGATATCAGATTTCCTTTAAAATAAATCAGGAAATAAAATTGTATTCGGGAAGTGATTTTCTAAAAAAATTGTTCAAATGTCCGTAGACATGTATAGCGATGTAGGGGACTAAACTATAGATCAAATTCGTTAACGGCTTTCAAAAGAGAATTTCAAAACATCTCCGCTATTATACGCCTTAAGGAAAACATGCACAGAACCAATCTTATTGTAAATTGAATGATCTACAAATGTTGTTTTATACATATATTCTGTATCATGAATAAAATCCGAGATGTTTGGATTTTATAGTTTTCCGCTCTTAGTAAACCCCCATTCTAACTCATGGCATATTAATAATAATCTGTTATACCATTAACCACTTCACTACAAGTTTAAATACCAAATATTGTTTTCATTGAACTTGTTCTGTGTGAGATATGTGCAAATACATTCTGTTGTCCCCCCCTTCTATTGTTCTTGGATTACTAAAATTTGAGTGATTGAGATAAATATTATTGTGATTCATTATAAATTACAGCGTTAGCTATAGTTAATAGTATTCAATAATATTAATATGTTATATTCAGATATATTTCATTAATTGTTTTTATTTCTAGAATATTTATATCTATTCAGCTCTGCAAGATTGGCTGACTTGTATTTTTACAATTCTGACGCTTTCCGTTGTAGAGATTTATTTGAAAGATTTATCGTTACAAAAGTATTTATTCACTTAATATTCACGGTGGTGTTACCAGTATGTAGACTAATCTATTGTAAACATTCGCATAGAATGACGGACTTTTTTTTTACGTAGATGATATACATGTAAATACCTTATTACCTCATCAATTATTCATTTATTTATTTACTTAGGTGCGTCACAATTTAAGCGATTCACACATTTTCTTGTTATAATACTAAAATAGTAAAGATAAAGCCACCTTATAAAAACCAATAAAAAAGGTTAGAAAATCTACAGAGGTAGGTAAAAATACGGTTATTTATTTTTTCTCCAGTGGATATTATTGCAGTCTAGTGTTTGATTATTTAATATTACATCTGGTTGTAAATGTGTGTATCTTTGAGGTGTTTCATGACTTTTGTAATGTATGGGCTATCATCGTGTAGTAGTTCAGATAGGTTGGTGGGTAAGTTCTTGACGGTTATTAGTCTGCAGTCTGTAAGTAAGTGTTTGATAGTTAGTTCTGTATTGCAGAGTGTACATAATGGTGGTTCAGTCCTAGACATGAGGTGACCGTGTGTATCCGTTAATGGCCGGGCCACAAACGAGCAAGAATTACTTCTTCTCTTCTAGTATCCCGATTACTTGACAGCCATTCACGAATAGTGAATTAAGATAATCATACGTTCCTTGATTCCATAATGGTTATTTGACCTGTAGAATGCTGGGGGAGGAGTGGATTCGAAATATCTCCGTCATTATGATTTTGATCGATAAATGTTATTGGCCCAATCTTGTTAAAATATTGATATTTTGCATATTGTTGTTAAATACATTTTTTCTTAACAGAAGTATTAAGCGAATAACTCCTACTTTCTTCTTTGAAATGTGAAGTAAACTGTAAAACCGTGTTTATTGATTTCAGTAGTTCAAAGCAATCGTTATCAGGTTTTAATATCTGTGAATATCTCTTAATATTATTAGTCATATCGTAGAAAGCAATATCAGGTCATCTAAAGTATCTTTCACTCATTATCTTTTATTATTAGATTTTCCACTACAGCGGAAATTGCACAGACAAAATTGATATACTTTAATTACTTTTAGACAAGTGTGAAGTGCTCTTTAAGTATACTTTATGACAGCTGTACTTAATTACTCAAGTGCACTAAGTTTGTATATTTCCTCGAATGGTGAAGTTAATTATTTATCCCCCCCCCTTTTTTTGACTCTTATACTATTAACATTAGAATCGGTCGCACCAAATTTACGCACTGACAAAGACAGACAGACCCACTTCCCAAAACTTGTAATGTTCGCTTGACGATAAGACAGATACTGACAGAATGCCCTAAACGACATCAAGACTTCCACAATGACTTACAAGAACTATTGACGTAAGGAAGCCCGTATATTAAAAACATATTATTATACCTACACAAAATTCAAATAAAAGACAAAATTTTGTTGACAATTTAAGCCGTAGTGTACAACGAGATTTCAAAGTATATACATTAACTGACACTGTGTAGTGCCATGATTATATATATATATATATCAAAACAGCTACCCTCAAGGAGGACATTACGACTATCAATAGCAAAAGTACCATTTTCAATTCCTATTAATCATTGACTAGCAATACTCATTACCAATTTGTTTATTTATTATTATTTTTTTTATATTTTATTTTCTCTGAGCAAGGCTTATTTACAACTGTGTCTGAGTATAATTATTTGAATTTATTACTGTGTTCATTTATTACTTTTACTTTGGGTTTTTGACATTGTATAATTGCCGATTTTTTAAATGGCAAATCACCTATGATGTGATGTCATACAAAAAAGTCCGTCACGCAGGGGCTGCGTAAACTAAGCAGATTTCCCACTTGAAGTTTTACAATAGAGAAATCTACCTAATAACAACTGTAGTAGTAAGAAACCTCTAAACCTAAAAAACATTATTTAGGGCGTAATAACCCAGTAGTTTCTACCCCAAAAAACAGTTAACCTAACCTCTAAACCTATTCACGAGGGACGATAGTTATGGAAACGGCCGCCAGAGCTCTCGTCGGAAACTCCGAACATAGCCTATTGGTGACCATACGCAGAATACAAATGCAAATATCTCGGTTAATATTCAAGATAGAGAATTAATGTATAGAGGAATATTTATAGTAACTTTAATTTGCAATAAGATTGGTTCTATACAATCTTTTGATCCGACGTATAGTAACGGAGATATTTTGAATTTTCGAAAATCCTCCCCTCTAAACCCCCCCTCTCACTGGTCCGATTTCAGCCGTTAACGAACTTGATCTTTCTTTTTACATAAAACGCTTAAATATGAAGTTTGGTAAGGATCAAACAAAAATTGTGACCGCTAGAGCGGTAACAGACAAATATATATATATATATATATATATATATATATATATATATATATATATATATATATATATAGATATATATATACAGTTTTGAACGGACCTCATTTTCGTCATCTACTAGGTAGGATCGATGGACATTTGAAGAAAAATGCCGAAAATTCCGTCATGAGTACAACCTCAATAGCTGATTTCCCTTAAGGGAAATTTGCTAAAAGTCCGTCACGCAGGTGCTGCGTAAACTAAGCAGATTTCCCGCGTGAAATTTTACAATAGAAAATTTCAGAATAGAGAGTCAAACAGTTACGGGAACGGCCCGAACTAGCTCTTGACGAAAACTCACGACTAGACCCGAAGTTAGCCGATCTCATCTCAGAATCTGAAAACAGAAAAATGCAAATATCTCGATTAATATTCAAGATAGAGAATAAATGTATATAACAATATTTATAGTAAATTTAATTTGCATTAAGATTGATTCTATACAATTTTTCAATCCGATGTATTGTAACGGAGATATTTCGAATTTTCGAAAATCCTCCCCTCTAAACCCCCCCTCCCACGAGTCCGATTTTAGCCGTTAACGAACTTGATCTTTATTTTTACATAAAACGACTAAATGTCGAGTTTGGTAACGATCAAACAAAAATTGCGACCGCTAGAGCGTTAACAGACAAATATATATATATATATATATATATATATATATATATATATATATATATATATATATATATATAATTTTGAACGGACCTCATTTTCGTCATCTCCTGGGTAGGATCGATGGACATTTGAAGAAAATTTTCGAAAATCGCGTCATGAGTACGACCTCAATAGCTGATTTCCCTTAAGGGAAATCTGCTAAAAATGCAAATATCTCAGTTAATAATCAAGATAGTGAAAACACGTACATAACAATATTTATAGAAAATTACATTTGCAATAAGATTGGTTCTATACAATTTTTCGATACGACTCATTAGAATGGAGATTAAGAATTTTCGAAATTCTCCCCCTCTTAACCCCCTCCCCCTGGTCCGTTTTCAGCCGTTAACGAACTTGATCTTTCTTTTTACAAGTCTTTTTTATTAGTGTGGTAACATCAAAACAATAATTACGACCACTAGAGCCATAACAGACAAATATATGTATATAACATTTTGAACTCATTTCCGTCATCTCCTAAGTAGCATCAATGGACATTTGAAGACAGTTTTCAAAAATCGCGTCATTAGTACATCCTCAATAGCTGTTTTCCCTGAAGGGAAATCTGCTAAAATTTAGTATATTTGAAGTGTAGCTATCCAAGCTTGTATCAGGTGTGACCCATTATGTCCATAATTATTGTTCCCGTAGTTACATTTACTTCAGTACGTATGACAGTTACTACTTAGAACGTACCACCGTTAAAGGCATCTTGACGTCATACCTATCTTATTCCAGTTCGTCGAATTCAATAATGTAATTGGCCGAGAATTATTGCAGAATTCGATTAATATCTGAGATAATGCTCCACAAACCAATGCAGAGATATCTAGATCTCCTCTTCCAATGCCACGAAGAGCTGTCGTAAGAGATTTTCATTGAGATGGACTCTTCAATGGATCTAAGGCAAGAATCAAGCTAATATTTCGTCATAATCTCTTATCGTGCTTAAACTCTGTTTACCTTCGTGTAAATCCTATCTTGCTCATACTTTTGATCAATCAAAGAAAAATAAAGCAGAATCCTGTTTACAATATTTGGTATTTAGGATTTATAATATAACAGCATATTGTCAATATGACATATGTAGGAATGTGAGTTTAGTACATGTCGAAAACTAAAAAAATGCCAATATCTCGTTTAAAAATAAAGATATAGAAAAATGTACATAACAACCTTTTTAGAACAGTACATATTCAATCAGATTGGTTCTATACAATTTTTCGATCCGACGCATAATAACTGAGATATTAAGAATTTTCGAAATCCCCCACTAACCCCCTCCCCCTCCCACTGGTCGGACTCTAGCCATTAACGGACTTGATCTTTAGTTTTACATATAACGTTTAAATATCGATTTTGGTAACGATAAAAAAAAAAAATAGCGACCGCTAGAGCGTTAACAGCCAAACACACACACACACACACACACACACACACACACACACACATATACATATATATATATATATGATTTTGACAGGAAGTAATTTTCATCATCTCCTAGTTATGATCGATGGACAAATTTTTTCAAAATCGCGTCATGAGTACGACCTCAATAAGCTGATTTCCTATAAGGGAAATATGATAACAATGTCGGATTGGATAGAAACAAATTGTCGTTCCCAACCACGGAATAAAGTTATAATTATTAATTAACGTCCACTTTGTGCAACTTTGGCTAATATTGTTCATGTTAAATAATGATGAATTGAGTGTGAAGTGGTGTTCTTTTGATTAATTATTTATTTTTGTATGATTCACGTTTATTCTGCTAGACCCGAGAAAATTACAGAGTTTCCATAGTTACCAGAAAGCTATGAATGGAACTCGCAAAAACACTGAGATTTGGAATTATTTTTCTAAAATGCATCTTCATTGAGTAACGAACGTCACGATGATATGCACTTTAAACTATAAATAAACTTTCATTGACGCGTAATGTTAAACCAAATAGAAAATAAGCCATTAACCTTGTCATGATAATGGCTTACACTGGCATGTAATGCTTACTCCTTTAATTATGTCGTGTTGTCTACAGAAACGTAATTTTTTTAAATATCATAAATCATTTAATAAAAACATTGTTAAAAGGTTTGAAAGTGTTGGGGGAGTGTACATAGTTATGTCTGCTGTTTATTAACATTCCTCCGATAATATGTTATTCATAACGGAGCATAAGATAAAAAATTATGAATACTAAGTTTCTACATCGAGCATAATGTAGAATATTATTACTAATGGTTATTATATACATAAAACTGATATATTTACTGTGCTTGGGACCGCCTTTGGGAATAGAAATTATTAATATTGCATAGTTTATAATAATTAAAAAAACGACACACCTAAATAAATATATATTAAAAAAATGTCCTCCATTCTTATGATATTTATATGATTGTTGAACGAAATGTAAAAATAATGTGCATAGTAAAGCCTTGCAAAAAAAAAAAAAAAAAATACCGTCCTCATTCAGCCTCTAATGATTTCCCGACCGAAGCCACAAATTAAAACACTAGTATCTAAAATATCTACAATATTGTATCATAACATTTTTCATATATAACAGTTTAAAAAATAGAATTAAATTCACTCATTAAATGCCACACTTCTCCCATAAATTTTATATTGTCCATTTTTCCCCCCAGAGCATGAAATAAGTACATAATTTTTTTGTTTCCACATAAATATGTATAAATCAAATAAAAAAAGAAATCAATTATAGATTAAAACGAGTCTGTGTTTGTGCTTGCGTGCGTGCGGGTGCGCGTGCTTTTGTGTTGGTGTGTGTGTGTGTGTGTGTGTGTGTGTGTGTGTGTGTGTGTGTGTGTGTGTGTGTCTGCCATGATATTTTGTAGGTTGGTGAATAGTGTACCGATTTCCGGAAATCAACTACTAAAAATGAATGAAAAGTATACATTTTTAATTTTAAAACTTTGAATTTTAATATAGAATATAAATTTATAATCCATTTACAAAGCTAGTTAACTAGCTAATTACCTATTTCTCCTATGCAAATATTTAATTATACTGCTTGTGAGTGCTGATCGTGAGAAAGCACATTGTGGATTCAAACAACTGGGTGACATTCCGGAAGTGATGACACAGAATATATTAGCAAGCCCTAATTTGATTTGTTTTAACGCAGACTGCAACCTAGTTACACTACAGAATGTCTATATTTTTGGATAAACATTTATCATCCATAAGTAAAAAATAAAATTTAATTAAAATCTCTATATGACACTCACATATCATTCTTGGTAAACTTAGAGTTGTCGATCCCCCCCACTGGGCAATGGGAATTTATTTAGTGACGAACTCATTAAATCCTATGTCCCATCCTAGCTAGGAAAAGGTGGTAACCTGTAGATAACCCGTCCCAATCAGCCATAGTAGCAAAAATTGGACGTTAATAAATAATTTAATTTTCACGTCATTCTGACGGTAACCTTTTTTAGCAGATTTCCCTTAAGGGAAATCAGCTATTGAGGTCGTACTCATGACGCGAGTTTTGAAAAATTTCCTCAAATGTCCATCGATCCTACCCAGGAGATGACGAAAATGAGGTCCGTTCAAAATTATATATATATATCTATATCTATATATATATATATATATATATATATATATATATATTTGTCTGTTAACGCTCTAGCGGTCGCAATTTTTGTTTAATCGTTACCAAACTTCATATTTAAGCGTTTTACGTAAAAAGAGAGATCAAGTTCGTTAATGGCTGAAATCTGACCAGTGGGAGGGGGGGGGGTTTAGAGGAGGGGATTTTTGAAAATTCAAAATATCTCCGTTACTATACGTCGGATCGAAAAATATTATAGAACCAATCTTATTGCAAATAAAATTTACTATAAATATTGTTATATACATTTATTCTCTATCTTGAATATTAACTGAGATATTTGCATTTGTATTCTGCATGTGCTCGGCAGCAGTGGCTATGTTCGGACTTTCCGCCGTGAGCTCTGGCGGCCGTTTTTGTAATTATTCGTCCCTCTCGTGAATAGGTTTAGTGGTTACTTACTACTACAGCTGTTATTAGGCAGATTTCTCTATTGTAAAACTTCACGTGGGAAATCTGCTTAGTTTACGCAGCCCCTGCGTGACGGACTTTTTCCTACGATTCTCTGGTTTCTAAAAGTCTTCTTTGAAGTCATCAATGCACTTCTGTCTTGTCTGTCACTTTTCCCTGCAACTCATGTTTTACCGTACTAACTCATCTTACTTAATTATGAGCTCCAGTTTCTATATATTCATTTAGAGTACTGTATGAGATCTAGAATTAGTGATTTTTTTTTCTGATTTACCTCTCCAAGCACGAGTCTGAACTTCTTGTCTTAAAACTCAAAACGTCCCTTGCTTTGTGATAGGTTTGCTAGAAGTTTCTAGAATCAGCATACATCTTAAAGACTGATGTCTGTCAAGTCTGTTACATGCCTGCTGGAATTTAACTAAGAGATGCACAACAACTCAGATGTTCTTAGGTATGTTAATAATTATGTCTTCATCGATATCCTGCTGTTGAGAACCGACAGGGTTTTATGAACTATTTCAATGCTCAACAAATTTTTAAATTCAGTTAATTTTACCCATTAATTGCGGGGTGTCGAAAAGATATTCCACAGACGTTTTTTTCTTCTAGCTCTGCCTATGTAACATGAATGCCCAAGTGCCTAACATAGTACAGTAACATGATAGCATTTCCAAAATTTGGTTTTGCAAATATCCATAATGAAATTGCCATGTATTCCCTGAGATATTGTACAAGGACTTATTTGCCGGAACTGCTTGTCGAATTGATTCAATATAGGCTTGTTGGAAACCTTGGCTTTTTCTGGTGCGATTATTGTGCGTTATGCCTTAAAGGAATTATCGATACTAGCTTGAATTTATTTTATTTTCTTGGGACTTCTTCCTGGTACTTGTTATATTTCTTCAGAATAGAGCTTAGTTTCTTCTTTGCACTATTCTTTTCTCTTTGTTTTAGTTTTAGTTTTTTTGGTTCTGTTAGCAGATTTCCCTTAAGGGAAATCAGCTATTGAGGTCGTACTCATGACGCGAGTTTCGAAAAATTTCTTCAAATGTCCATCGATCCTACCCAGGAGATGACGAAAATGACGTCCGTTCAAAATTATATATATGTATATATATATATATATATATATATATATATATATATATATTTGTCTGTTAACGCTCTAGCGGTCGCAATTGTTGTTTGATCGTTACGAAACTCGAAATTTAACCGTTTTATGTAAAAAGAAAGATCAAGTTCGTTAACGGCTGAAATCGAACCAGAGGGAGGGGCGAGGTTTAGACGGGGGGATTTTCGAAAATTCGAGATATCTCCGTTATTATGCATCGGATCGAAAAATTGTATATAATCGATCTTATTGCAAATTAAATGTACTATAAATATTGTTATATACGTTTATTCTCTATCTTGAATATTAACCGAGATATTTGCATTTTTCTGTTTTCTAACTTCGGGTCTAGTCGTGAGTTTCCGTCAAGAGCTAGTTCGGGCCGTTTTCATAACTTTTCGGCTCTCTATTCTGAAATTTCTCTATTGTATAACTTCACGTGGGAAATCTGCTTAGTTTACGCAGCCCCTGCGTGACGGACTTTTTTTAAACTGAGTAAGTATTGTTATCATTATTTTTCTTCATTTTGATCTATTTTCAGTATTTAGCGTTTGTTCAGAAAGCATGACTTTACTGTAGAACTAGGTATTATCAATATCAGTCGCTTCACAAATTCTCCGCAAAGTTTAGAAGAAATTCTTCTTCTCTACAATTGGAGTGCATTTTAGTACCGATTAAGATGGACTTGAATTGGAAATGATTATAATATGCAAATACCAAACTAAGCTTATTGACGCACAGTGAAATTTTTAGTGTATTTCCCTTAGGGAAAATCAGTTGTTGGGGTGATTCTCATGACGGGATTTTAAAAACACTTCTTCATATCGATCCTACCTAGAGATGACGAAAATGAGGTCTGTCCTTCATTTTGTCTAATCATAAGAAACCTCGAATTCAGAATTAGCAAAAGTGAGTTCATTAATAGTTGAAATCGTATCTGGGAGGATTTAGAGGGGGCGAACTATTTGAACATTTCTAAAAACAAAAATAAGGTTACCTCTATACACATTTTATATAAATATTAATATTATAATAACCGAAATAATTAGAATTTTCGAAATTCCCTCCCTTTACACCTCCCCCTTCCTCCAACTGGCCCGATTTTAGCCGCTAACGAATATGATATTCATTTCCCCATATAACGTTTAAAAATAGAGCTAACGATTAGACAAAAATTGCGAGTGTTAGATTGTTAAGACAAATATATATAAATATACAATTTTGAACTGAACTCATTTTCGTCATCTCCTGGGTAGGACCGATGGTCATTTGACGAAATTTTTCAACAATCCCGCCATGAACCTCAACAGCTGTTTTCTGCTAATAAGAGGATAGAATATATGTAGTATTTATCATCGGAAGATGTGACATACTTTATATTATGTTTCTGCCGATATAGTTACTGGTGCGGCCTTTATTGGGACAAGGTTTAACCTCGAGATTTTCGAGGGCAAGGTGAGAGGTGAACGCTCTCCCATTCATAATTCTTATTCTCTAGTCATTGAGAGACATCGCCTTTATTGTTATTATTATTATTATTATTACCTTTATTATTCCGTTCTCCGGTTTTGAATCACGTTTAATCCGGTTTTGTATGCAATACTTTCTTCTTAGAATCACTTTATACCTACACTCTACTCAGGGTTCCCAGTATATTAAAATATTCATTGTCTTATTCATAAAATATGAATAGGATAATGAATAAATATTAAACTATTTATTGAATAATTAATAATGATACTGAATTTAGATGAATTGTGCTCAACCTTGATGGGAAAGGTGAGCCCTGATTTTCTTATTCAATGGGCAAAATTGAGAAGCTAGTTCCACAACTAAGTGGGAATTCAATTTGTAAAATCCTAATTCCCTCTTCGACAGAAAAAGGCACACCATTAAAATGTTAACTAGCTAACTTTTTTTTTCTTTCTTTCTTTTTTAAGAAAGCCCGTCAAGCAGGGGCTGCGTTAACTAAGAACATTTCACGCGAGCGTCACGTATTTTCATTTAACTCAAAACGTAAAAGTTCAATGAGAACAATATTTGGTATTTAGGATTCAAATAAAGTGCTTCATAATACAACAGCCACCAGTAGGAGTGGGGGTTAACTGAAGGCCAAAAACTAAAAAATGCAAATATTTCAGTTAATAATCGAGGTCGTGAAACAATGTATATGACAATATTAATAGAACATTACATTTGCAGTGAGATTATTTCTATACAATTTTTCAATCCGACGCATAATAAAGGAGATAATAAGAATTTCCGAAATCCCCCTTCTGAACCTTCCACAAACCAGATTTCAACCATTAAGGAACTTGATCTTTAGTCTCACATAAAACGTTTAAACATCAAGTTTAGTAACGATCAAACCAAAATTGAGACGGCTAGAGAGTTAACAGGCAGATATCTATAGATCTATGTATATAGATGTATATACAATTTGGACCTCATTTTTTACCAGTAGATACGATTGATGGATATTTGAGGACCTTTTTCAATCGCGTCATTAGAACGACGATAGCAGATTTCATTTAAGGGAAGCATTAAGAACAAAATTTCAATTTCATGAAACTACTATATATTTCCATATACAAAATAAGTTAAACATCCAATGACATTTCCTGGACGAATTAGATATAGTTGTTTACCATTTGGTCTTTGTTCTCCGAAGCTTTGTTCCGTGCACATAATATATTTCCATGCACTGGCTCAGACTAAAATTGTTTAATATGCCACATTATATTATAAATTGGCCCATAATTCTCCATACTCATCATTTCAACATCATTAAATGGCAAATGACGTATTTATGCAATTTTCGTGTAAAAAAAAGTTTCATTCATTCTCCTCCATCATTAATATCTTTATTCATTAATGAGTATCATGCTTTAGTATTATTCTCATTCATACTTCATGAATGTGGTAAAAGTGTAATTTATCTTCTAAGCACCTGTGTGAGCACAGAACATCAAGAACTTCTAATTTGGAATTTCAGTATAGCGTACATAGAAATCATGTTTTATATCACAGTTTCCGGCGTTGTGAGTTATATTACTATGACATTTAACAGTCACATAATATTAAAGCTCTTGTCTCCAGGTGTATAAATGAATGGGTGGTCATAAACAATTTCTAAGTCTTATGACTTAGCCGCTCAAGTACAGCGATTTTCAATTTCAAATTTTTGAAATTCCACCCTTTAGCCCCCTCCCCCTACTGGTCCGATTTCAGCCATCGCCGAGCTTGATCTTCCTTTTTATATAAAATGTTTGACTGTCGAGAGTGGTAACGATACAACAAAAACTCTAACCACACTCTCTCTCTCTCTCTCTCTCTCTCTCTCTCTCTATATATATATATATATATATATATATATATATATATATATATATATATATATACTAGCTCAGATACCCGGCTTCGCCCGGGAATTCATTTGAGGCTGAATGGTGATGGTATTTTTTAGCAGGCTTTACATTGCACAATATTTTAACATTTACCCGTCCCAGTGTTTAGGATTGATACCCGTCGTTGCCGGTGATTTGCTAATAATAGAATTATTTGTTCGATAATTCTTCACAGTCTTCGATATTTTTATATTTCCCGTCTCTTATACATGTAAATATGGTGAATTTTTATTTCAGGCCTCCCTTATAACCCTCCTCCCGTTCGAACCTAAAAATTTTAATATAACTTATAATCATGGAAGAATTAATGCTAATTGACATACCGAGTTTTGTTAAGTTCGGTTCAGCCGTTTATGCGTGAAAAGGTAACAAACAAACAAACAAACAAACAAACATACACGAAAGAAACAAAATGCAGATATGGTGTCTATGACATGTGAAACGAAAAGTTATCGTGAAATTTCGCGAAAAAAATCAATGTACAGACAGAGGTTACAATTTTTTATATATATATATATATATATATATATATATATATATATATATATATATATATATATATATAATATAGTTTTAAACAGACCTCATTTTTGTCATCTCCTATGTAGGATCGATAGACATTTGTGGAAAATCGTGTCGTGAGTACAATCTCAATTGCTGATTTCCCTTAAACATTTTATGTAAAAATAATGATCAAGTTTGTTAATTTAAAAAGGGAGCGGGTGTTTAGAGGGGGAATTCGAAAACATCAGTCACTATATCTCCGATAGAAAATGTGTATAAAACCAATTTTGTGGAAAATTTAACGTTCTAGGAATGTTATATATGTTTTTTTCACTATCTTGAATATTAAATGTGATATTTGCATTTTTTTTTGTTTTCATCCTTCAGTAAACCCCCGCTCCTACTCATGTCATATTAATAATAAGCTGTTATATAATGAACCACTTTATTCACACTCGAATTAGTAGGAGGGGGGCGAAATATCAAAACATCTCATTTATGATTTGTCGAATTGAAAAATGTTATAGAATCAATCTTATAGAAAATGTAAAGTTCTATAAATGTTGTTAGGTACATTTTTTTTTTATTATTTTGATTATTAACCGAGATATTTGCATTTCTTTTAGTTTTCGGCCTTCAGTAAAGCCCTACTCCTACTCATGTCATATTAACAATAAGCTGATGAAGCACATTATTTGAAGCTTAAATACTAAATATTGCTCTCATTGAACTTTTATATTTTGAGATAAATACAAATAAGTGACGCAAATGAGAAATCGCTTACTTAACGAAGCTTCTGTATGACGGACGTTTTTAATTAGATTAGAAAATATATGGTGAGATGAGATTTTGTGTTACAGGCACGTGTGAAATCCGCTTACTTTTCGCAGCCATGTGCGACGGACTTTTGTACTCTTGTGTTCGGTCGGCAATGCACTTTTAAAAATGACATGTTTAAATATAAGTTTGTCTTTTTGGTATTATAAAATTATAATTTGTCTCTTTGGTTTATGTATGTATATACATATATATAAATGAAATGAATTTTATTGAGTTTGTGAAAATATATTTTTGGTTATTAATAGATAGAATGCTATTCATTGCATTTGTCATTCATTATTATTTGATGAATAAGTGAATGAATTCATTTTCGTCTGGGCTATTCTTTACTCTGTATTTATGAAATCAACGAATAAACCAAACATTATTGATTATTCTTAATTCCAAATGAAATTTTTCCGAACTCAAAGACAACCAAAGGATGTTTTAAGGAAATACTCTACCTCATATGTACCAGGCCTTTTACAAATCGAAAAGAACACTATATTTCACAAAAGCTTTTCTCACCAGCTTTTAAAAAGTAAATATTACAGTTTAATATGACAATAGTTTGTATGCAGAGCGTAAAAGTATTAACTTGAAAAATTATCTACAGTCATATATATCTTCATTGTAAATAACCGATTCTTTCCTGTACTATCATTTTATAGAGTTGACTACACTTATTAGAGTGAAAATATAATTACGTAATTATTGCATACTGTTAAGTGTATTCAAATTGAAAGTTTTTTGTTTGTTTTAGCAGATTTCCCTTAAGGGAAATCAGCTATTGAGGTCGTACTCACGACGCGATTTTCGAAAATTTTCTTCAAATGTCCATCTATCCTACCCAGGAGATGCCGAAAATGTGGTCCGTTCACAAGTATATATATATATATAGATATATATATATATATATATATATATATATATATTTGTCTCTTAACGCTCTAGGGGTCGCAATTTTTGTTTGATCGTTACGAAACTCTATATTTAAACCGTTTTAAGTAAAAGACAGATCAAGTTCGTTAATGGCTGAAATCGGACCAGAGGGAGGGGGGTTTAGAGGGGGGATTTTCGAAAATTCAAAATATCTCCGTTATTATGCATCGGATCGAAAAATTGTATAGAAGCAATCTTATTGTAAATTAAATTTACTATAAATATTATTATATACATTTATTCTCTATCTTGAATATTAACCGAGATATTTGCATTTTTATGAAATCTGTGGTCGGCCATCTTCCTCATTTCTCGGCTCAGGCGGAAGCTTCTTCTAACCTGTCGTTTCTAACCTTACCTTACCTTCCTTTGTGAGATTTATGCAAATACGTTCTGTTCATCCGCCCCCCTTCTTTAGTTCTTGGACTACTAAAATTTGAGTTATTAAAATATAAATTATTCTTACAATTCAGAAGCCGTTTCAGTTGGAAATTTATTTTAATTAACTGAAAGATTTCTCATTATCTAATCACGGTTATATTGTGTTACCAGTATGCAGATTTCTCTATTGTAAAACTTCACGTGGGAAATCTGCTTAGTTTACGCAGCCCCTGCATGACGGACTTTTTTTACACTCAGAACAAATAGGAAACATTTAATATAAACAGTTTTACCAACGTTCGATCAAATTTAGTTTATTTTCCACAGCCCAAAGTGTAATAAACAAAATTATAACTTCGCACTTACAAGAAATTAAGCATTAATAAAACAACTCTTATTTATCTATCCAACCCTGGTGGGGTGGTAACCTGTAGATAAGCTGTCCCAATGAATTCCCGTACCTAACTTAGTTTAATTGGAAATTAGAGAGAAAAAGAAATACTTTTTTATTTTGTATTACGCTAGTTGACTTACACCGCCATGGTTCTACTAATTCATTGTTATCAGCCTTTTATCAACCGTGAAAACGAATAATAGGCCCGTTTAAAACTATTCTAATTGACGTTTTGAAAACTATTCTAGAATGAGAAAAAATTAACTATTTTGATTAACTATGTATATATACTTTTAACTGGGAGTGACTGTTTCATTTTTTGGCTGTCAACATCTGATTGGACTGTAAGCAAATATCAACCAATAGAAAGCCATCATCCCATTTTGCAAATTGAGCTGAAATTCAATTCGAATAGTTAAAATAATTTTGATACTTAAAGTCGTCTGTTAAATTTTTAGCAGATTTTCCCTAAGGGAAATTAGCTATTGAGGTCGTACTCATGACGCGATTTTCAAAAATATTTCTTCAAATGTCTATCGATCCTACCCAGACGATAATGAGCTCCGTTCAAAACTGCATATATATATATATATATATTTATATATATATATATATATATATATATATATATATATATATATATATTTGTCTGTTAACACTCTAGCGGTCGCAATTTTTGTTTAATCGTCACCAAACTCGGTATTTAATCTTTCTATGTAAAAAGGAAGATCAAGTTCGTTAACGGCTGAAATCGGACCAGTGGGAGGGGGTTTAGAGGGGGGATTTTTGAAAATTCGAAATATCTCCGTTATTATGCATCGGATCGAAAAATTGTATAGAACCAATCTTATTGCAAATTAAATTTACTATAAATATTGTTATAGGCATTTATTCTCTATATTGAATATTAACCGAGATATTTGCATTTTTATTTAGTGTGGTCACCAGTAGGCTATGTTCGGACTTTCCGCCGAGAGCTCTGGCGGCCGTTTCCATAACTATTCGTCCCTCGTGAATAGGTTTAGAGGTTAGGTTAACTGTTTTATGGGGCTAGAAACTACTGGGTTATTACGCCCTAAATAATGTTTTAGGTTTAGAGGTTTCTTACTACTACAGTTGTTATTAGGCAGATTTCTCTATTGTAAAACTTCACGTGGGAAATCTGCTTAGTTTACGCAGCCCCTGCGTGACGGACTTTTTTTTATAGTTTTATACCTAGAGCTATGTTTCCTGAACTGTAGACAAACCTACAGCTTTGACTTCTAAACTCAATTCACTGAGGTCTGCTTTTGAACTCTCCAGAGCGATCTTTACTGAACTGCAGACAACCGTAGAGTTCAGACTGTTTACATTGTGACTGTTTTTTAACTCTATCGATTAAGATCCGGTTCTGAACTATAAATCTCGAGAGCGATCTTTACTGAACTGCAGACAACCGTAGAGTTCAGACTGTAACTGTTTTTTTTTTTACTGAACTGCAGACAACCGTAGAGTTCAGACTGTTTACATTGTGACTGTTTTTTTTAACTTTATCGATTAAGATCCGGTTCTGAACTATAAATCTCGAGAGCGATCTTTACTGAACTGCAGACAACCGTAGAGTTCAGACTGTGACTGTTTTTTAACTCTATCGATTAAGATCCGGTTCTGAACTATAAATCTCGAGAGCGATCTTTACTGAACTGCAGACAACCGTAGAGTTCAGACTGTAACTGTTTTTTAACTCTATCGATTAAGATCAGGTTCAGAACTATAAATCTCGAGAGCGATCTTTACTGAACTGCAGACAACCGTAGAGTTCAGACTGTTTATATTGTGACTGTTTTTTAACTCTATCGATTAAGATCCGGTTCTGAACTATAAATCTCGAGAGCGATCTTTACTGAACTGCAGACAACCGTAGAGTTCAGACTGTTTATATTTTGGCTGTAATTAACTCAATTAATTAAGACCTGATTCCGAACTATAACTCTCCAGTGGTATCTTTACTGAACTGTAGACAACCCTTGAGTTCTGGCTTCTTAACTATAACCCCCCCCCCCAAATTGTGGGTGCTAAAAAAGAACACATTACGGAAACTTTCCGTAGTGTATTATCTCTAAACTGTATAAATATCATCCATATAAATATTAGGTATACCGTATTATAATTATATTGTATGGTTTACTTAATAAAGTAAACACAATTTGTCTAATCCCAGCACAATACCGTTTGTATATACTATTTATTTCAGATAAAGAATGAGTGCTGGTATTACTGTTTTATTTGGCTCTTCAAATCGTGATTTAGTAGTAAAGAGATTAAGGTATCTCTAGGAATGTTTATGTTTGTTTAATGCTTTCCACACTTCAAAAGATGAGGCCGTGTCTTATCAACTAGCTGTTGTTAAAATGAATATGTCACAGAATATTTTTGTGAAGGTATAGAAGTCTTATAAGGTCACTTCTATGAAGGAAAGGAATTACATCTCTATAAGGTATGTGTAGGATATGTAATTGTTTTTTTTTTTATTTAAATGAGTTGCGCAACTCCGGCGTCTCACTCATTAACCCTAGAACGGTAGTGATATTATTTCCCGCTTAATGGTATTGATAGGTAAATTTTACGTGTGCAACTGATAATTGGCGAAATTATTCAAAATATTTTAATGTTTGGGACTATTTTTTTTATTTTATTAAAAGATACACTTTTCTTTAACTTATATCTAAGTTAATATCTACTAATGTGCACGGCAATCCTTTCAGACGCTTGGTTTGAAACAGGTTCCGGAGGTTGTGTGCTCCATTCATATCCATTCTTACCAAGGGCTACCCCACCTTCTACATTTATTGTAACTGATCTTTCAATATTATGTGGTTGAGAGGTTTTAGGTTTTTTTTGCCTCTGTATTTCTTCTCTTACTACGATTGCCTTGATGTTTTCTAAAATTTGCTGACTCTCATCGCTATCTAGCCCACTCTATGTTGCAATCATTTCCGAAGGCTCAACCTCCTCATCACTTGGAGAATACTCCGGATCATCATCGGATTATCAATATCCATCTATTTCATAATTGTCATTTTCCCCATCTGACCCATCGGAGAGTTCTTTCAACAAATTTCTTCGTCCGTTGAATATTTTTTCACCATTTTTCAGAGACTATAAACAGATTATTATTATTATTATTTATATTCTTTCTATACATCTTTGTCTTTTTTATATTAAAAAATAAAAGTTAAAAACATTAAAAGAAAATAAATTAGAATATAAAAATAAATTGGAAGAAAAATAAATTGAGAATAATATAGCATAAAGACCGGTTATTAGTAGCGATACGTAAATTTTACGTGCCAAAAAGTTGCGGTTAATAGTATTGATACGTAAATATTACGTGACGTTTTTATTTCAAAAAATAGTATTGGACGAGTGGGAAGGTTCACTTAGCTGCATTTGGCGGAGGTCAAGTCCGAACTGTCTGGAGGGCACATAGCTGAGGGGTGAGGGTGGTGGGGTCGTTAACGGCCCTTTGATAACAGTTCAAACCAGATCATACGTAATTTTTACGTTCACTACCATTCTAGGGTTAATCGAGTGTACTTAAAAAAGCAAACTGCGAAAAAATAGAAAATAATGGAATACGGTGATCCCCGAAGCCATTCTATTGTCATACCGAAGTCAATATGCAGGAAAACATACTGTATATTAAAACATATGTGTAATGAAAGTAATATAAATGAAAATATAAGTATCATGTGGGGGAGCAAAAAAAGAAAAAAAAAACTAAAAAAATAGCAAACGAATAATTTTAAAAAAATAACAATAAAAACAAATAAAATAAAAAAGTCCGTCACGCAGGGGCTGCGTAAACTAAGCAGATTTCCCACGAGAAGTTTTACAATAGAGAAATCTGCCTAATAACAACTGTAGTAGTAAGAAACCTCTAAACCTAAAACATTATTTAGGGCGTAATAACCCAGTAGTTTCTAGCCCCAAAAAACAGTTAACCTAACCTCTAAACCTATTCACGAGGGACGAATAGTTATAGAAAAGGCCACCAGAGCTCTCGGCGGAAAGTCCGAACATAGCCTAGGTGACCACTCGCAGAATACAAATGCAAATATCTCGGTTAATATTCAAGATACAGAATAAATGTATAAAACAATATTTATTGTAAATTTAATTTGCAATAAGATTGGTTCTGTAAAATTTTTCAATCCGACGTATAGTAACAGAGATATTTCAAATTTTTGAAAATCCTCCCCTCTAAACCCCCCCCCTCCCACTGGTCCGATTTCAGCCGTTAACGAACATGATCTTTCTTTTTACATAAAATGATTAATTACCGATTTTGGTGACGATTAAACAAAAATTGCGAGCGATAGAGTGTTAACATAAAAATATATATATATATATATATATATATATATATATATATATATATATATATATATAGTTTTGAACGGACCTCATTTTCGTCATCTCCTGGGTAGGATCGATGGATATTTGAAGAAAATTTTCGAAAATCGCGTCATGAGTACGACCTCAATAGCTGATTTCTCTTAAGGGAAAACTGCTAAAAAAGTGTACACCCTGCTAACGCAGTAGAAAAATGAAGATTAGTATGTAGAAATTGTAGACTATAGTGTGTTGTACATACTATGTTCCTTAGATGTGTTATGATTGTGTCTAAGTAATTACTGTTTTCGGTTAAAAGCTCCTGTAATTCATGTCGAACGTCTAAATTGTCTCTTCGTCTACAGTCAATCAATATGTGCTAAATATAATTTAATACCTAGGATTTATTTTATAGAAAACGTAGATCTTCTTTCAAAGTCCCTGTTTACTTTTTTTTTTAATAAGAAGAAAATTAATAATTGGTACTTGGAACTTAATAATTGTAACTTTAATATGTTATTCTATAATTAGATACATCTAAAAGTATTGTAAAGATTTTTTTTATATATTTAAAGGCAATTTAAAAAAAGAAAGAATAAAAACGAATTTTTATTAATTATATTATAATGCAACTTTATAAAAAGAAAATAAATAAACAAGAGGACTGTATATGGTAAAGGACATTGTACCTTTTTCTTCGTCTGTTCACATAGCTCATACGTCTTTTCACAGTCGTTGAAAAGGCTTCAAGAGTAATGTTTCAGTTTGGCTAATAAAGATTTTTCTCCAGACATAATTCTCAGTGATAATTCGTAAGAAGGTTATGCTGAATTAAAACTGAAAATATTAAAACAAATTTAACAATGTTCCATGTTGTGATTTAATTTCCGTTGTTGGAGTGAAAGTTGGTTTATAAAAAAAATTTCATATTTCTTATCAGTCAAAAGACAATAGCTTGTAGAACGTCCTAAGAAAACGAGCAATCTTGATATTATTGATCTAATTTAAATATATATGAAATTATTATTATTTACGTCCACTTTATGCAACTAAAGCTAATTGGGACGGGTTATCTACAGGGTACCACCCTTTTCTAGCCATGGTGGGCCCAAGGAGTTTATTTAATGAGTACGTCACTAAATAAATTTCTACTGCCCAGAGCGGGAATCGAAAACACCACTCTAGGTCTAACACGGGTGATTAAGACCAACACCTTAACTGGCACGGCCAACCTGAGCCATATATATATATATATATATATATATATATATATTATATATATATTATATATATATATACATATATATAATAGTGTACTTAAGTTATTGTCACTGTAAGCTAGATCACGAATCCAATAAGTGATAGCATCAGATCTCACTGAGGTAGACTACAATGGCCTTCAATGTACATATATATGCAAGAGAGGATATAGAAAAAGAAAAGTGGACACACTTCCAGTACTTTTTAAAAAAAAGAAAAGTTGCCCCTGCACAGTATCACACCTTTTATGATAATTTTAAAAGCGGCATAATATGAATATATTTTAGAAATAAATAAATGAGCACTATTTGCCTTCCTCAAATAAGACTTAGAATGGAAAAGTCCGTCACCCAAGCAAATTTTCCATTTGCTGCTATAAGACACTTATGATCTCGTCTCAACCTCATATTCTCTATTTCAATGGAAAACCCCGATGATTAAATAACTCGCTTAGTACTTGAATTACAAAAAAAGTCCGTCACGCAGGGGCTGCGTAAACTAAGCAGATTTCCCACGTTAGGCTTTACAATAGAGAAATTTCGCGAGAGCCGAGCAGTTAAGGAAACGGCCGAACTAGCTTTTGGCGGGAAAGTCACTCGCCCGTTAGCAGCCCAGATTTAATAAAAATGCAAATATCTCGGTTAATATTCAAGATAGAGAATAAATGTATATAACAATATTTATAGTAAATTTAATTTTCTCAGCCATTGACGAACTTGATCTTCCTTTTTACATAAAATGATTAAAGTCTGGTTAGGAAACGATCAAACAAAAATTGCGTCCGCTAGAGCGTTAACAGACAAATATATATATATATATATATATATATATATATATATATATATATATATAAAATTGTAACCTCTGTCTGTACATTGTATTTTTTTCGCGGAATTTCACGATAACTTTTCGTTTCACATGCCATAGACACCATAAATGCATTTTGTTTCTTTGGTGTCTGTTTGTTTGTTTATTTGTTTGTTTGTTACCTTTTCACACATAAACGGCTGAACCGAATTTTATGAAACTTGGTATGTATATTACTTCTAACCCAACTTAGACTTTAGGCTATATTAATATCCTCTGTTTCCTATTGGTTTTACGGCAAATATGAACATAACAAAAGTTGTTTATTTTGTTATTTAGAGTAACTTTTGTTATATTGTTATATACACTTTTTTCGTATACCTAATTGTAAACGAGATATACGCTAAAACCTTATTGCGGAAGTGAACAATTTTATTTGGGACAAAAGACCCAACCGAAATAAATAAAACTCAGTATCTGTATTAGCACTAACGCTTTCATTATAACAAGCCATACCAACATTTCTAGGGACGGGCAGGAGTGGGGGTAATGAGGGAAGCCAAAAATTAAAAATAGAGATGTTTCGTTTCCCATTGGTTTTTCGTCAAATATGAACATAACAAAACTTGTTTATTTAGAGTAACTTTTGTTATATACACTTTTTTCTTATACCGAAATATACACGAGATATACGCTAAAACCTATAGCGGGATTCATCTATTTTATTGGGCGCTAACTATTGAACCGAACTTAACAAAACTCGGTATGTCAATTAGCATTAATTCTTCCATGATTATAAGCTATATTAAAATGTTTAGGTTAGAACGGGAGTGGCGGTTATAAGGGAGACCTGAAATAAAAATTCGCGATATTTCATTGTCTATTTGTTTTTCGACAAACATGCACATAACAAAAGTTGTTTACTTTGTTATTTAGATTAACTTTTTTTTCTTTCTTTTTTTTTATACATTTCTCCAGGAACAATGTGTGGAGCAAGTAATTTGCGTAGAAATATTGATATGCTCAACAATTCATTCCTATTTGAACTATCAGGTACCTCAGCTGGAAAAATTAATTTAAATCAATGTTAATATTTTGTCCTTAATAGCTGAAATCTATGCATAATGCACAGGAGACGGGAAATATGACAATTTGGAGGACAGTGAAGACTTACATAAAAAATTAATTTTATTATTAACAAATGCCAACGACGGGTATTAACCCTAAACACTGGGACGGGTAAATGTCAAAATATTGCACTAAGTAAAGCCTTGCCAAAAAAATACCATCACCATTCAGCCTCAAATCAATTCCCGAGCGAAGCCGGGTATCTGAGCTAGTATATATATATATATATATATATATATATATATATATATATATATATATATATATATATATATATGTATGTATGTATAATTTTGAACGGACCTCATTTTCGACATCTCGTGGGTAGGATCGATGGATATTTGAAGAAATTTTTCGAAACTCGCGTCATGAGTACGACCTCAATACCTGATTTCCCTTAAAGGAAATCTGCTAAAAAACGACGCCATGAGCACAACCTTAAGGGGAATCTGCGAAAAATGTATGCCCGCAAGTGTTCCGTAAACTATGCACATTTTCTAATTGAAATTTTAGAAATTATTTTTTTTTTATTCATTTTAAAATGCACTTATACAATGAGCATTAATCTTTCAAGGAGAATACTGCACCAAAAGAAAGATCGCAATTCGCAATGCACTTCGACCAGTGGATTGGTGATACGACGTCCCAAGGCTATCTGTCTCACTGTCAATACCCAGTTCCTTCTGCGAGATGTAAACAGTATTATTCCATCTAAACTTTCCATCTTAGTGTTGCAATCACTCGTGACTGTTGGAAGCCATCTATTCGACAGGTTCATTCAGTTAATGTTTAATTGGTGGCTTGGAGGCTTTTGAAGCATTTTGGGTTAACTGATGCAGAAGTGGCTAAAAAATACATGATTTTTGTTATAATGCGTCAGATGGAAAAATGGTATGTAACTAATGTTACAGATCATTTAGTGAGTTGGTTCCGAGGTCTGTGAGAAAATTAACGAGACTGATTTTGTACTGACTAAAGTTTTAATGTTTTTTTCCAACAATAATCTTATCCCCTTCTAATGTAGGTAGATGAAAGAAATGGCTACACTTCCACTGTAACAATTTATTAAAATGACATAGCGCTTACAATACAGTGCATCATCATCAGTGCTTGAAGGTCCGTGATGTTGACCTGATGGCCCTTAGAACTAGACTAAGGTGGAAGTGTAGCTATTTTTTTCAACTACCTACATTAGAAGTTGGAAGTCACTTCCACCTGCAAGAATACCCTTCAATGTAGTTCCCTCGGGCAGAGTCGTTCCCACTCTTGGTAGCAGTGCTGGAATTCTTCAACTGGTGTGGCTTTTAACTGGTCGGTCACAGATTTTTTAATGTCCTCCAAAGTTGCAAATTGACTTTCTTTTAGTACAGGATTCATTTTCGGGAAAATGAAAAGTCCGTCACGCAGGGGCTGCGTAAACTAAGCAGATTTCCCACGTAAAGTTTTACAATAGAGAAATCTGCCTAATAACAACTGTAGTAGTATGAAACCTCTAAACCTATTCACGAGGGACGAATAGTTACGGAAACGGCCGCCAGAGCTCTCGGCGGAAAGTCCGAAAATAGACGACTCCTGCCAATCACACGCAGAATACAAATGCAAATATCTCGGTTAATATTCAATATAGAGAATAAATGTATAGAACAATATTTATAGTAAATTTAATTTGCAATAAGATTCATTTTATACAATTTTTCGATCCGATGCATAATAATAACGGAGATATTTTGAATTTTCAAAAATTCCCCCCTCCCCTCTAGTCCGATTTCAGCCATTAACAAACTTGATCTTTCTTTTTACATAAAACGACGAAATATCGAGTTTGGTATCGATCAAACAAAAATTGCGACCGCTAGAGCAGTGACAGACAAATATATAAATATATATATATATATATATATATATATATATATATATATATATATATATATATATATATATATACAGTTTTGAACGGACCTCATTTTCGTCATCTACTAGGTAGGATCGATGGACATTTGAAGAAAAATTTCCGTCATGAGTACAACCTCAATAGCTGATTTCCCTCAAGGGAAATCTGCTAAAATGTAACATGAACGAAGTTCGCTCATGGAGTCCATGAACTAGGCGATCGTCCAGTAATGACCAACAGGTTTGACTATAGTATTATGTATACTGGCAGACCCAATACATCGTAATGTACTGAAGACATTACGATCTGCTTCTAAGCTCAACCATCCATTATAAGGTTGGTTTTATTCACATTTATGACATAAAAATAATTTTTTTATTATTATTTATTAACGTCCACTTTTTGCAACTCAGGCTAATTGGGACGGGTTGTCTACAGGTTACCACCCTTTTCTAGCCAGGGTGGGACTTAGGATGTTATTTAATGAATTTCGTCACTAAATAGTTTTCTTTTTCCATGCGGGAATTAAACTCGCCACTCTAGGTTTACCGAGTGAGATTAAGGTCAACGCTTTAACTCACATGGCTAACCTGAGCCCCTAAAAATAATTTTACTTTTCCGAAAATCAAAAGATAAAAAATCCGTAAGCTACGTAAAATAAGCAGATTTCCCAAGTGCTGAAATGACCAACTAGTAACGTCATTTCACCATATATTCTCTATTTCTAAGTCAAATTTAGGCGAGTCGTAGTGGAGGTTTATTGTAGACTGAAATCACTATTCACTGACATAATACTTTTGAGTTACTGTAAAATGTATAGAATAACAATTGTAAGGCACCGATAGTTTAACAAGATTGATTCTATTACATATTTCGATTCGACTAATAATAAAGGATAATAATTATATGTTTAGGTTATATGTTTAGGATGATAATTGTATGTTTAGGTTATTACATATAGATTATATGTTAAATATGTTATAGGTTATATGTTTATTATTATGCTGTATATTAAATAACTGATTCGTCGCTAAATCGCCCCTGTTGCGAAATGCGATTATTATATGAATTTAAAAAAAAAAATTAATAAAGGATATATTTTGAATTTTCGAAATTCCCCACTCCCACTGGCCTGATTTCATCCGTTAACAAACGTTATCGTTAGTTTTACGTAAAACATTTAAATATCGAGTTTCGATAACGAAAATTGCGTCCTCTAGAGCGTTCACAGACAAATATATAACACTGTCAATATATAGTTTTGAAGGGGCCTAATTAGGTCCTTCCACGAAATGTCGTGAGTTAGATCGATGGACATTTGAAGGAAAGTTTTCCTTTATTGGGAAATCTGGTAATAAAACTACATTTGACGAGCAGACCGAGACTTACGATAGGCGACCACGGTCATAGACTTTTCATTTTGGTCGGGGCTTCAGCAACAAGGTCAGACCCTGCCCCACTGGTTTTACTGCCTTCCTTGAGCAAAAATAAAAAAAAGTAACTTCTGCAGTAGCTGCGACATCTTTGCGTCTTCCCAAAGATCTTATTTTGAATTACGATATAGAGTGACTTAAGACCCAATACCATTCAATTTCTCATATCTTCCAAGACGTAAAGGAAAAAAACTGATTTAATGAGAGTATCTTATTGCATGATAACACTATATATAACTAACACTGCATACAAAGATATCACACAAACTTGTTATCGATCGGAAAGTGTCCATAGATTAATTAAAAGCCAAATTATATACCGGTTCTTAATGAATCATGATAACTAATTCCAAAAGTCTAATTACATGTTATTGGTCAACTTAATGTTTCGTAGTATAATTGCAATAACATTTATTATTTGAGAATAGATAAATGTACACTATTTAATAATTTTTCACGAAATGTTTACAGAACTTCCAGCCGCCTTCCCCTTTTAGCAGATTTCTCTTAAGGGAAATTAGCTATTGAGGTCGTCAATGATTATTGAGGACTCATGACGAGCTTTTCGAAATTTTTTCTTCAATTGTCCATTGATCCTACCTAGATGACGAAAATGAGGTTCATTCAAAATGTTATATATATATATATATATAATTTTGTCGCAAGTTTTATTTGATCGTCACCAAAACCTATATATAAGCGTTTCATGCAAAACAACAAGCCAAATATCCCCATTACTGTACATCTGTTGCTCTAGTGGTCGCAACTATTATTTGATCGTTACCGAACTCGATATTTAGTCGTTTTATAAATTTTGAAAATTCGAAATATCTCCGCTATTATGAGTAGGATCGTAAAAAGTGTATACAACCAATGTTATTGCAAATTAAATTTACTATAAATATTGTTATATGTGTTTATTCTCTATCTTGAATATTATCCGAGATATTAGCATTTGTCAGTTTTCAGCATTCAGTAAACCCCCACTTGAACTCTTATCAGATAAACAATACTCTGTTATACAATAAACCTCATTATTCGAAGCTTAAATACAAAATATTGTTTTCAAAAGACATTTACTATACGAAAAACATGCAAATATGTTCTGATGTCAAGCCCCCCCCCCCCCGTTTTAAGTTCTTGGCCTGCTGAAATTTGATTGATTGAGATAAATATTATTCTCTGTCATTATAAAATATCGTATTAAATATAGTAAATAGTTTCCCATAAAATTAATCTGTTATATTCAGATATATTTCAGTAATTGTTTTTCTTTAAAGAGTGAAAGGTTGGCAGTCCTCTTTGTTTGTTTCAAATGCTTCCTGTCAGGAAGTTATTTAAATTTTAATAAAATCTGAAAAATTCGTTATTAGCGTTTGTATTTATTCACTTAATAATCACGTGGGGTTGTGTTTACAGTATGTAACTTATATATTGTTAAACTTCACAAGGGAAATCTACTTTGTTTAGGCAGCCCCTGCATGATGGACTTTTATTTTCTTTTTTATTCATGCTAACACAGTTATAATTCTATCTTTATTCATAGGCTCAGTTAAAAAGTGTCATAATAACACAGCCGTTCTGCCAACTGACCATTGCTCAAATCATTTTATTTTAATCTCATAAATTGTTGAACTTTGGTGTGAATGAGTTACAGAGGAGCACAGGGACTTTTAGGTCACACAGTCTCGAACAATACATAGGAGAATCTGAGCCCTCCTCACAATCCTGTACCCAAAATATATAATATATTTAAAGTCAGTCAGCAGGTGCTGCGTTAACTAAGCAGATTTCCCAAGTACGCTATTATTTGCATGTATCAGAAGAAATAAAAGTTCAACGAGATCAGTATTTAGTGTTTCATTATATAGCAGAGTATTTTTTATGTAACACGAGTAGGAGTAGGGATTTACTGAAGGCGGAAAACTACTGAGTTGCTCGGTTGGAATGAAAATTTCAATAATTTCTAGTATCTGAAAAGGTATTTATTCCAATTGTTGCTCTTCTTTCTTATTAGAGCCAAACATATTTAAATTTATTGATCTTGAGAGAGAATATGGAATAGTTAGTCCATTTGAAGGTAAATGAACACCGTTAGCATATCACTACTTACAAAACATTATTTACTATTTTCAAAAATTTAAAAATGGTTTAATTGTTACAGGTTATGGCTGGGGCTTCCGACAACTTATAGGAGTGTTGGGATTCCTGGCGGTAGCAAACGGCTACATTCAACGATTCTGCCTCAGTTTGGCCATTACAGAAATGGTGACTCCAATTCACAAGGAAGAAAAAATTGATCCTCACGCGTGTCCTTTTCCCTTCAGAAATGAAACAACAATGACTAGTGTAAGAAATAATATTTGCTTTTAGAAATTAAAAGGTTAAAAATTTTCTCAACAATATTAGTCCAAAAAGTTCAATAAGAATTATTGATCTAATAAAAGAAATTCAATTTTGCTTTGAGACTGTACATGCTTTAAAAGTTTCGGTACAAAAAATGTATTGCTCAATGCAATACAAATAATAATAAATTACTCAATGCTTAAAATAATAGATTAAATGTGAACCATTTATCCAAGCAAATGAAATATTCATATATTTCAAAGAAAATTTGAATCATATATGAAAATTTGAATTTGTACACATTTGATGGAAATATATTTTGTGCATGGCTACTACACTCATTCATAGAAGTGTCAATAGAGATAATAAGTAGCATAATAGTGAATTAATAAAATTAATTTTTCTGCAAATAGCTAGTCTTATATTTAATATTAGAAATATAAATTCCAATTAAAGTTTACTTCATCATTAATTTTATTTTTAATTTAATTGATATATTTTTTGCAATTTAAGTAATTTTTTTAAATATAGGTTGTTATTATTTTCTTATCCTCATTATTTTCCATTTCATTAATGTTTTGATATAAGTGATTAACTCTCATGTTTTCCACATTTGTCAACTTGCAATATCTAATTATTTTGAATTGATTATTATTATTGATATTTAATACCCAGTGATTTTCATAAGTTGGAGTAAAATAAAATACTAAACCTTTTTACAAGCAATATATTATAAATCGAGACATTATAATTATTCACCCTGTTAATCTTCTTAAGAGGTAAAGATATTCAAGGAAGGAATAAGTAGTCAACGCTTGTTTGAAGATTAAATTTTAATGTAGAAACTCTTTTGGCATATAATTGAGGGAATTTGAAGTTTGCTTGTTTATTACTTAACAACTGTAAATAACAATGTAATTATCCTTCAGAGCAAGTGTTTTCTCAGAGGAAAACCCCCAAATATCTGTGTTTTTTCATACTTGTATTTATTTTTTTTTTTGACATCTTCAAAAATAGATCTGGACCATAATTTAACCAAAAGACTTACTTTATATTACTTAGTAGTAGACAACCAGGTTATCCAATCTTCCTACTCACCTAAGCCCATGAAGAGATGTCCTGAAGGAATGAACATTTCATAAAATAAAAAATAATTTAGACAAATAGAAAATTTGGTTTCATCACTTATATAAACTTTTAGAACTTTAATAATTCCACTGAGGCTGTGAACAAGGTTGTGATTAATATGAAATTATACTTCAGGGGATTCAAATTAATTTTTAGAGGTTAAGTGAATAATACCATAATGAATTATTCTTTCAAGGTCGAATAAATGTTCAAAAACCATTAATGTGTTTTTTCCTTATTTGAATAAAATAAAATTACTAGTGGACTTAGTAAACATTTATTCTTTCCTGAATCACAGATTTTATGACAACAGCTTCATCTAATATTCTGAATTATTTTTGTTAAAGTCCACGGTTCATATATATTTTATAAACCGAATACATTTTATGTGCAATGTTATGTGTTTTTAGATAACGAGTGGAGAGTTCAACTGGAATGAACACGACCAGGGCCTAATTTTAGCAGCGTTCTTTTGGGGATATGTAGTTAGCCAGTTACCTGGAGGAATGCTGGCTGAGCGTTATGGCGCCAAACATGTACTTGGGACTGGGATGCTAATATCAACTCTAGCTACTCTTTTCACTCCATTGGTATCTCGTCAGCTGGGAGTAATTGGGCTTGTTGCTTTACGAGCAATCATGGGATTTGGCCAAGTATGTAGTTGATTATTATTCTGAAAATGTAACTTTTTAAGAAATATATTTCAAAATATTAGCCTAAGAGCATAATGTATAATCAAGTCATTTTACATAATATGTTTCTGATATTGCGAGCACTGTTGTACTAGTAAGTAGAGCCAGTAGTGATAACTTTTTAAAAAAATTATGAGGCCAGTCAAACCATTTTCATTATTTCTGTTATTTTGGATAAAGTGGATATATTTTTACTTAATAGATAAAAATCAAATGGAAATCACCTATTAAATTGTATGCATGACTCATTTTTTTAATATATTCAACAATATGTTCACTATCAGACTATCCAATACAAAGTCCTGCCACCATAGTAGATGCTCCATATTATATTACAAACCACACCCTCCATAAAGATCTTAATATCCCATTTGTAAAGGACGTAATTCCCTTAAGATTCAGAAAATTCCACAGCAGGCTATCCAATCATTATAATCCAGAAGTCCTAGTCCTTTCCAGTACCACTCATCCATATTCCCCTCCACGGCGCCTCAAGAGACAATGGCCCAGAGATTTCCTATAGAAGTATAAAGTGAAGTGATAGCAATGGCTATTTCGTTATCAAGTGCCATTCCTCCTTAGCTCTTGACTTCCTTGCCAGGCAGGGAGAGGCTGCTCCTCTCATTGTGGTGAAGGGGGGGGGTGTAGCTTCTGTCGAGAGTGATAGAGGACGATTGTATGGTACATATCACATTACTATATGCATTTAAATGCAGAATGTAATATTCTTAATAAAAAAAACAAAAAAAAAAACATATTCACCAATCCTTCCAACTACATGATGAAAATGTTTGTTCAGATTTTTATATACTGGATGTCACATAAATGCTGTTACAAGAATTTTACTGAACTATTTGTCAATTCAAATCTCATCCAAGTGGAAATTTCTCCTCCAAAATTTTGGCTACTCAGATATTCATTAAACGCATTATTTTTCTAAATTAATTTATTCCAATTTTTATTTTGGAGCAATGATTACATTTTAATTACCACAAAAAATTAATGTTTCCTAGATAAAAAAATTAAAATTCAACAACATTCTCCAAGACCAATTGTAGTTATCAGTAAATATAATTATAAAAATTACTCGATAGATTTTTGAGCCATTTATAATCATTCTTTATTCTTTGTACAACAATAGAATCAAACACTTTTTAATTATTTTAAGAATCTGTCATAATTTTTAAAACAATAGTTCTTTGTGACAAAATATGCATTCCATTTTGCTTTCTATCTTTCTTGCAACAGAGGTTACTCCCTTCTTCAAATAAACTAGCAACCAGACTAGAATTTAGGAAGTACTTTTAAGACTTTTCTACTAT
This sequence comes from Riptortus pedestris, assembly GCA_019009955.1. Classification (NCBI taxonomy): domain Eukaryota; kingdom Metazoa; phylum Arthropoda; class Insecta; order Hemiptera; family Alydidae; genus Riptortus; species Riptortus pedestris. The sequence goes on from CM032232.1 coordinate 29,621,405, forward strand.
ATAATTGTCTTGTTGGCAACCTTTTGACTTGTTAAATCAATAGTGCTAACATCTCACTTACGTTTCCTTTGTTTTCTTCTATAGGGCCCTCTCTACCCTTCGCTAAATGTACTAATGTCCCACTGGGCACCAGAGCTTGAGAGAGGAAGAATGGGAGCTATTGTTTTTGCAGGTAAATGAATTTTTTATTCTTTAAAATCTGAAGCTATTAAACAATAAGTTCTGTTTAGTTTGAAAAGAACCACAGATTAGAATAAGTAAGTTGAATCTATTCTTCAGGCTAGTATTTATTTTAGAGAATAATTTTATTTTAGACTACAGTCCTGGAATGACAGCAAAGAGTTTTTAATTTCTAAAAATCATTGTAATAAACTAACTGGTAGCACTATAAATTTCTTTTTGCTATAATAACTTTTTTAAATGGGGTCTCTATAATTTAACTGCCAAAGTAAATTAAGTTCTGTAGTCAACAGAACTTTTGGTTTTTCTAATTAGAACAAAATTATCTGTTTTGACCCTCCCTTCATGAATCCATCTTGACTAGATTCAATGTGACACCGGTACATATACATAGACAACTAGACTTGGAATGTTGAAATTTCATATTCTTAAATCTTATTTTGGTTGAAATCAACTAAGGGTTTAGGTTTAAAGGGGGGTGACAAAGAAATACATTTTTTTTTGCACCACCAAATACCAAATATTTTTTTTTTGTTTATCATAAAAGAGGTATTACTTGAAACTACTCTCTTTAATTTTTTTTTTTTTTTGTAGTTTTGTCTGTTCGACAAAAATCAATCAAATTATATATATAATTTGATTGCTATGAAAGTTTTTATTTGGAATTAGGCAAGAACAATGGGCATTTAGAGAAGAGGTCAAAGTATCTCTGTTATAGTTTTTAGATCACTCAGTGTTACATAACCAACCTTTTTAATAATGTTATGTCCTGCGATTCTAGTTCTGTACATTTTTTTCGAAAAACAAAGTTTCTTGTTTCATCACTCTTTAAAAAATTGCTAATCATGATGAAACATCCCATTCTGAGCTTGAATAAACATACTTTGTTTTTGTTTGACTTTTAATTGTGAGAAACATGAATGAATGTGAGATGAGATGTCTTCAGGAATTATGATAGTTACATAATACACTAGAGGTCTCAATTTTTATTTGATTAAAACTATTGACTATTAAACTTGATATGTAACCATCCCATTTAAAACTAATTATGAATTTATTTAATGGCTGACATTTTTTATAAGAACTGGTGTTAAACTTTAAATTAGGAATATTTTCATTATTATGTGTTATATCCAAAATTGTAACCAGTCTCGTCTGTAAATTAATGACCTACGAGAGGCATTCTACACATTGCGGTAAAATGACAGAATGGAGGCATAGTTCGGGGGAAAAAGTTATGATCATTCAGAATGCTAACATTGAAAAGAGGAATATGCCAATTATCTTAAAAAAAAAAAAAAAGTAGTATCTAGTAAATTTTAGAACTGAAGGAAACATAAAATATTAAATTTCAAGCCACATTTTTAATATTCCAACAGACCTAATGCATAGAAATACTTTTAATGCAAGAGTTTATTGTATTGGCCTCCATTAAATAAACACTTGATAAGGGGTGACAACAGTATTTAAGGTATAAATCTTGTCAGAACAATAATGAAATTTAGATTTAGTAGATATAAGTTATGGATAATTTAAAATGAAAGTTCTATTTTGAAACTTAATTAAATTAACCTGAATAGATATTATGCTACATTTTTTTTACTAATAAAAAGCACGCACATACTGGATGTTAATTTTAAAAACAAACTGATATTTTTTCACAGGTGCTCAGTTAGGAAACGTCATATCCATGGCTGCATCTGGGTTCATAATTGACGCAATGGGCTGGTCTGGAGTTTTCTATATATTTGGAGCTATTGGTCTTATTTGGTTTTTGCTTTGGACAACATTATTTGCAAGCAGCCCCATGCAGCACAGATGGATTACTGACGAGGAAAAAGATTACATTATGGACAATTCAGGAAGAACCAAATTCAAAGATGTAAATAATTTTGAACTTTCATCTTGTGTCTTTTCAATTTGAATTTTAAGTCCTAAAAAATTATTTTTTTTCATTTATAACATAAACTATAATTCATAACATAAAATATGAGCTTTCCAAGAACTTAATATTTTCTCGAAAAACATATCGTATTCTGCAAAGGAATTTCTCTTACTCATTTATACCATTAAAAAGTCTAACATTTTAAAAATATAGTGAATTGTAGCCTCATTCTATGCTCCATTTTAGCAATGTATAGGAGTAATCAATTCTTACACTATTTTCAGCTTCCTCCTACTCCTTGGATTCATATTGTTACATCCCTGCCATTATGGGGATTAATAATTGCGCAAGTTGGACACGACTGGGGGCTATTCACAATTATGACTGATCTGCCTAAGTATATGAAGAGTGTATTACATTTCTCCGTGAAATCGGTAATTTTCTTTTCTAATGTTTTTATGTGTATTTTTTTTTTTTTGAGATGCAGGAATTTTTTATCATTCCTATAAAAGTCTATTTTTTCGCTTAAGCTAGTGGGTGAGCATTCTTGGTTTGACAACAAACAGATACAGAACAATACTTCTAAATGAAATTTCAAGAAATTATGAAAGCTATTACAAAACTATAGGTGTTAGTTATAATTTACGAGAAGGCCTATAAATATAGTACTGTAGAACGATCATGTATTCAGGACTTTTCATTACATTTTTATTATTAGCAATATTTTTTGAATACATTTTCTAAAATGTATAAAGCTACTGCGTGTCTCACATTGCCTCTGCCATCTAATTTTCTAGGATTCTCTTTGAAGAATCCTTGCTGACTGATTTACGTGCAGTGCATGTTACTGGGGAGATTTTTTAATAACACCTATACAATGGTTTAGGTTTTCTTAGAGATCTGTGTGTCAGGAAATTGCTCAGTCATGCTGTCCTCCACATTTATGTAATCTATTGCAACAAGACGTTCTTGGCATATATGCCAATAGCATAGTAAATGTTTACTATGTGTTAGTAAATGTCCGTATCAAAGTCAGAGGAAATCCCTCTTCTTGATGAAATTGATGACTTTTAGAGCTACACATTTTATCAATTGCTTGACAGTGACGCCAAAAATGTAATGATATTCATTATTATTAATTTGTACTTCATACTTAGTCATTTAATTCATGATAATAGTTTGTATTAAATTTAAGCATAGATGTTTACAGATTTTACAATGTATGTTTAAATCAAATAACTAGGTAAAAATGATTTAAACCCCTACATTACATGATATTCATTTTCTGTTATAGTTATTGGATAAGAATTTAAACTGTAAGATAAAGAGTTTTTTTCTATTACAGAATGGAATCATTTCTGGAATGCCGTACTTAGTCATGTGGGTATTTGCAATTATTTCTGGGTGGATTGTGGACTGGATGGTAGGTCCAAAGAAGATTGACGTTACCCTCGTAAGGAAAATTTTTATATCAATAGGTATGTGAGTTACTCATATTTATTTTAAATGTTTTGAGCAACAGCTATTTGGACAATTTCATTTTACTTGAAATGATAATTATATTAATGCTTAATAAACTAAACATTTCTATCAGTAAAATGGTTGATTTTAATAAGATCGCTTTTTTTGTTCCTCTGCCAAGGATTTTTAAATGACCGTTATGGCAAAACACAAAGTCTCGGTTGTTTAAGCATTTATGGAAATTATAATTCGTATATGAACACAATGGACAATTTACCAGTTTTTTTCTTTTAATTTTGATCTCTTTGAATTTGGTTGGAATTGTAGGACGTTTGTTTAATATAGTTTAGGGACATGGTGGAATGCTAGAAGCAGTGATATTGTCACAGATTTAGTGATTTTGATAATTTTTTCAAGAATGAAAGCTGTATTTTCAGCTCAACCATCTCTCATCATGGTTTCTGAAAATGGTATAACATTTCGAAATCAATACAAGTGCCCTCACCACTCCTTTTATACACTTACTGAATAGCAAATAGGTCAGGTACTTTTTCCCTAAGCAGGTCATGTTGAACAATAGAAAATGTCTGTCATGCAGAGGCTGCGTAAACTAAGCAGATTTCCCTCCTGAAGTTTAGTAATTGATAAATCTACATATGCTAACACAACACCAGTGAATAAATACAAACGGAAATAAGAAATGTTTCAGTTAATATCAATAAACTGCCAACAAGAAGTGTTTGAAATGTAAAAAAACAGATCTGCCAGCTTTAGCTTTGAGGATCCCAAACAATTCCCTATAGTCCAAGCAGGCCTCAAATGGACTCAGAATGACTGGTAGTAATTTAGTCATATTCGAAAGTTATATGTCGCTTAGCTCTTTGGATGATGATTTATTTCCTTTGGATGAAAGGTTTATACACAATGAATCATTTTCTACTGAGATATCTCAAAAGGAAATTAAAAGCTCCAACATAGTTCATACTCGTCCACCTTCCAGTCTCTACTGCTGACACATCTCAACTGCTTTCATGCTACTGAACCAAACTATAAATAAACTGTATCATGTCTCAATACTTTATATATCAATGAGAGGGGCTGAGGTTAACCATGTGAGTCTAAGCATAGACTTTAATCTCACATGGTAAACCTAAAGTGGTGAGTTCAATTCTCGCCCTGGGTAATCGGAGTTTATTTAATAACGTAGTTCACTAAATAAAATCCTTAGTCCCACACTGGTTAGAAAAGGTGGTAACCTGTAGATAACCCATCCCAATTAGCCTTAGTAGCAAAAAGTGGACTTTAATAAATAATAACATTGAGAACGTTTTTATTAAATAAAATTATTAGTTTGAAATATCTTAACATAAACCATAAATATATACCTTTCCATCGTGCTCCTCCATCCCTCCAAAACGAAAATGATAAATAGATAAGTGGAATTAAATACGTTTCTGACAGACAATTATGCTTTTTTTCTAACACATATATCTGCAAATATGTGCTATCATATTTTTGATTCCACCGTGTATTTTTTTGTTTTTTCTTACTGAGACTGTCTTTTCTATTTTAGCTTCAGTTGGTCCAGCTATTGGCATAATAGCTGCTTCTTACGCTGGCTGTGATAAAGTACTTACATCAATGTTCTTCATTCTTGGAATGGGCACAATGGGAGCATTCATACCAAGTCTGAAAGTAAATGCTCTCGACCTCAGTCCAAACTATGCTGGAACTCTCATGGCAATGGTTGGAGGAATTGGAGCAATTTCAGGAATCTTCTCACCATATTTAGTTGGTGTAATAGCAAAAGATGTAAGATTTATTAAAACTATTATTTTTTACGTGTTATTCAACTTTATTCAAATTGAAAGCTGCCCAATTTACTTGAGTTGCCTATTATACCCATAGTGTGTTCTTCATTCACGACTATCATAAATTATGCATGAATGTGTAAATCAAACTAAATAATTAGATAACTTTTTTTATATTCACTAAAAAAAAAAAATATGCTTGTTTAAAAGAAGCACTTCAGAAAACCAAAGAAACAACATTTTCCATCTTGAACTTAATGTGGATTATTGCCATTGGATAGTTTAGAACAATTTCTTTGCCAGCCAACGATTTCATTCTCTTCTAAATATTATCTATTGTAACATGCAGTGAATTGGCATTTGTTGGATCAAATTTTTATCAAACTGGATATCCATTAACAAGAGCTACAGTAAATTTTGTATGAATGGGCAGAAATATAGAAAAGTTTAAAATATCCCCTCCGCTTGTTTTATTAAACCCATAAAGATGCCATTAAATATTAAATTAAGAAATATGCCATAAATCATTTTTACTATCCTTAAGCACATATATTACATAGTTCCTTATTTAGAGCACTCTGTCTTCTTTTATCCTTCTCTTTCCCTTTGCAATTTAAATTTTAATCTTTGATTTTATGAGATTCCCACTCATAAATAAAATAATAAAAATGAAATTTTATTTATTATAAAAACTAAATATCAATAATTATTATTCCAGAGCACTTTACTTCAATGGAGGATAGTATTTTGGATTGCAGTTGCGGTTCTAGTTGGAACTAATGCTGTATATCTTGTTTTCGGGTCTGCTGCAAGACAATGGTGGAATGACCCAAATACTTTGCGACAATATAATGCTGAAAGAACAGAAAAAAAGCAACCTACTATTGAAGATAGTGAAACTACTAAGAAATAAGCTGTGATAAGTTTTTTGCTTTAAGCATTATAAATTTGTATATAATATTTATTTTTAAACTATTTATTTGTATTATATCTTGTGAATATTAATACCTAATTTGAAGTGATTATTTTTTACTCGTTTTCCAATTTAAAATAAGTAGAAGTATGTATGTATTTAGAGATCAAATTAGTTTGCTTGATAATGATGTTTGTGTAATTTGGTTTAAATTATTAGATTAAGAATAATTATAATAATGGAAAAAAAGTAAGAGTTTCAGTGGGCTAAAAGATTAAATATCATTTAAAGCTGGAAATTAGAGAGTGCTTTCTATTAGTTGTTTGTTGAAATGGCTTATTCATCTACAATAATGGAAAAAAGTATTTCCACACCCCGTTTTTTCTTTAAATAATAAACTAAAAATTGAAAACTTCATTTGAGTTTACCCGATAATAAGTACAACTAAAACTTGTTAAATATTAGTAAACATTCAATTGAATGCCTTCATCATAATAAAAAATATATTTTAAAATAACATAAACACCAGGAAAAAAATTATTTGCACATTTTCTTTGTACATAAGTACAAAGGTCTATTTGTTTTATTTATTTTTTTTTTACTTCCTCCAGTATAATCCTGTTATTTTTTTTCCATATTCGAAAATATTTCAATCTTGTAAGATCTACATAATTTTAACTGCAAAATAATGCCCAAAACAAGATGTTATTGCACAATAACAAAACCGTATCTTGAAATATTTGATTTCTTGATTCCTCATTTTTCTAAAGTAAGATAGGTAATTGAGAGATATGAAGAATGAGGTTCATCTGCAAATAATCGAAACGTCAAAATTCTTCGATTTCAAGATCCATGATGTCAGTAATAATGAATTTGGTTATTTTTGTGTATATACATAATCATTTATTAGTTTTACATGCCAATAATATTTAAAAAATAAGTTTTGGTTTTGTGTCTCTCCTTCCCTTCGTCCTATCACTACTACTGGGTCTGGTGGGACATAGATTTTTCAGCGCTGAGTTAATGTTTGTTTGCACCATGGAAGTTATAAATATTTTTGTAAACTTCTCTTTACTTCTAGTTATATAATCTAGACTCCATGACGAGCAGTGTACATTTATTGAAGAGACCCTTTACTAATTTTTCTAATACTTCTCAGGTTGTACTCCTTTTTGGGCAAAATATATCACACCCTCTAGTTATTTTTCCATTAAAAATCCCAAAGCTTGCATGATTCATCTGAATCAAGAACTGTCACTTAACAGAGTTCATTGTATGTTTCTTAGACTGAAGAAAAAAGTATTCTTTGTGTTTAACTGGAAAATATATATATAATCCATATCCTTCATGATTTTTGAAATGTTCTACTATAAATTTAGTTTTTTTTTTCATGCTTTCCATGCAGAGCATCCCTCTAACGTGGGAATTTATTGAAATTTTGGGTGCTCCATCCTTTGGATAAATTATAAATTTAGTTTATAACATATACTTTGACATACATTTATTGATAACAAAAATGGAATTTTTGTTTTCAATCTTAAGTAGTAGTGCATTGAAATTTTATACTGAATGAATTCGGGATAGGAAACTGCAACGTTTGAGGGTTCATAGTGTTTCCTACATAATAATTTTGAACTGCAAATGAGCTTCCATTCTAGGTTCGGGTTTTGATTTGAAAATAATAAAAGAATATTTACATGCTAGTATCTAATCCAACTTATACCAGAGAATATGTAATCCTCTTCCCTCTATCCCTCTTCCAATGCCCAGTCAGTTTACGAAATACCAACTAGATTTTGGAAACTATCTTTTTTTATGAACCAGCACTATAATCATTTACATAGGAATAAATACATTAACATAGTAAACATTTTCAAACAATTTTAAGTATAATTACTCAAGAAATAAATATCATCCTAACAGTTTTTGTGCATCTTATAAATTCGATAATTCAAAAACAAATAAATTTTGAGAAATAATTAATAAGAATAATGTATATAATTATAGAAGTACATTTGAGAAACCTATTAAAATTAGTTGTATGGTTATATAAAGTAACTTAAAAAGTTCTTAGAAATGCACTTTCTATACCAAATTCAGGGTATTTGTCGAATTAAAAGAAATAAATGTTATATAAGACCAATTTCCAGTGATTTCACCCGATAAGTATTTTAGCACTGTAAATAAAGTTTAGTTTTTAATCAGAATTATGAATATCTTTAGATTTTCCAATAATAAGAATTACCTCAATTTTTATAAATTAATGTAAAAATGTAGATTTTACAAGTTTATACATATAATGAATAATGTAAATAGAAGTTACTATTGCGATAAAGTAATGAGATAGTTGTTAATTATTAGTTTCTCAGTGTCCATTGCATTCTAAAATAATGGTGTAAATTAATGATTTGCCGCTTAACAAAATATGATTAATTTAATACTAGTTTTATATATAATATATAGTGATCTCAAGGAGATTTTAAATCCTGCAAAGATTGTTAAATAAAATTAATTAGTTATCACATTAGTTTTCTTTTACTATTTAAGGTACTTTACAATAAAATTATTTTATGTATTATCCAAGTTTATGAGATTCATCCAAGCTCGCTCGGGATTGAGCCAATTGAGGAGCTTTCTGTGATGCCACCACAAATGAGGCGCATAGTGCATCAATAGACCAGTTATCAAGATTAATTTACTCCATTTGATAATATCAAAATTGTTAATAAGACAAAATGTATGTATATTATAAGCTTTGTAATAGGCATAATTATTATTATTGTAATTCCTGTTCCTGAAGCCTTTGGCTAGTGATTTTACTTTGTATGTTTTTATTTGCACCTGAGTCTTAACAGAGTGATATAAAACATGTACAGTGTTGAAATAAAATTTGCTTCAATTACATATGCATCTTGAACTTCACCTGTCTCCATTATTAAAGTATTCATGACTAGTGTTGTTATTTGATTTCGAAACAGAATAGATAAAAGGATGGTTGCTTAATTTCTTTTAGTTGTTAGGATCTGTTTTTAGCAAAATCCGTCTGAGCATAACTGCATGCTATTGTTTTTAGTGGGGAAGAAAAAAGATTTGAAAAAGCCCAAATCATTTTTTTTAAAAAAAAATCAAATGTTATGTTAGAAAAAAAAAAAAAAGTCAGTTTCGCTGGATCTTGTGAATATTAATACCTAATATGTAGTGATTTTTTTTTTACTTGTTTTCCAATTTCAAATAAGTAGAAGTATGTATGTATTTAGAGATCAAATTAGTTTGCTTGATAATGATATTTGTGTAATTTGGTTTAAATTATTAGATTAAGAATAATTATAAAATGAAAAAAAAGTAACAGGTTCAGGGGGCTAAAAGATAAAATATCATTTAAGCTGAAATTAGGGGGTGCTTTCTATTAGTTGTCTGTTGAAATGGCTTATTCATCTACAGTAAGGGAAAAAAGTCCGTCACGCAGGGGCTGCGTAAACTAAGCAGATTTCCCTTCGTGAAGTTTTAGAATAGCGAAATTTCAGAATAGAGAGCCGAACAGTTATGGGAATGGCCCAAACTAGCTCTTGACGGAAACTCACGACTAGAAGTTAGCCGAACTCATCTCAGAAGCTGAAAACAGAAAAATGCAAATATCTCGGTCAATAATCAAGATAAGGAATAAATGTATATACACTATTTATAGTAAATTAAATTTGCAATAAGATTTATTCTATATAAGTTTTCGATCGACATATAGTAATGGAGATATTTCGAATTTTCGAAAATCCTCCCCTCTAAACCCCCCCCCCCCTCCCACTGGTCCGATTTCAGCCATTAACGAACTTGATCTTTATTTTTACATAAAACGTTTAAATATCGAGTTTGGTAACGATCAAACGAAAATTGCGACCGCTAGAGCGTTAACAGACAAATATTTATATCTATATATATATAATTTTGAACGGACCTCATTTTCGTCATCTCCTGGGTAGGATTGATGGACATTTGAAGAAATTTTTCGAAACTCGCGTCATGAGTACGACCTCAATAGCTGATTTCCCTGAAGGGAAATCTGCTAAAAGTATTTCCACGCCCCGTTTTTCCTTTAAATAATAAACTAAAAATTGAAAACAATTCATTTGAGTTTGCCCAATAATAAGTACAACTAAAACTTGTTAAATATCAGTAAACATTCAATTGAATGCCTTCATCATAATAAAAAATATATTTTAAAATGACATAAACACCAGGAAAAAAGTATTTGCACACTTCCTTTGTACATAAGTACAAAGGTCTATTTGTTTTATTGCTTTTTTTTTACTTCGTACAGTATAATACTGTTAACAATTAAATAACTGCGTAATTAAGCGAATTTCTCAAGTGGTGGTGCAACTCACTATTGTTTTTTTTTTTACCATATATATTTTCTATTTCTAACTTAAAATCAGATGAGTACAAGTGGGCAGAAGGCTGAATCAAAGAAAATACGAATAACTCTTTTAATATATGAGTTACCAAGAAATGTATAGAGCAACAATTGTAGATCATCAATACCTCAACAAAATAGGTTCCATAAAGTTTTAATAATTAAAATTGAATAAGTAAAAAACTGCTGATAAGACAAGAGGGAGATGGGTTACTGATGGCAAAAAAACAAAAAAAGTACAAATAAGTCACTTAATACATGAGCTACCAAGAAATGGATAGAACAAGATATTTCTACAAAATTTTATAATCCGACTCATAATAAAGCAGATATTTAGAATTTCTGAAGCCTCTCTAAATCCACCTGTTCCTGGTCCGATTTTATCCATAAATGAATATGATCATTAGTGTTGAATGAAATGGTTTAATATTGAGTATAGTATTGATCACATAAACAGTTTCGAGTTAAGTCAGCAATGTCTTAATTTATGTTGTCATCACACTGCATTTTTACATTTATCTCACATAAAGTTCAATGAAATAAATATTAGATATTTAGGCATTGATGGTTCAAGGTAATATGACATAAGTAGGAGTGGGGGATAATAATCAAGATATTGAAGAAACATATACAGCCACATTCATAGAACATCAAATTTGCAATAAAATTGGAGTTTGGTAACAATTAAACCAAAATTGCGATCGTTAGGGCGGTAACAGACAAATATCATTTTGAACAGACCTCATTTTCGTCATCTACTCGTATGATCGATGGACATTAGAAGAAATTTGTCGAAAATCGCATCACGAGAACAACCTCAATAGCTGATTTCGGTACTTGTGTATTATCCACCACATTTTAGTTCCACGCTAGAATGCGCTACTGAAGTGCGACGCTAGCTCTCCCAGGCTAATGAGGTTATCTTTTGTCATAGTTGCGGTTGCTGTTTATTGTGCTGTTTAGAGTTTCTTAGTCCTTTAAAAATGCCTCTTTGGGATTTGCCAACGACTGAAGAAGACGCTGTTAAATATTTACATGAGAGGAATATTTTGGCTATCAGAAGAAAGTGTTCTAAATCACATTGTATGAAACTTTATAGTGGAAAAAAAAGTCTTTTTTGGATGTGTAATGTAAGAAAGTGTGGTGAGCAAGTCGGCGTTCGGATTGACACTTGGTTCGAAGGAAGTAAAATTCCATTTTGTAATGCATTGAAGTTCATTTACTCCTGGTGCGAAGAATTGACATCTGTCAATTTTTGCAAAAAACAACTCAAAATTTCCAATAAGACTGCTATTGATTGGAACAGTTACATGAGGGAGTTGTATCCTTAGATATGAAGAACAGTATTTCCACACATTTCCCGCCTAAATGTGAATAAAATGTTTTATTTTTAAAAATTGTGTTTTCTTTTATTTATCATTATAATCCCGTAGAAGGTTATAAAGTAAGTATAACCTCCCTTGCGGGCAATGAATCGTACTACTTAAAACAGTACCGCACTCTAGCGTGGAACTAAAATGTGGTGGATATAATACACAAGTACCCTGATTTCCTCTAAGGAACATTGTTCATTCTTATCCCTCCCAGTATTAAAATACCACAATTTTAAATAAACGCATAAATATAATGTGAACAATAAGAATGTTAGTAGAAGTGATGATACATAGCTTAAACAACCTCCTCCTTAGGATATTACCTTATATATATACTAGCTCAGATACCCGGCTTCGCCTGGGAATTCATTTGAGGCTGAATGGTGATGGTATTTTTTTGGCAAGGCTTTACTTTGCATAATATTTTGACATTTCCCCGTCCCAGTGTTTAGGGTTTATACCCGTCGTTTTTTTTTGTAAGACTTCACTGTCCTCCAAATTGTCATATTTCCCGTCTCCTGTGCATTATGCATAGATTTCAGCTATTAAGGACAAAATATTAACATAGATTTGAATTAATTTTTCCCGGTGAGGTACCTGGTAGTTCATATTGGACAGAATTGTTGATCATATCAATATTTCTACGTAAATTACTTTAGTTTTACTGTATATCTCGTTTATAATTTGGTATACGAAAAAAGTGTATATAACAAAAGTTACTTTAAATAACAAAATAAACAACTCTTGTTATGTTCAAATTTGACGAAAAACGAATAGAAATCGAAATACCGCTATTTTTAAATTCATTCCTCCCTTACAACCCCCACTCCGGCCCGTTCCTAGAAATGTTGGTGTAGCTTCTTATAATGAAAGCGTTAGTGCTAATACACATACCGAGTTTTATTTAGTTCGGTTGGGTCTTTTGTCCCAAATAAAATTGTTCACTTCCGCTTTATGTTTTAGCGTATATCTCGTTTATAATTCAGTATACGAAAAAAGTGTATATAACAAAAGTTACTCTAAATAACAAGATAAACAACTCTTGTTATGTTCAAATTTGACGAAAAAAGAATAGAAATCGAAATACCGCTATTTTTAAATTCAGGCCTTCCTTACAACCCCCACTTCTGCCCGTTCCTAGAAATGTTGGAGTAGCTTGTTATAATGAAAGCGTTAGTGCTAATACACATACCGAGTTTTATTTATTTCGGTTGGGTCTTTTGTCCCAAATAAAATTGTTCACTTCCGCTGTAGGTTTTAGCGTATATCTCGTTTATAAATCGGTATATGAAAAAAGTGTATATAACAAAAGTTACTCTAAATAACAAAAGAAACAACTTTTGTTATGTTCATATTTGACGAAAAACCAATAGGAAACGAAATATCGCTATTTTTAGTTTCAGGCCTCCCTTATAACCCCCACTCCTGTTCATCTCAGAGAATTTTAATATAGCCTAAAGTCTAAGTTGGGTTAGTACTAATATACATACCAAGTTTCATAAAATTCGGTTCAGCCGTTTATGCGTGAAAAGGTAACAAATAAACAAACAAACAGATACCAAAGAAACAAATTGCAGTTATGGTGTCTAGGACATGTGAAACGAAAAGTTATCGTGAAATTTCGCGAAAAAATCAATGTACAGACAGAGGTTACAATTTTATATATATACTAGCTCAGATACCCGGCTTCGCTCGGGAATTCATTTGAGGCTGAATGTTGATGGTATTTTTTTTGGCAAGGCTTTATTTTGCACAATATTTTGACATTTACCCGTCCCAGTGTTTAGGGTTAATACCCGTCGTTGCTGTGGATTTGTTAATAATAAAATTAATTTTTTATGTAAGACTTCACTGTCCTCCATATTGTCATATTTCCCGCTTCCTGTGCATTATGCATAGATTTGAATTATTAAGGACTAAATATTAACATACATTTGAATTAATTTTTCCAGGAGAGGTACCTGGTAGTTCATATTGAAAAGAATTCTTGTGCAAATTTATCTAAATAACAAAATAAACAACTTTTGTTATGTGCATATTTGCCGAAACTACAATAGGAAACGAAATATCACTATTATTAATTTCAGGCCTCCCTTATAAGCCCCACTCCTGCCTGTCCCTAGAAATAGTATGGTTTTTTATAAGGAAGGCGTTAGTGCTAATACACATACTGAGTGTTTTATTTAGTTCGGTTGAGTCTTTTGTGCCAAATAAAAGTTTTCACTTCCGCTATAATTTTTAGCGTATATCTCGTTTATAATTCGGTATACGAAAAAAGTGTACATAACAAAAGTTACTCTAAATAGCAAAATAGACAACTTTTGTTATGTTCATATTTGCCGATAAACCAATAGGAAACGAAATATCGCTATTTTTAATTTCTGGCTTCCCTTAAAACCCCCACTCCTGTTCGTCTCAGAGAAAATTAATATAGCCTATCTCTCAAGTTGGACCAGACTGCTCACGGTGTGCCAATTTAATTTAAAATCGGTTAAATAGTTTAGGAGTCCATCGCGGACAAACATCGTGACAGGAGATTTATATATATTAAGATATATATATATATATAGAAGATATATATATATATATATATATATATATATATATATATATACTAGCTAAGGTACCCGGCTTCGCACGGGAATTCATTTGAGCCGGAATGATGATGGTATTTTTTCGGCAAGACTTTACTTTGCACAATATTTTGATTCAGTGTTTAGGGATAGTACCCGTGGCTGGTTTGGAATAGAAAATGAAATATAGCGAATTTTATTTCAGGCCTCCCTTATAACCCCCACTCCCGTTATAACCTAAACATTTTAATATAGGTTATTACCATTTAAGATTTAATGCTAATTTATATATTCTGAGTTTTGTTGGAATCGGTTCAACCGTTGGTGTCCAATAAAATAGGTGACTCCCACTTTAGCTTTTAGTGTATATCTCGTTTATAATTTTTTATACAACAAAAGTGAATATAACAAAAGTTACTTTAAATAACAAACTAATCAACTTTTGTCATGTGAATATTTGCAGAAAAACCAATAGAAAACAAAATACTGCTATTCTTAATTTCAGGCCTCCCTCATAACCCCCACTTCTGCCCGTCCCTAGAAATGTTGGTATGGCTTATTATAATGAAGGCGCTATTGCTAATACACATACCGAGTTTTATTTAGTTCGGTTGAGTCTTTTGTGCCAAATAAAATTGTTCACTTCCGCTATAGATTTTAGTCTATATCTATCTATATATATATAAAATTGTAACCTCTGTCTGTACATTGATTTTTTTCGCGAAATTTCACGATAACTTTTCGTTTCACATGTCATAGACACCATATCTGCATTTTGTTTCTTTCGTGTATGCTGGTTTGTTTGTTACCTTTTCACGCATAAACGGCTGAACCGAATTTTATGAAACTTGGTATGTATATTACTACTAACCCAACTTAGACTTTAGGCTATATTAATTTTCTCTGAGACGAACAGGAGTGGGGGTTATAAGGGAAGCATGAAATTAAAAATAGCGATATTTCGATTTCCATTGGTTTTTCGGTACATATGCACATAACAAAAGTTGTTTATTTTGTTATTTAGAGTAACTTTTTTTATATACACTTTTGTCGTATACCGAAGTTTAAATGCGTTATACGCTAAAAATTATAGCGTGAGTCAACAATATTATTTGCCAAAAAAGACTCAACCGAACTAAATAAAACTCGGTATGTCAATTAGCAATAATTCTTTCATGATTATAAGTTATATTAAAATTTTTAGGTTCGAACGGGAGGGGGGTTAAAAGGGAGGCCTGAAATAAAAATTCACCATATTTACATGTATAAGAGACGGGAAATATAAAAATATCGAAGGCTGTGAAGCCTTATCGAACAAATAATTCTATTATTAGCAAATCCACAGCAAAGATGGGTATCAATCCTAAAAACTGGGACGGGTAAATGGGTAAATATTGTGCAATGTAAAGCCTGCTAAAAAATACCACTACCATTCAGCCTCAGATGAATTCCCGGGCGAAGCCGGGTATCTGAGCTAGTATATATATAAAATTGTAACCTCTGTCTGTACATTGATTTTTTTCGCGAAATTTCACGATAACTTTTCGTTTCACATGTCATAGACACCATAACTGCATTTTGTTTCTTTCGTGTCTGTTTGTTTGTTTGTTTGTTAATTTGTTTGTTTGTTTGTTTGTTTGTTTGTTACCTTTTCACGCATAAACGGCTGAACCGAATTTTATGAAACTTGGTATGTATTTTACTACTAGCCCAACTTAGACTTTAGGCTATATTAATATTCTCTAAGACGAACAGGAGTGGGGGTTATAAGGTAGGCCTAAAATTAAAAATAGCTATATTTCGTTTCCTATTGCTTTTTCAGCAAGTATGCACATAACAAAAGTTGTTTATTTTGTAATTTAGAGTAACTTTTGTTATATGCACTTTTGCCCTATACGGAAGTATAAATGAGTTATATGCTAAAAACTATAGCGGGAGTCCACAATTTTATTTGGCACAAAAGACTCAACCGAACTAAACCAAACTCGCTATGTGAATTAGTACTAACGATTTCCTTATAATAAGCCATACTAACATTTCTAGGGACGGGCAGGAGTGGGGGTTATAAGGGAGGCCTGAAATTAAAAATAGCGATATTTCGTTTCTTATTGCTTTTTCAGCAAATATGCACATAACAAAAGTTGTTTATTTTGTTTTTTAGAGTAACTATTGTTATATGCACTTTTGCCGTATACGGAAGCATGAATGAGTTATATGCTATAAACTATAGCGGGAGTCCACAATTTTATTTGGCACTAAAGACTCAACCGAATTAAAAAAAAACTCGGTATGTGAATTAGTACTAACGCCTTCATTATAATAATCTATACTAACATTTCTAGGGACGGGCAGGAGTGGGGGTTATAAGGAAGGCCTGAAATTAATAATAGTGATATTTCGTTTCCTAATGCATTTTTGGCAAATATGCACATAACAAAAGTTGTTTATTTTGTTATTTAGGGAAACTTTTTTTTATATACACTACCATCGTATACCGAAGTATAAAGGCGTTATACGCAAAAAATTATAGCGGGAGACAACAATTTTATTTGGCACAAAAGACTCCCCATTTGGCCTCTCTTATAACCCCCACTCCTGCCCGTCCCTAGAAATATTAGTATGGCTTATTATAAGGAAGGCGTTAGTGCTAATAAACATACTGAGTGTTTTATTTAGTTCGGTTGATTCTTTTGTGCCATATAAAATAGTTCACTTCCTCTATAGGTTTTAGCGTATATCTCGTTTATAACTCGGTATACGACAAAAGTGTATATAACAAAAGTTGCTCTAAATAACAAAATAAACAACTTTTGTTATGTGCATATTTACCTAAAAACCAATAGAAAACGAAATATCGCTGTTTTTAATTTCAGGCTTCCCTTATAACCCCCACTCCTGTTCGTCTCAGAGAAAATTAATATAGCCTAGTAAGTCTAAGTTGAGTTAGTAGTAATATACATACCAAGTTTCATAATATTCGGTTCAGCCGTTTAATCGTGAAAAGGTAACAAACAAACAAACAAACATACACGAAAGAAACAAAATGCAGATATGGTGTCTATGACATGTGAAACGAAAAGTTATCGTGAAATTTCACGAAAAAAATCAATGTACAGACAGAGGTTACAATTTTATATATATATAGACTAGCTCAGATACCCGGCTTCGCCCGGGAATTTATTTGAGGCTGAATGGTTATGGTATTTTTTTGGCAAAACTTTACTTTGCACAATATTTTGACATTTACCCGTCCCAGTGTTTAGGGTTAATATCCGTTGTTGGCATTTATTAATAATAAAATTAAATTTTTATGTCTTGACTGTCCTGCATATTGTCATATTTCCCGTCTCCTGAGCATTATGCATAGATCTGAATTATTAAGGAGAAAATATTGACATACATTTGAATTAATTTTTTCAGGTGAGGTACCTGGTAGTTCATATTGAAAAGAAGTGTTTAGCAAATTTCTCTAAATAACAAAATAAACAACTTTTGTTATGTGCATATTTGCCGAAACCCCAATAGGAAATCATTATTATTAATTTCAGGCCTCCCTTATAACCCCCACTCCTGCCCGTCCCTAGAAATGTTAGTATGGCATATTATAAGGAAATCGTTAGTATTAATTCACATAGCGAGTTTGGTTTAGTTCGGTTGAGTCTTTTGTGCCAAATAAAATTGTGGACTCCCGCTATAGTTTTTAGTATATAACTCATTTATACTTCCGTATACGGCAAAAGTGCATATAACAAAAGTTACTCTAAATAACAATATAAACAACTTTTGTTATGTGCATATTTGCTGAAAAAGCAATAGGAAACGAAATATCGCTATTTTTAATTTCAGGCCTCTCTTATAACCCCCACTCCTGCCCATCCCTAGGAATGTTAGTATGGCATATTATAAGGAAATCGTTAGTATTAATTCACATAGCGAGTTTGGTTTAGTTCGGTTGAGTCTTTTGTGCCAAAAAAAATTGTTCACTTCTGCTATAGGTTTTAGCGTATATCTCGTTTATAATTCGGTATACGAAAAAAGTGTATATAACAAAAGTGACTCTAAATAACAAAATAAACAACTTTTGTTATGACCACATTTGGCGCAAAACCAATAGGAAACGAAATATCGCTATTTTTAATTTCTGGCTTCCCTTATAACCCCCACTCCTGCCCGTCCCTAGAAATGTTGGCATGGCTTGTTATAACGAAAGCATTAGTGCTAATACACATACGGAGTTTTATTTAGTTTGGTTGATTCTTTTGTGCCATATGAAATAGTTCACTTCCTCTATAGGTTTTAGCGTATATCTCGTTTATAACTCGGTATACGACGAAAGTGTATATAACAAAAGTTACTCTAAATAACAAAATAAACAACTTTTGTTATGTGCATATTTGCCGAAAAACCAATAGGAATCGAAATATCGCTATTTTTAATTTCTGGCTTCCCTTATAACCCCCACTCCTGTTCGTCTCAGAGGATATTAATATAGCCTAAAGTCTAAGTTGGGTTAGTAGTAATATACATACCATGTTTCATAAAATTCGGTTCAGCCGTTTATGCGTGAAAAGGTAACAAACAAACAAACATACACCAAAGAAACAAAATGCAGTTATGGTGTCTATGACATGTGAAACGAAAAGTTATCGTGAAATTTCGCGAAAAAAATCAATGTACAGACAGAGGTTACAATTTTATATATATACTAGCTAAGGTACCCGGCGATGCCCGGGAAATCATTGCTGACTGACTAATGATTGTATTTTTATAGCAAGACTTCAATGTGTACAATTGCACTTCCCTCCACGATGTATTGTTTTTTCAAAACAGCCAATCCTTAAGTGTAACTTTCAGGGTTAATAAAATAGAAATTTTAGTTTTGAAGAATATATGAAAATTGGTTCCTAATTTATCCCTCACGACTTTTTGACTCACGGTTTTTGAATAATTCAAACCATAATCATGGGTAGCATTTATCACAATTAAATATCTTCTATAATGAACATATTTCCTGCCAAAAATCAAACCAAGCACATATAGTTTTAGCATAGTTTTATACATAAGATTATATTCGTATTAGTAAGCCTCAGTGGAAATCACTTCCCGTCGTGGCAGCATTCCACAGGAAATAACTAAACTCAATTACCTCCCGTCCATTTCCGCTCTCGCAGGAGCGTTATCATCATTGTTTTCCTTAGAATATTGATTCAGAATATTATTTTAATAATTTATCTCCCTGATGGAACTAAATAATAGATCCCTAAACATAATTTCATTTATGTTCAAAAAGCTAGATGAGGGGAAGAGAGCCCCCCTGCAACCTAGTAATACTTTAAACATTCATATCGAGTATATATTAAATACCAGAAATGCTCTTATAGTTTATATTCTATTGGAAATAAATAACAAAGTTATAGGGAAAATAAATAAATAAATGAGGAGGCGACGGAGATTTATAAGCTCACTAATCCGAATCATACTTGCAACTATCATATAAGACTAAAACATAACATATTTTGTTATAATATCCATTTATTAAAAACACTTAAATAAGCACTAATAAAATTATTCACTCCCGCTATGGATTTAGCGTATATGCCGTGTTAACTTCATTTACGGCAACAGTGAATACAACAAAAGTTACTTTAAATAACAAAAGTAAACAACTTTTGCTATGTGCACGTTAGCCGAAAAAAAAATAGAAAATGAAAATTGCGAATTTTTATCTCAGGCCTGTCTTATAACCCCCACTCCCGTTTGAACCTAAACATTTTAATGTAGCTTATAATCATGGAATAATTATGGCTAATTCGCGTAAGTTTTGTTAAATTCGATTTAATCGTTTGTGCTCAACAAAATTGTTGGCTTCAGCTTTAGTTTTTAACGCATATCTCGTTTATGTTATTCAGCAAAAGTGAATATAACCAAAGTTACTTTAAATAACAAAATAAACAACTTTTGTCATGTGCATATTTGCAGAAAAACCAGTAGAAAAAGAAATATCGCTATTTTTAATTTCAGGCCTCCCTAATAACCCCCACTTCTGCCTGTCCCTAGAAATATTGGTATTGCTTATGATAATTAAGGTGTCAGAGATAATACACATACCGAGTTTTATTTAGTTCGGTGGACTCTTTTGTGCCAAATAATATTCTTGACACCCGCTATAATTTTTAGCATATAACGCCTTTATAATTCGGTATTCGACGATAGTGTATATAACAAAAGTTTCTCTAAATAACAAAATAAACAACTTTTGTTATGTGCATATTTGCCGAAACACCAATAGGAAACGAAATATCACTATTTTTAATTTCAGACCTCCCTTATAACCCCCACTCCTGCCCGTCCCTAGAAATGTTAGTATGGCTTATTATAAGGGAATCGTTAGTATTAATTCACATAGCGAGTTTGGTTTAGTTCGGTTGAGTCTTTTGTGCCAAATAAAATTGTGGACTCCCGCTATAGTTTTTAGTATATAACTCATTTATACTTCCGTATACGGCAAAAGTGTATTTAACAAAAGTTACTCTAAATAATAAAATAAACAACT
The DNA here is from genome assembly GCA_019009955.1 of Riptortus pedestris. NCBI lineage: Eukaryota > Metazoa > Arthropoda > Insecta > Hemiptera > Alydidae > Riptortus > Riptortus pedestris. The sequence continues at coordinate 29,642,562 of CM032232.1, forward strand.
TTTGTTATGTGCATATTTGCTGAAAAAGCAATAGGAAACTAAATATCGCTATTTTTAATTTCTGGCCTCCCTTATAACCCCCACTCCTGCCCGTCCCTAGAAATGTTAGTATGGCTTATTATAAGGAAATCGTTAGTATTAATTCACATAGCGAGTTTGGTTTAGTTCGGTTGAGTCTTTTGTGTCAAATAAAATTGTGGACTCCCGCTATAGTTTTTAGCGTATAACTCATTTATACTTCCGTATACGGCAAAAGTACATATAACAAAAGTTACTCTACATTACAAAATAAATAACGTTTGTTATGTGTATATTTGCTGAAAAATCAATAGGAAACGAAATATCGCTATTTTTAATTTCAGGCCTTCCTTATAACCCCCACTCCTGTTCGTTTTAGAGAATATTAATATAGCCTAAAGTCTAAGTTGGGCTAGTAATAATATACATCCCAAGTTTCATAAAATTCGGTTCAGCCGTTTATGCGTGAAAAGGTAACAAACAAACAAACAAATAAACAAACAAACAAAAAAACAGACACGAAAGAAACAAAATGTAGTTATGGTGTCTATGACATGTGAAACGAAAAGTTATCGTGAAATTTCGCGAAAAAAATCAATGTACAGACAGAGGTTACAATTTTATATATATACTAGCTCAGATACCCGGCTTCGCCCGGGAATTCATTTGAGACTGAATGGTGATTGTATTTTTTAGCAGGCTTTACATTGCACAATATTTTGACATTTACCCGTCCCAGTGTTTAGGATTGATACCCGTCTTTCCCGTGGATTTGCTAATAATAGAATTATTTGTTCGATAAGGCTTCACAGTCTTCGATATTTTTATATTTCCCGTCTCTTATACATGTAAATGTGGTGAATTTTTATTTCAGGTCTCCCTTTTAACCCCCCTCCCGTTCGAACCTAAAAATTTTAATATAATTTATAATCATGGAAAAATTAATACTAATTGACATACCGAGTTTTGTTAAGTTCGGTCCAGCCGTTAGTGCCCGCTTTAACATATAACTCATTTATACTTAGGTATAAGACATAAGTGTATATAACAAAAGTTACTCCAAATAACAAAATAAACAACTTTTGTTATGTTTATATTTGCGGAAAAACCAATAGGAAACGAAATATCGCTATTTTTAATTTCAGGCTTCCCTTATAACCCACACTCCTGCCCGTCCATAGAAATGTTGGTATGGCTTATTATAATGTAGACCTCACTGCTAATACACATACCGAGTTTTATTTAGTTCGGTTGAGTCTTTTTTGGCAAATAATATTGTTGGCTCCCGCTATAATTTTTAGCGTATAACGCATTTATACTTAGGTATACGACAAAAGTGTATATAACATAAGTTACTCTAAATAAAAAAATAAACAACTTTTGCTATGTACATATTTACCGAAAAACCAATAGAAAACGAAATATCGCTATTTTTTATTCCAGGCTTCCCTTATAACCCCCACTCCTGTTCATCTCAGAGAAAATGAATATAGCCTAAAGTCTAAGTTGGGTTAGTAGTAATATACATACCAAGTTTCATAAAATTCGGTTCAGCTGTTTATGCGTGAAAAGGTAACAAACAAACAAACACGAAAGAAACAAAATGCAGATATGGTGTCTATGACATGTGAAACGAAAAGTTATCGTGAAATTTCGCGAAAAAAATCAATGTACAGACAGAGGTTACAATTTTATATATATACTAGCTCAGATACCCGGCTTCGCCCGGGAATTGATTTGAGGCTGAATAGTGATGGTATTTTTTTGGAAAGGCTTTAATTTGCACAATATTTTGACAATTACCCGTCCCAGTGTTTAGGGTTAATTCCCGTTGTTAGCATTTGTTAATAATAAAATTAATTTTTTATGTAAGTCTTCACTGTCCTCCAAATTGTCATATTTCCCGTAGACAAATAGACAATGAAATATCGCGAATTGTTATTTCAGGCCTCCCTTATAACCCCCACTCCCGTTCTAACCTAAACATTTTAATATAGCTTATAATCATGGAAGAATTAATGCTAATTGACATACCGAGTTTTTTAAAGTTCGGTTTACTCTTTAGCGCTCAATGAAATCGTTGACTCCCGTTTTAGTTTATAGAGTATATCTTGTTTATACTTTGTTAAAAGACAAAAATGAATATGACAAAAGTTACTCTAAATAAAAAAATAAACAACTTTTGTTATGTTCATATTTGCCGAAAATGCAATAGGAAACGAAATATCGCTATTTTTAATTTCAGGCTTCCTTTATAACCCCCACTCCTGCCCGTTCCTAGAAATGTTGGTGTAGCTTGTTATAATGAAAGCGTTAGTGCTAATACACATACCGAGTTTTATTTATTTCGGTTGGGTCTTTTGTCCCAAATAAAATTGTTCACTTCCGCTGTAGGTTTTAGCGTATATCTCGTTTATAAATCGGTATATGAAAAAAGTGTATATAACAAAAGTTACTCTAAATAACAAAATAAACAACTTTTGTTATGTTCATATTTGACTAAAAACCAATAGGAAACGAAGTATTGCTATTTTTAATTTCAGGCCCCCCTTATAACCCCCACTCCTGTTCATCTCAGAGAATTTTAATATAGCCTAAAGTCTAAGTTGGGTTAGTACTAATATACATACCAAGTTTCATAAAATTCGGTTCAGCCGTTTATGCGTGAAAAGGTAACAAACAAACAAACAGACACCAAAGAAACAAATTGCAGTTATGGTGTCTAGGACATGTGAAACGAAAAGTTATCGTGAAATTTCGCGAAAAAAATCAATGTACTGACAGAGGTTACAATTTTATATATATATAGATATAGATAGATAAATATTTTTTTAATTGTCACCAAACTGGGTATTTATGCGTTTTATGCATAAAGAAAGGTCAAGTTCGCTAACGGCTGAAATCGGCACAGTAGGGGTTTAGAGGGGGGAATTTTGACAATTCAAAATATCTCCCTTACTATATGTCGGATCGAAAAATTGTATATAACCAATCTTATTGCAAATATTTTATGAAAATGTTATTTGGTATTTAGTCCTCGAATGAAGTGATTCGAATAGCTTTTAGTTAATGTGACATGTGTAGGAGTGGGAGTTTACTGATAACTGGAAGCTAAAGCATGTTAATATCTCCGTTAATAATCAAGCCAACAGAAAATTATACATTACAACATGTATAAGAAATATTTAAAATTAGAGTGGTTCTATGCATTTTTCCGATCCGATGTATAATAACAGAGATATTTTGAATTTCAAAATCCTCCCTGATTCGCCCCCCCCTCCTTCCATTGGTCGGATTTCAGCCATTAGCGAACTAAATCTTTATTTTTACATACAACGTTTAAATACCCTGTTTGCGTAACGATAAAAAAAAATAAAAAATAAAATATTGTAACCACTAGAGCGTTTACAAGCATATATTTATAATTTTGTAAGGACCTAATTTTTGTCAGCTACTAATTAGGATCGATGGACATTTGAAAACATTTAACAAAAATCGCTTGATGTGTACATCGTTAATAGCTGAGTTCCTGTAAAAAACGTCCGTCACGCAGGGGCTGCGTAAACTAAGCAGATTTCCCACGGAAGGCTTAGATAACTTAGAACAGAAGAATCTAAATACTGGCAACACCACCGAAAAATTTCGAAAATCGCGTCATGAGTACGACTTCAATAGCTGATTTCCCTTGAGGGAAATCTGCTGAAAATCAGTTAATAAATAAATGTGGTTTCTTCATTTGAGTTTATTTACAAGTAGCATAGTAGTTTATTTTTAAATGGAAGGGTGTATTTTATAATTTATGTCATATTTTAGTTAGGTTCTTAAAATATAGATTTTAAAGTCCTTTCATATCTAAACTTAAAGCATATTTGGAGAAATATCGATTCAAATATACTTCCTAAACTTCGATGGATCGATGTCAAACTATCTCGATTTATTTTCTTATATAATCAACTAATGCTCCTGAAGTGACCTTATCCTTGGCTAGCCCTTATCAGTTTCATAAATAAGACCGCTAGGAGGTTGCTGTCCATTTATTGCTGGTGAATTATTGCCCAAACTTTAGTTAAAAATGGCTTTTCGCAGTTTACGTATTATTTGCCGATTAGGCTCAATGTCGAATAGTGTAACCGTATGCAGAACATTCGCTAGTAAGTAATATTACTGCATTATTTTTTTTTGTTCTCACCAATTTTTTCCTCAATATTTATTGAGCATTGTTTTTTATTATAAAAAATATAATATTTTGCAGATCTCCCCCCCCCACATTGTTTTCCCCATTTAATTTAATACAGCTAATTTGTAATTGCAAGAAAAATTGGTAAATCTCAACTTACTCATCATAGGTTTTGTGGTATCTTTCTGTTCATGTTTATGTGTAAGAGAGAAGTAGAGAAAAAAATAAGAAGCATGGCTATAACTGTATATTGATGACTGTGCAAAGTTGTCCCAGATGATTTTCTTTTTCTGAATAAAAAATATGTTTTTTTAACTACACCCAGAGGTCATTGTAATCATTTGTTCTTCATAAGTTCAAGGCAGTTCAAAATTATATTAAGATTATGTAATTTCATTACATATATTCAATGTACATCTGTAATAGCAATGGCATAGATCAACAAGTGGCTTATATTTTATTTAAATACTTGATTAGAGTAAAATACAGGAATAATATTAACAAATTATTAATTATTTAGATATGTAGATGAGAGAAATTGAAAACTGACAGATAGAAGAAAATAATAAAGGATATCATATGTCCCATTAAAAACTGAGCTGAATACTAAATCTTAATAAGCACATAGAATATGGCTAACTGGGGCGGGATATCTACAGATTACTACCCATTTCTAGCCAGGGTAGGACTAATGATTTTATTTAATGAGTTCATCGCTAAGTAAATTCCTATTGCCCAGCCGGTAATCATACTTGCCACTCTAGGTTTACCAAGCGAGATTAAGGCCAATGCTTTAAATCATATAGCTAACTTGAGCCACCTCATACACTGAATAAGAGACTTGACTAAATGTTATTTCTTATTAATTTCAATAAATAATTAACAAGTGGCTTGTGTTTGATTCGAGGAAAAATAGCAATAATATTAGCAAATTGTTGATTATCTAGATAAGTAGATGAGGGCGATTGAAGACTGAGTGGGAGAAGAAAATAATAAAGGATATTGTATTACCCCTTATAACCGAATAGAAAACTAAATTCACTGGTTTTATAAGCACACTGAATAAGTGGCTCGATTAAATGCTATTTCTTATTAACTTACCTCCTTAAGTACTCCTACATGAAGTGGATTATTTTTCTGCATGTATCTATGGACTTACACTTTCTTTAGTAAAAGGCGAAATATTTATGCGTTTTGAAGAGAGTCTATGGACTTGTATGTACCATATATTTGTATAATGGTGTTGCAGATTATTATCCAATACGAAAATTAAAGAAAATCATTTTATGGATTTGACTACCTCTAAACTCATTCTAGGTCTTAGCGTCATTGAGGGTTAAAGGCATCTACCGATTTTTGTTGATGATTTCATGCTGTCATCATTTAGAAAATTATATGTGTATAATAGGTTTTAGTATCAGTTGTGGTGACTGTTTATCGCATGGGCAATTTGGAGTGTTAACTATTTTGAATTTGTATAAATAACGATCAGTCCCCGCAATTGTTTTAAGGTTATAAACTATCCTAACCAAATGAATGTTAACACGATGATGACAAGACCATAGGTGAACTTTATTAATGGCTGATTATATATAACCTCACCAAAGAGGATATAAATTCTTTATTACAAAGAGATCCTATAAGATCTTCCCCAGAAGAATAATTCAGAATAAGTTCTGTCTTCAAATTGGACCCCTAGGCCAACCATCTCGACAGTATCCCTGAACTTTACATAGTGCGTTGTCAGTAGTCAAAGTCTTTTCATTTGATCAAAGCTGAGTGGTAAATGTTTGCTGACACTGTGCACCATTTCAAGCATATCTGCGTCTTCTTCAGTTTCTTTTAGAAAATTTTGGGAAAATGGATGTTTTTACCAGGAACATAAATAACGTTTAAATGATAACGAAGAAGTTTGAGCCGGAACTGTTGAAGGCTTGTAGAACCAATTTTACTAATATGTTTTGACATAATCGCTGACTGAGGCTTGTGATCACAATGAACATCAATAATGGGCAAACCATATATATATATACCAGTGGAACTTTCTGCAGCCAAAGAAAATATTGCAATAGCAAGCATCTCTTTTTGAGACTGGCTATAATTCAATTCTGATGGATTCATCTCTCTAGAAGTACATGCCACCAACTTCAGATTACCATTGTCTTCTTGAAAGAGGCAGAGACCATAACTGATCTTTATTAACGGCTGATTATACATTACCTCACCAAAGAGGATATAAATTTTTTATTACAAAGGGATCCTACAACAGCAATATCCTGTCAAATATTGGCTTGTAGTAATTTGTACTAGGTTTTTTAGTATTATATTTTTATAAATTATAGGAATGAATGAAAAAACAGGGTAACCTTTTTCTGTTGTAGGGTAAGGGGTATGTATTTGTGCATTAAATATAATCTTTGAGTTGCAATCAAAACTTCATACTTAAGGTATGATAGTATTCTAAAATTTCTGATTACATTAATACTAAGTTCAAGAGGAACTTAATTATTAATCATATTTCAAATTCGTATGGGTTTATTTCAGAAAAAGAATGTTCTCCAGCTTACTAGCAGGATCCCATTTTGTCATTCTGCTACTGAGATATGTGAATTTTATTTTAATGTAGAATTGTTTTATAACCTAAAAAAAAAAGATTCACTTTGAGAAATATTTAGTCTCTCTCAAAGGACCTAAATTGCTCAAAATTTTTATTCATGTGAAATAATAAAATTATATGTCTTAACGTAGTTAGTGTTGATGTTATTCAGATTTCACCAAAAAGGAAACCATTTTCAAAATGTTGTATAGGAGAGTTTTATGGAAATTATTTAGTGACGAAATTCATTAAATTTTTTTTTTTTTTTTTTTTTTTTGTTACAGTTATATGTGAATGTAATCTATTTCAATTATTGAACCATGAATTACTATTTAATGGTGTCCTCAAGCTAATGTCTTAAAGAAATATATTTTTATTAGTCTGAGCTTGTGCATTGTAGCTTTTCATATTTTAGATTTTTAATTATTGATTATTTTTATTAGGCGCTCAAACTTACCAAAATATCCTTATTGAAAAGAAAGGAGAAAAACAGAATGTAGGTCTTATTACATTGAATAGGCCGAAAGCATTGAATGCTCTTTGCGGACCTCTTGTTTCGGAAGTAATTGAAGCACTACAAGAATTCGATAAGGATGACAGCATTGCTGCTATTGTTTTAACTGGGAGTGAGAAGGCTTTCGCAGCAGGTATCATTAATTATCTTTTAATTATTTTTTATTTAATTAATTTTTGTGATATAACAGCGTATGAATGTCTTGGTCTTGTCTTATATTGACTGGAAGAAAGGGCACAATCTCTGTATTGATCCTCTCAGATCTTTCAGATTTTTTTTTACATTATTCATTGTGAAGGAAATGATTTGTGTAATAGAAACTTCACAATAAAAGAAAGAAATCTTTTATTGCCATAAAAAGTATATTTTTAGAGCTCCATAATATATGCACCACATTCTTCCATAAATTCAGTTATATTGCCGGTAAAGATAATGAAGACATTTAATTTTTTTTTTTGTTTTTTGTGCCTGCCTGTGCCAAATAAATTAGGCATCATTTATCAAATGTATAAATATAACTTTTATACTTGACTATTTAGTTGTTTTCATGAGACGTGATGCTAACTAAGTTTCAATTAAATTTTTTTTCTGACAAACACTGTGCGGCTGAGTTTACCTCAGTATATTATTTTCCGACTGTATCGCATTCTCAAAGGCTGATGAAGATATCTCTCGGAGACATATGGCATGTGCTGTTGCATTATCCAAATACTATTCTTTCACTTTTAGCATCTGTTTTTTAGCCAACTGTCTGTCACTATTTTGCTCCTCTAAATATAGTAGGAGTCAAACTGTATTGAAAAATTGTTTCATGTATCATCTGTATTTGTGTGCTAAGTTCGTCTTCTTCAATTTCTCTTTGCTCTTCATTTTTCCTAGTTGAACAAAAGTGAGTCACTCAGGGGCTGCATAAACTAAGCTGATTTCCGAAGTTCTGGAACGACGTACTAATAATGTCTTCTCACCATTTATTCTTTATTTCTAAGTCAAAACTCCATGAGTTGTAGTGTGGGCTTATTGCAGACAGACAGCAGGAAAGTACTAATAACTTGCTTAATATATGAGTTACGAGAACATGATGCTATTTTCGAAACATTTCCTCTAATGTCCATCGATCCTTCCGAGGAGAAGAAGAAAATGAGGTCCATTCAAAACTATATATATATATATATATATATATATATATATATATTTGTCGGTTACCACTCTAGTGGTTTCAATTTTTGTTTTATCATTGCCAAACTTGATATATAAGCATTTTATTTAAGAATAAAGATCTAGTTCATTAATGGCTAGAATTGGACCTATGGGAGGAGGGGGATTTTGAAAATTCAAAATATTTCTGTTATACATCCGATCGGAAAGCTACATTTTTGCGTAGCTTAAATATTAAGCATGTTATTTGGTATTTATTTACTTATTTACTTTAAAAATAGAAAATATATTAGGAGAAATGGAAGTGTGTTTTGCCAGCACTTGGGAAATCCATTTAGTTCACCCAGCACATGCGGGACGGACTTCTTTTTAATCTTTTCTGAAAAATTGATTCTACCTGATCAATTAATATAGTCTTCTGTCATATCTAAATACATTACCACTGTATGTAAATATACTCTGTGGTAAGGAAAATTGCTAGACTTAGCATCTGTCTTGGAGCTCTTAATCTGATTAGAATATTCATTTTACTGTGAGCAGATAAGATAAGCAACATTTTTCTTACACACGTGTTGACTTTTATCTTGTGTGTATGGGACACCTGCACATTTCATCAGCATTATATTTTGCTAATTATCAATAATCCATGTTATATTATCAGGTGTGAATCGAGGTCAAACTTGCATTTAATGATGGGCGATTCATAACACCTTTTTTTACCCAAAAGCTCAAATTAATGCACACGGAATAAGCCAACTCTACGAGATCACTGGAATAATTGATCGACTTTTGCCTTGTCAAATATGTTTTGGGCTTGCAAAAAGAGCACTAAAATTTAAATATCAGAGTCATAGGAACTCTGGTATGGTATTAATGGTAGAAAACATTTCTTCAAAAGCGTGTTGCATCCTGTAGATCGAAAACACTCATTCAATTTCTTTTGAATCGACAATTCTTTTACGCCCTTTGTGGGTTGCATCCGATGCATCGTGGTCGATAACACTCATTCAATTCATTTTGAATCAAAATTTCTTTTACATGACTTGCGTCTGAAGCATCAAAAACACTCATTCAAACATGCCATTCTTTTAGCCCAACAATCGATTCTTTTATTCTTACAATCCATTCATTCATGAAGGTTTACATCCTGCCCACCACTAAGTTGCATGGTATGAAGAAGGATTACATCTCATATGTTGGTGGGAGTTATTGTATTTGAATGTGGTTTCTTTGTTTGGTCTTATTCTATGCTTAGATCTTGTAATCTTCCCGGGCTATTATTGGCACAGCTGATTTGGACTAAGGCTGTATTTTCTTTTACCAAATTTAATAAATACATATATTTTTAATTGAGCAAGAGGACAATGAGTAAACTGCCGAAATGTTTCTATCATTAATTAGTTTTCTTCATCATAACCGACTGGCTTAGGGCTTGATGGGATTATGAAGAAAAATGTAAACAGTATCAAATCGGATAGACATATGACACCTTCTAACAAATTCTTTACTCAGCATGTTAATTAATAGAAAATATTTACCCTTCCCAAAGAAGAATACTGTTGTGAAATCTGTTGTGGTGATCACATGACCTTGTGCTGCTTTTAAATTAAATAAAAAACTGTTTTCCTACACTATTATAATTCCTTCAATTTGAATGTGATTTAATATATCTTAATCCCAATGTATCCTTTTGAAAAATATTGTAAAGCATAATTAATAGATATTGAAATAATAAGCAAAAAAAAGGTTTTATATTCCCCATATCTCAAATACTTACGCAGAAATTTGGAACACCCTCTCTAAACTACCCTTCTGTCATACCAGACTTGAAATTTAAGTTGGGCTTAAAATTGGTGCGCATAGTTATGCTGTACTGAGTAAGGCTCCCAGACATCTGATTATGCTTGAGGGCAAAGCTTATTTGCCATTTACAAAAATGAGAATTATCGTTTTACAAGAAGTGAGAATCCATCATTGTCTTATTTTTTTGTTATGTAGAAGATTACATAATTCAATGGGGTTGTGAAAACCTATTTGAATTTTATATATACTATTTAAAAATATTGAGGAAGAGGAAGTCTACATTTTATACTTTTCCCGTGGCTCTTGGGAAACTTTTGACCTTCAACATGGCTTAGTTATCAGAATATTCACTAACGGTTCACATAAGATTTTCAATATACTTCGCATTGTTTTCTCACTCATTTTTTTTATATAATAAACATTTTCCAAAAATACAGATTTATTTATGACTACTTTTTTCCTGAGATAAATAGTATCATATTTTTTTTAATTTTATTTATTTTGAAAATATTGTAAAAGTTTTAATTAGTTTCAATTTTGAAATGTAAACCTAAAGAATTTCAGAATTATTTTCAAGTGACATCTATTGGACTTGTCAATTATAGTAATACATTATGACTCAAGTATTTTCCAAATTGAGGGCTCTGTTATGACCTTAAAGTTTGCTATTAAAATTGGTTCATAGATTATTTGCCTCATAAGGTAATAATGCGTAGAGTATACTTAACTGGCCAAAAATATTGTTATTATCACCTTGAATATATATATATATATATATATATATATATATATATATATATAAAGATATTTATATAGTCTTGAAAATAATATTTATTAATTTATATGTGCTGTTAATTATTGTAATCCAGTACTCTTACTCCTAATTTTATCTGCTCATAATTAAACTAATAATAATTTGTGAATATTATGGATACTCTTTTATTATAATTTATAATTAAATATTTTAGGTGCTGACATAAAGGAAATGATGAACAATTCCTATTCTCATAACCATAAACATGGCTTCATTGAAAATTGGTCTTACATTACTAAGTGTAAAAAACCTCTTATAGCTGCTGTCAATGGTTATGCCGTAAGTAATATGATTTTAAAAAGATTTTTATTTTGATAGTATTATGTAATTTTTTTTAGCAAATAAGTGTATGTGGAATGATATTGGACAGATTGAAAAACTTATTTTTAATAGTAAAAATAATATTTTTGGGAACAAATGGTCCAAGTTTTGTTTATGCTATACAATGGTTGGTGGCATTTCCAAGTGATTTGTCCAATATCTTTATATAGCGATGAAATCTTCCTGTCTAATGCGGGGTTGTAATTATTGTAGAATATATTTTTGTTTCTCTATATGTATTTGCAAAATTAGTATCCTTTTGATTGTCAATATGTATATATATTCCTTGGCCGCTATTTTATTGTCAGTCTTATTATTATAGAAATGATTAATTTTTGTTTGAACTAATACTATATAGACCTCTTAGGGATAGTAGATATATTTTTATTTTGTAACGAATCGATATTAGTCAGCTGAATTGACCTGGCATGCTTTGTAAGCCATTCTCTGACTGACACTGCTCGTGGAAGGACCTATAGAAAGATGTAGCCGTTAGTTTAGTTGCCTTTTTGTAGTAGAAGAATCATTTGAAGTTTTCAGTCTTTTGTTGACCTTCCACCATAGGTTAGTTAAAGTATACCATTCTTAATATTTAGCCTTTTCATTCAGCATTAAAGATCATATTCATGAACGGCTGAAATCAGATCAGGAATAGCGGGAGTTGAATTTAAAAATTCAAAATATCTGTTATTATGAGTCAAATCTAAAAAAATTTTATAGAACCACTCTTGTTAAACCATTAATGCTCTACTATTGCTGTTCTATACATTTTCTCGTAACTCAAATATTAAAATGAGTTATTCATACTTTCTTGTTTTCAGCTTTTAGTAAACCCCCAATTCTAATAATCGCATCTTCTCTTAGAAATAGAGAATATATGGTGAGATGAGATCACCAGTGCATTATTTAGTGTGTGGGAAATCTTCTTAGTTTACACAGCCTATTTTATAAGAAGCGTTTAAAAGTACTAGATTTCTAATGCAGTACGACTCATGGGGAAGAAAAATGTCATGATGAATACTCCCAATTAAGTGCCATAAATAAAATTTCCAATATAGGTATTGTTACGTTTATTACAAAAATAGTAATCGTTGTTTATTAGAGTTCTTTTGGATTGGAAAATTAAACACAAGCTTTATCACTGCACATTTTATTTGACGAGGTACAACATACTTGGTAAATAATTCTTAACTATTACTCACAGTATGCACTGATAAATTTACTCTTCTTCTTATTTGCACAGTACAATAACTCACGATTGAGAGAACAAACTAAACTCTTGGGGCGAGCTGGGCCGCCTTTATAGGTCGGTAGCTAACATCAAAGTGAAGGCCGAGAATGGGCTAGACGGTGTAGTCAAGACACTTCCGATGTCAGTGGTCCTTCCATGGTGGTCGATTCCTTTTATTTATTTTTTTCTTCTTAAATATGTGATTAACTCTGTTTAGTTTTTCATGTAAGTAGTTTTCGCAACAGTATTTTAAAGAGGAATGTGGGTGGTAGTAGTTCAGTGTGTTGGACCTTCTTTTACTTAAACTTGTATTGTTATGGGCTGATTTTATTTTTTTATTTTTCATTTCACAGAGACTTTTTATGATATATGTATATATATATATATATATATATATATATATATATATATATATATATATTTTTATTTTTTAAACTATAGCTTGGTGGTGGATGTGAACTTGCAATGATGTGTGACATAATATACGCTGGGGATACAGCTAAATTTGGCCAGCCTGAAATTACGATTGGTACCATCCCTGGTGGTGGTGGAACTCAGAGAATAGCCAGGAGCTGTGGGAAGAGTAAAGCAATGGAAATTTGTCTGACTGGAGATCAATTTACTGCTCAAGAAGCTGAAAAAATGGGTACTTCTAATTATTTTTTTTTCTCTCTTCTTCCTTTATAGGTATTAATATTAGTATTATTTTACTTTATAACCTATAGTGGAAGATAAATAATTATTTATAAAGACAAGATTTGCATAAATAATAAAACATGAATTATACCGGGTGTAGCAGCATAACTTCATTTTTTCAAGGAAAACCATGCTCTTTATAATTATTTTATATGGTTTTAATACGCCACAAATGGTGTATTAAAACTTAATAAATTAATAGTATAAATTACTTATGTTTATGTTATAACCTTTTGATCATTTTAATATCACTCATGCTTTTGTAATTTTGATATTCTGAAGTATTGGCTTTTAATAATACTCTTAAGACTTCTTCTTTTAATTTCAGGCCTAGTAAGCAAAGTTTTTCCTGCCAATCAGACAGTCGCAGAAGCCATTAAGCTCGGTGAAAAAATTGGTAGGCATTCGCCATTGATCACTAAACTTTGCAAGGAAGCTGTGAATGTTGGTAAGTTGGTTTGAAGCTTGTTGTTACCTAGTTTTTATTTTGTTAGCTGTTGCATTATAAATTTGATTTAATTAATTGTTTTTTATATGTTTAGCTTTTGAAACTTCTCTTCAAGAGGGCTTACGTTTTGAGAAATCTTATTTCTGGGGAACTTTTGCGACTGTAAGTTACTCTTCACTATAACTATTTATGTAATATATATTTTTTCTTATAAGTCTAATTAACCCTCCAGCCGCGGGCCGATTTTTATTTTTTCTGTCAAATTTCATGGTAAACCTTTTTTCAAATTCCCATGGTAAACGTCTTGATGGTAAATAAACGTTTCCCACTGACTACATTCAAACAAATTACGTGAGACACGGATATAGCGTGGCCTGCAAAAAAAAACAACAAATAAGCAGAACGCTATTTCCACGTCGCCCGTGGTTGGAGGGTTAATAATTGGATGGCATTTACTTTTTGTGTTTAATTATTCATTAGAATAGTGTTTCTGAATTACTTTTCTCAATGAAACATTAGATCTACCTTATTTGATAACCATAAGTAGTATAAAATTAATATAATTATTTTATGTTCAAGTGCCTTTGAAAAAGACGCTTAATGTTTTGACATTTGCCCATCGGTCACAATACTTATATATAATTTTAATGAACAGACAAATTTCTGAAATTTAGCAAGCATTTGTGTATTGCAATTCTTGAATTTTCTTAATATTTCTTCTTATTTTTTCCCCTGTCACTTTTTGAAAATTTCAACTTATTACATCATAAGTTTATTGAGGTAAACATATTTACTTATTTCTTTAAGTTATTAATAATTTGAAGTTGGAAATTAAATGCTTTTAAATGTTTCTTAACATTGTAAGAATTTATTTTAACAAAATAAATTGAAATGTGAATGAATTATTGGTGGAAATAATCAATATATTTTACAATTTAAATATAATAATAATTACCTTCCTTGTTTATAACCTGCACTTGTTTATAACTGCACTACTTCACAATCATCACTAGTTGTTTTATAACTATGCTTATAACCTTTCACAACCATGCTTATAACCTTCCAACAACATACCATAATCTTCACAACATCCTAATTTTGTTCATATTCTGGTTAGATATGATCATGTATTACACGATTACAGAAAAAATTTAATATTACACTCGTGACGAAAATAGAATTTACAACTCTCGTGAAATTACCACACTCGCTTCGCTCGTGTGGGTAAACGTTTCACTCGAGTTGTAAAATGATCTACTTTCGTCACTTGTATAATAAATAACTATTTTACGTTAGGATACTCTTCTGGCCAAACCCATTCAATATTAACCTGAATAATAAACAAATATTTATTGAAAAGATTGAATATTATAAGTGGTGAAGACTTCTACTTTACTTCACATTAAATTGCCTATACTTTACAGTATTTTTAGGCGAAATAAATCAAAATTTTAAAATTGTAAATAATGAATAAAAAGTAGACTTCCTCATTATATTTTTTAGAGTACTGAAGTGTTTTCAGCAGTGCTGAATGTTTTCTAAATGAACTTTAGCAGACAGGCTTGGCACCGATAGTGCTTTCATTTTCGAAATATCTGTTATATTTTTCTCATCTATTTATTTTTTCAGCTATCTTCTTGAATTTCAGGTGTTAAAGGTTGATAATTTATTTGTATTCCCTCTTGCTATGAACTTACGATATCTTGGTTCCCTCTCCCCTATTGTATCTTTCTTAGAAACGTATAAAAATATTAGTTTTTCAAAATTATTAGATGTAAAGTACTATTTATATATTCTGACAATTTATTTTCCAGGCTGATCAAAAGGAAGGTATGGCAGCTTTTGCTGGAAAGAGGAAGCCAAACTTTAAGAATGAATAATCCCTATTCAGCAATGGATTCCAAAATGTAAGGCTTGATATCAATATTTTGTTCTCTTGAATGTTTGTTTATAGTTCCTCTTAAAATCTTTTTGAAACTATTATTTTACAAGATTACATTTTTTTTTAGTTCTCACTTTTGCTGTAATTAATGATTAGTAATATTTTTTTTAAATTTTCAGTGTGCCTTCCTGTGTGAATTTGTCTGGAGGTGCTGGTGCTATTCATTTTAGAACAAGACTAAGAGATACATTCTAAAATTAGAAAGACTGTTATAGACTTAAATTAATATTTCACTTATCAAGCTGAACTGTCACTTCAGACATTCCTCTAAAATGCCACCACAAAACATATAAAATGGATGCCCGGAACTGACCTTTCAGCTCCAATGTTCTGTTTTTTCCCTTCGCAATTGTGAATGATGCATTAAATTTGGGTAATAACAATAAGTTGTAATTTAAAAATCAGTTTTATCAGTCATTGCTGATGATGCCATTTTCAAAAAAAAAAAAGAAATGTTTGTTTACATAATTATAAGTAAAAGTCAATTTTAACCTGTTAAGTTTAAATATTTACTAAATGTTGTATTTTTATAACTTCAAATATATAGGTAATTTTCTGATTTTTTTTTATTTTTTATTCCTTTCTCTTATTTTTCTATTTCTCATTTTTTCTGATTCCACCGTGTTCCAATATGATTACATTATGCAAGTTGTTTGTGGAATACATGTAAACAATGTAAATTAAATATTGGTAAGGAGGGTATAAAGCCCTTTTGATAAATGAAATGAGAAAGCTAATGCACATGTGTGAAGAATAAGTATTTTAGTTTTTATGACATTTAAATATCTGTTTGATATAAACTGGGTTTTAATAACTTATTAGTAAATATGATTTAATTTGATATTTGTTGTGATTATTGATAAAAAAAAAATCCCTTTCTTAATTCCTTTGTAAGTGGTTTGGTTCAAGAAATTATTATTTTTCAGTTTCCGCTGTGGGGTTTTATTAGCAGATTTCCCTTGAGGGAAATCAGCTATAAAGGTCGTACACATGACACGATTTTCGAAAAACTTCTTCAAATGTCCATCGATCCTACCCTGGAGATGACGAAAATGAGGTCCGTTCAAAACTATATATATAGACACACACACATGTGTGTGTGTATATATATATATATTTATATATATGTTACTGTAAAACCCCGGAGTGTGGTAAATCCTAAGATTTACTGGTAAATCTTAGGATTTACCAGAAGCGTTGGTAAATGTCCGATTTTATCTTTCAAATCGGACTTTAGCCAGCAAATCTTAGGATTTCCCAAGAAGCTCGGTAAAAGCTAGAATTATCTCAATCAGGATGCGTCTTTCGGACTTTTACCAACAGATTTTAGTAAATTCTAACATTTCCCAGTGTCTGTTGGTAAAAATTTGAATAAAGGTTATTTGAAATGAAAATTTTAGAATAAGTTTTATAATTATTTGTTACAGCAAGGGAGAGAACTATGGCACTTTGAATTGCACTTTATATTAGCTAACTTGCACAAACATTTCTTATTTGAACATATTTTTAAGCAGTTGCATTTTTTAAACCCTGGCCACCAACCAATGACTGTTGACGAACTGCGGTGCAAAGACTTATCTCATCTCTTCATCGGGCACTTCATCAGGAGACATGAAATTCTTGGTGCAAATTATAAACTGAATCCGTGAATATAATGTATTCAATTTTCCTGAAGATATTCCGAGTTGGTAGAAACCATCTTCTTTTTGACGATCACTGCAATCATGCTTTTGGGGTCAATTTTAGATTGGTTGACAACAGGAATTTCGAGCCTCACGTTCTGGCCATCTTCGGGATCTGGGAATTTTCTTTTCGTCGTATTTTTCCATTTTCTTGGCCTGTGATTCAAGACCTTCCCTTGCTGCTTCGGGAATTTTTTTTAAATTTAGGTCACATCTTCCGTTCGGTGGCAGATAACTTATTATTGGCACTGTCTTGCTGAAGTTTGCCACCATCAGGATGTTTTTCTTCCCTTTTTTGTCATATCTTCCTCAAGAGCCAACGTTTGAACCTCATCTTGTTTGGAAGCTGTTCCACAGACGCGAGATTGGTTGTCATATCACGAGGGAGTTTCGAGGTTGCCAAACCCATTTTCTTGAGGACTCCAAACATGTCTTCATAGGGAGAGCATTTGATTCCTTCGCAGTAGGCTCTCTTTTTCATGGCCTCAATAAACCTAATCCCCTCAGACCACTTTGAAGTATCATAGGTTTCCATCCATTCCCCTTCACTGGACATTTTCCAATGAGCCTTGGGAAATCCGCACATTTACCAAACAGCATTGGTAAAAGTATGAAATCTCACTTTTACTTAATGTTTTTTGGGCATTTACCAAGCCAGGTGGTAAATCCAGGGATTGGCAAACTGCCAAGTGTAAAAGCTCGAATTTCATCTAGATTTCGGACTTTAACCAGTGCTCTTGATAAATCCTGGCATTCACCACACTTCGGGGTTTTACAGTAACACACACACATATATATATATATATATATATATATATATATATATAAATATAGATATATATATATATTTGCCTGTTAACACTCAAGCGGTTGCAATTTTTGTTTAATCGTCACCAAACTCGGTATTTAATCATTTTATGTAAAAATCGATACAATACGTCGGATCGAAAAATTGTATCGAACCAGTCTTATTGCAAATTAAATTTACTATAAATATTGTTATATACATTTATTCTCTATCTTGAATGTTAACCGAGATATTTGCATTTTTATTAAGTGTAACTGACGAGGTATGTTACCCGCCAAAAACTAGTTCAGCTGTTTCCGTACCTGTCCGGCAGTCGTATGGAGATTTCTCTATTGTATAACTTTACGTGAGAAATCTGCTTAGTTTACGCAGCCCCTGCGTGACGGACTTTTTACAGCCAGCTAGTTAGTTATAGGAGTAAGAATATCATTTAAAACAATAATTGCAGAAATTATACTAATCCTTCATGGAAGAGTGTTAAATAAAATTTGTTAAAAATTTACACGAGACTCGTGTAAGTTAATGTCTTAATACACTAGGCTAACCTAGACTTGATTGCCATAGAAGGGCAACATGAATAGGGGAAATAAGAGTTTATCAGTGATGAACTTGAATAAAATTCTTGTTAGAAAAGTATGATAACCTGAAGATAGCCAATCCTGATTAGCCATAGTAACATAATGTAGACGGTAACATATAATAGAAAAAGTTTAAGTATAAATATTTATTTAACTATATAATACAATTTTTCACATTCAGTATTATTCCATATGTATATACAAAGGATTTAATAATAAATATCACACAATTTTTACAAAACAGGATATCTTAACCTAAATTTGTATAAATATTAACAAAATGTGATGGATGAATTGCATCTTTAAGGACAAAAAAAAATCATTCTATAAGTTAATATGTTGGCTTAAGACTATTTAATTAAGTACTGGCAATGAATAATCACTAATGTTGTAGTTTTTGCAATACTTCTAGTTTATTTTGTTAAATTATTGTGAATTATCGCTGGATTCGAAAGTTATTATGCTAATATCAGTATAATTTATTTATAGATAGCCTTTAAGCAGAACAGTTCCTATTTTTTTCATATTCTTTTTTTTTTTTTTTTTAAATATGCTTAAAAATAATAATTCAGTCAGTCAAATTTATATCTAATATGCATTTTTTTTGTATATTAATATACTAAGGTATTGGTGGAAAATTACACATAAAATGTGTTAAATACAATGCTAAGAAGTAAACTTAAGGAAATATTACACTTACGCATAATTAGAAATAAAATCAAACTAATGTTTTGTACAAAAAAAGATACTAATGGCAAGAATATTACACACGCACTATTCACATTCAACACTCATTAACAATCAAAATACATTTTTATCTATTTTACTAATGGTAGATAATAATTCAGACAATAATAAAATTAGTCTGTATCACATCCCGTTTTAGTATTCAATGCATATTTTGCACCAAAAGACACATTTTGAAGATCTACCCACTTTTAATGAGACTTCATTTTTTTTTTTTTTTTTTTTTTTCATTAATCGAATAATTATCGGTAAGTATCTGGCAGTTTTAGAGCTAGGAGTTGTTTGTGGAGCCTTTGACGACAGAAGTGGTAGAATTCCACTTCCCTAGTAAAATTTCTTCGGACTATTTCTTTAACTTCTTCACTGACTGGCGGTTTGAATGAATTTCGATTAATCTTCTTGAAACGATCCAGTTCTTCTGAAAAAAAAATGCAATTACTTTTTCAGTTTTTTTATTTTTGTATTATATATATTTTATGTTTTGTTGTATATGCTTCAGCTCTGTTTTCCTAGATTTCCTCGTTTTAAAATAATTTCAATTGTAATTAGAAACCATGAATTTTAACTGTAAGGACTAGTTGGCAATGGTACTTTCTTGTCCAAAAGTTTTGTAATTGTTAAAATTTTTGGTTTTAAAATTTCAATGGAATTATATGTTTTGACCCTTTCTGAAACCATTTTGACCAGTTTCAGAATGATGTGTGAACATATCATTCGTAACTCAAGAACAGCTTGCTTTAGAATGTAGAAGTGTTATATTTGGGGTTGTTGTAATGCGTAGTTATGCATGTCCCTATTTGTTCTGAATTGACTAAGGGAAGGGGGGTTAAAATATATAAAATAAATCCAATTTCTGCTTATGAGACACAAAAAGTTTGTAATAAGACTTTTTTTGCTTATCATAAAACAAAACAAAAAATGTTGTTCTATGACATATTTCAATCCGATGCTTAAGAACAAAGATATTTTCAAATAAAATATTTTTTATGTAATGCAACCTTTTTTTTTTTTTTTATTTTATTTAATACAAGAACTAGGAAGTCATTATCAAATTTTTATATTGGTTTTAGGTTGTCCCACCTTTTACAATCTGAATTATTTTAAATTTATAACATTAAATTCATTTTAAATTAATGGTCATGAATGAGTAAGATATTTTTGTTTATTTAATTAATTCCCATAAATTATATGCAATTATGACAGGAGAGGTTTAATCTGTGAACTTTAGAAGACTTTGTGAGAATTCCCAAGATCTGAGATAACTGTCATTTAGATTAAGATTATTTTGGATTGACCTAACAGAGAAAGTAAAGTGGTATAGAATAAATTGAATGTTTGAAAATCTTAATTAACTCTATTTTAAAAATGTTGTTTAAATAATTATAAATCCATTTTTCCAATAAACAAGCAATATGATAAACTATAGAATATTGAATGAAAGTTAAATTAATTTATATTAATAATAATCTATAATATATTAAGTTTTAAATTGACTTATTAGTAATAAATTAAAATCATTTAAAATAGTTTAGGTTTAACAACAGCTTTAATAAAATGTAAATATATAGTAATTTCAAAATATCAATAATTTTATTAAGTTAATTTTAATCGTCTTCCTTATACTACTATTGTTACCATTTTTTTGTAACCATTGCTATAACATCGATGACTGCTATTGAATAAATTAGTATCAGCATAAAAAATTGTTTTTATATGCTGCTTATTGGATTATACTTTTATTTCCAATGAGAAGAAAATATCATATATAACCAAATTGTTATTACTAATAAATTAATTTTAAATAGAAACAAAAATATACAGCTCTTTGCGCCTCCATTCAAACACACGTGTATAAATATATTAGAATTTTTGTTTACCATTATATATTTTTGTTGCTCCTCTGAAAAATCTCGGTATATAATGCTCCAGAACTGTGAGAGTAGAATTTAAATCCTCAAGTACACCAACGACTGCATAATGTCTTTCAACTGCTCTCTTTGCACGCTGAAGAGCCCCTACTGTATTGAATGGTCTGGAAAAAAAAAAACAATTAATTTTATTTAAACAATATTAGAGAAGTTTGTGAAAACAGAATTTTACTTTTTACTATGCCTTAACAAATATTCACCATTGCTTCAAGATTAATGAATTTATTATTTCTTTCATTGTATTTTTTTTAAATACACATTTGTTGTATTTTAGTATATCACAGTTTATATATTCAGTCTTGGTTTTAGTGTTGCTCCAGCTCTTACAAAATAATTCCACAAACAAATATGAACAAAGAAATAATAATGTTTTATATATATAAGAAATAATTATATAATAAAAGATCTGTAGATAACCAGTCCCGATTAGCTTTTATCTAAGTGGCTAAATACATAAAATACTACCTACAAAAAACTGAATTTTGTAATTATTATATAAAAATGTGTTGGTTATCCAGTTTCTTAGATGATATGTAATTGAATGTTTTCATATTCAATGCAACTATTGGATTCACAATCATTCTAATAATTATGATTAAGCTTTCATTTACAACATAATATGATGAAACTATTTTCACGTGTTGATAAACCTTTTTTAAAATCTTGAAATTAGTCATAACTTGGTTCATATGTTAAGTAAATGGGTATTCAACCTATCAACATATGTGAAAGGGCCTCTGTTTCCTCGCTTAACACTGTGAAGTATTGAGAACCATCTTTAAAAACAAAGTTTTAGAGTAGTTGACTTTACTTTACATAGACCTAGATATATGCCTATGGCAGTTCCTAGGAATTGGGACTCTCCCTAGAAAAGTACCTACTGTAGACTGTCCAAGCTGGTCCTTCATGGAGTGTTGTTATGAATAGTTCAGAGTAATTTTAATCATAAATAGTATTCTTTAGTATCATTTACATTTATAATTCCTTGTTTTCATTGTATAACACAGTGGGTAATTATTATATTTGTGCATTAAATACTTACGTGCATGCATCTCCGTGCCCACAGAAGAAAAGTGACTGCCTCCTGTGATCACCAATACCTTCCCTTGTCTCACCTTCAATATACTGACACTCTCTGTCACCTCGAAGAACACATGTCTCAAAATCCTAAAAAGAAACCTCGTTTAATATTTTTTTTCATCGAAATCATTGTCAAAGTTTTTATAATTCAAATTTTGTGGTTTTATTATTTGAGGCATACAATGTAAGGGCTACACAATTTTTTATCCATGAATAAAACTATTTGCATTAAGTGAATTAAAGTTTTGAATATTGACAAATGTGACACTTGAGGCTTATCATGTACAGCTCAAAAGTGCTTTTAATTAGAGATAATTATCATCTCAGTTAAATGTTCATTGACTTTAAAATAATGTATTGTATGAAAACATCAGCATTTATATGAAATGGGTAAATTATCTATTCTTTACTTTTCTGGTGCTCAGGTTAGCCATGTGAGCAAAGTGTTGGCCTTAATCTCACATGGTAAACCTCGAGTGGTGAGTTTAATAAATAATAAAAATAGTATTAATTTTCTTTACTTAGAACAAAACTAAAATTAATTCTTTCTCCCAACCATGGGGCTTTTTGCAGTAGATAAATTGGGCTTGTGGTTTATGGTCACATCTACAGATGGTTTAATGGTTATATCTACACGTCTGTCTACTGTTCAGCTCTTTGCACATCTAGCATATCTAGACAATGGCTATTAAGTAAGCTTTATGACAGTAGTAACAACTAAGATCGATAAAGCTGTTACCAAGGTGATTAAATATATATATATATATATATATATATTTGAATAACTATGGACTGTCTTTTTTTTTTATTGAGAATTTTCTTCCATGCTAGTTTATATGTATCTAACTTACCTTTTTTAGCCATAAAGGATCTGGAAGAGGAATATCTGGAAAAGCTTGCTTCCTTTCAACATAGTACCATGGAGCTCTCACATAGTAGTACCATGAGATAACTCTTTCCACTGGATCACGGACAAGGTTCACATATATTGGTTCAGGCAAACTATATCTGAAAAAAAAAAATATTCATATTTTGAAATAAAAAGAAATTTTCTAGGAGTAGTGAATTCTCAATGCAATATCCAATTTTTAAATACTCTTGTTTGAAACATGCCTACTGAAGTCCTAATGTTTGAAGAACAACTATTAATTTTCTGTGCTATTAACTCATTGAATCTCACATAGTATGGTTGCTCTGCACTTTTTCATCTATTTCTAGGTATAAATTATTTATAGTGGAGATTGTACTGGCCATATCAAATCCTAACTAAAAAGATTGTTATATTTGTTTATGAAGAACTTCAAGCCAGAATATTCATTTAGTTTATTACTGCTCAGGAAAGAAATTTGAGATTAAATTAAGCAATTGAATTTCAAAAAATGAGATTCGTGATATTGTAAAGAATAAATTCTTAAAATATGTATCTATTTGATTCTTTTATAGGTTATTAAAGAGCTTTGTTTGGGTAAACTTTAAAACATAATCTTTAACTCCATTTTGGATATTAGCACCTTCTCAACATTTCCCATATTGCAATCTAAATCTCGCAGACTGTTATTACTAGTTACAACTGAATTATTTATTTGAAGAACAGAATAAATGGGATAAAGATATAGTAGACCACCTTATCCCTGATAAGTAATGAACTGCAATATTTACAAAAATACAGGAGTTTTAACAGAACCTTGAATGGAACACAACTCTCTATGTTAACCATGAGATCAGGAAGTAGGAAAAAAAATGTATCACCAAATGGAATTTTCAGTTTCGAGTTTTATACAACCTGTGGAAGACAGCACTATTTCTGGACAGGAGATGTTCCTTTAAATGAGATAAATATATACTCCTAATAAACATTTTTATGGAAGAGCCCAGCATTTATTTGCACCCATTGAAAAGCAAATGATCAACGAATGAATTACTTTAAACACTTCTGAATCGAAAAGCTACAATTGGTAAAAAACTTACACAAACATCATTCCAGCGGGGGCGAGAGTCACAATCCTGACAATGTGGACCGAAATAAAAAAGAACAGCATTCTGTAAATGTTGGATCAAGTAATGATGTCACTTTCCAGATCTACTTAAAATTAGATTCAAAGGAATGAAACGACTGGGTAAATTTGGATAAAAATGAAGTCTTTAATTAAGCCAAATTACTTAATTTGAAATACATTTAACAATAACTGGATAAAGACACCTATATGAAATAATAACCCTTGTTTATGAGCTATTTAGCTAACAATAGGAATGTCTTGCTCCAGAAAACTCTGAATAACCTCTCCAAATAATAAAATATTCGGGGAAACCATTGCAAGCCTTAAATATTTCCTGTTTTATAATTTTTTTTATCATTTTAGTATAAATAGAATTAATATTAAATTTTTAATATTTTCACTGTAGCACAACTATAAAATATATTTGTAGTACTGTATAGTTATTTTTTGAATAATTAGTATATGAAAAAGTGAGAACAATGATTGGTTTTTGTGGAGGTATGATACAAATATTTCTTAGGAATTAAGAATAAAATATTTGAATTCACTGTTAAATTAGTCTGGAGCTCATTGGTTTTAACTTGGGCTAGCTATGAGACCTTCCTGATGGACATATTTTTTTTTTCTCTAATGTAAACTTTAATTTTAAAACTCTTCCATTCCGCAGCAAATCTTTTCATTAGCAGATGGCAATTTTTTATTTAAATTTCACTAATTTTCAACTTATGAAGGCGTGAACTCTTTAATTAACCTCATGTCACCCACTATCTTGAGTGCCTTGAACTGTTATTAATGTCTTCCTCCAACAATTTCAGCAATTATCTAGATTCAGTAACAGAAAATATTATGCATTTGTAACTAGGAATCTGTAATAACCCAATACCAAAAGCCTAGATTGCTATTACAGATAAAGCAGTGCGAACGTTTGCCTTGATCGTTGTTCAGGAGGATGTCTATTGTACGGTTGTGGGATGTTCCCATGAGTGAAACTTTTTTGCCCATTAAATAGAATAAATTGAATGTATGCGCTACTTACTGTGTGAAATTGATGAAACAAATGTGTTTCACGTAGACTGATGGCGTTGAATAGCTGTTGATCATTGCTGCCAGCCCCAGCTGAAAATAAAAATACCAATTAATATGCATGCAAATCAGCGTAATTTATTGGAGGAATTTAATAAACATTGAACAATTTCTAGGTATTCTTTTCTAAACTACAGTTGATATTCCAATTAACAGAACCACACCTTAGTCAGGATCAGTTAACTCTATAGATGACATTAAATTAAGTACGATCAAGTTTGCAGATGTAAACATCAATATTTTTAAACAGTTGATGGGCAAATGAAACTTATTCTCATGTGCCAGAGAACCTCATTAAAAAATATCTATTTTTTTTTTTTGTGTACTTTGCAATTCTTGGCACAGATTTGGTAGGGAATAGGTACTATATTTTATTTCCAAATGACTTTCAATATTAGCCTTAAATGTAGGAAATATAAAGTTAATTTTAACAATTAAACAAGGTAAAATACAGATTTGGCTAAAATTAATTACTTCACTTAGAAAAAAAAAATGATTTAGTGTTCGATTTATTATTTAATTATTTGTATTTGTATGCTGTGTCAATCCATAAGTAAGCAGATAAAATAATCTTTAATGGCTGTAAACATGTTTAATTTTGCTCAGAGAATTAAAACATTGTATGTTTGAACTATATCATTTCTTTTCATTCTTATTAAATTATGTGAACATAATGTTCTCATGGGCTTCGTTTAAAGTTATGACAGTAATAGATGATATCTCTGTTCCATTACATTAGATCAAAAAATGTTATAGGCCATAATTAATAGATCTTTTCATGATCAACAAAAGTGGTTCCATACATTTTTTTTTTGTATCTCTATTAGGTGTAAAGAAATGGGGCAATTTAAAAATTTCCTGGTATCCCTAGGTGCAATAATGCTTAGTTTTGAAAAACAGTCTATAAAAATAAAAATTATTTTCTTATATCTAATTTTATTTATGCTCAATTAATAATAATAATTTAATACAAATATTACAATGTGATGTGACAGAAAGACAACAAAAAAAGTCCGTCACGCAGGGGCTGCGTAAACTAAGCAGATTTCCCACATATAGTTTTACAGCCGAGAGCCGAAGAGTTAAGAAAACGGCTGACCTAGCTTTTGGCGGGAAACTCACTCTCATCCCTTATCCGCACCGATTTCATACAATTGCAAATATCTCGGTTAATATGCAAGATAGAGAATAAATGTACATAACAATATTTATAGTAAATTTAATTTGCAATAAGATTAGTTCTATACAATTTTTCGATCCGACGTACAGCAACGGAGATATGTCGAATTTTCGAAAATCCTCCCCTCTAAACCCCCCCTCCCACTGGTCCGGTTTCAGCCGTTAACGAACTTGATCTGTGTTTTTGCATAAAACGTTTAAATATCGAGTTTGGTAACGATCAAACAAAAATTGCGACCGCTAGAGCGTTAACAGACAAATATATATAAATACAGTTTTGAACGGACCTCATTTTCCCTTAAGGGAAATCAGCTATTGAGGTTGTACTCATGACGGGATTTTCGAAATATTTCTTCAAATGTCCATCAATCCTACCTAGTAGATGACGAAAACGAGGTCCGTTCAAAACTGTATATATATATCTATATATATATATATATATATATATATATATTTGTCTGTTACCGCTCTAGCGGTCGCAATTTTTGTTTAATCCTTACCAAACTTCATATTTAAGCGTTTTATGTAAAAAGAAAGATCAAGTTCGTTAACGGCTGAAATCGGACCAGTGGAAGGGGGGGGTTTAGAGGGGAGGATTTTCGAAAATTCGAAATATCTCCGTTACTATAGGTCGGATCGAAAAATTATACAGAATCAATCTTATTACAAATTAAATTTACTATAAATATTGTTATATACATTTATTCTCTATCTTGAATATTAACCGAGATATTTGCATTTTTCAGTTTTCACCAAACCGCCACTTCTACTCATGTTACGTAAACAATACTCTTATACATAATAAATCACATTATTGGAAGTTTAAATACCAAAAATTGTATTCAAGAGACCTTTATTATACGAGATACATGCAAATATGCACTGGTGACTCCCCCCCCCCCCATCTTAAAGTTTTGGACTACTAAAATTTTATTGATTGAGATAACAATTATTCTGACTCATTATTAATTACAGTACTAGATATAGTAAACAGTTCTCAATAAAATAAATGTGTTATATTCTGATATATTTCAGTAATTGTTTTTCTTTCCGGTGTAAGGCGGGACCCGTTTGTTTACATTTCTAACCTAACGCTTCCTGTCGGCAGGCTATTGAAATTGGATGAAACATTTCTTATTTCCGTTTGTATTTATTCACGGTGTTGTGTTAGCAGTATGTATATTTATCTATTACTAAACTTCACGAGGGAAATCTGCTTAGTTTACGCAGCCCAAAAATTCGAAAATTCCGTCATGAGTACGACCTCAATAGCTGATTTCCCTAAGGGAAATCAGCTAATATAGCCTTCAATAGGTTTAGGAAGATGAAGCCGTAAGAATGATCCGTTGTGCAGGTTTTGCCGATCTCAGCCCCTTCACTCCAGTATTCTGTCAAGCCCAATACTTCATCTGTATTATTTAATTTACGGTTTCCATTGCTCAGTAATTTTCGTTTACATAGTAATAGACTAAAATGAATTGTATCTAGTTTCTTTTATAGTGATATATGTTTTTAAAACTAAACAATAAATTAGACACAATATTCTTAATAGGCTTCTCTTTAAGATAGATGCTGTCATCTGTTCTGGATTTTAATCAAATTCCATCAGAAGCTTTATTTCCTTACAGCTAAATAATATCAGTGCACTTTAGAAAACAGAGCTCTATTCATTAACCATAAAAGGTAAATTGAAAAGTTAGAGGTGGTAAAATAAATTAATTTTTCTCCTTAGGGAATATATTTTTAATTTTATTAAATTAAATGTCAAGTGCGGAATAGATCAAATATACATTTTCGAAACAAGAACGTAAAATCCCATTGATGACGTCATTAAACAACGAGTTTGCTAGTATCTAGTGTAATAAGGGTCTTTTGAAAACAATATTAGGTATTTAACTTTATAATAAAGTGGTTCATGATATAACAGCGTATTGCTATTCAGACATGAGTGGAGGTGGGGTTATGAGTAGTAGCGGGGCTTACTGAAGGCAGAAAACCTAAAAATGTCCCTTAAGGAAAATGCTAAAATCTTGTTAAATTCTCATAACAGAGAAAACATGTATAATACAAAATTTATAGAGAATTAAATGTGCAACAAAATTATTTATATACAATTTTTCAATTCGACTTGAATGTATAATAAATTTTTGACATTCTCCCCATTCAACCCCTCCACCTCAAAATCAAATTTCAGCCTTTAGTAAACGTATTATTTAGTTTTATATGAAACGCTTATATATCGGGACCGCTAGAAAAGTACATACGTTTATAGTTTTGAACGGGCCTCATGTTAGTCCATCTCCACGGTAGGTTAGAAAGACATTTGAGAAAAAAATTAAATATTGCGCCATGAGTCGAATATAGCCTCAACAGCTGATTTCCCTTAAGGACAATTTGCTAAAAGTATTGTTGCGAAAATTAATTATATCTATCTAATCACGTATTTCAGAAGTTCAAAGAATATGAAGGCATCCCTGGAAACAATTGGCGTCAATGGCGTGGAAGTCCAACCAATCATCAGAGAGTTAGCACCAGGAACCTTCTAGAGCCTGCGCCAAGCTATATAAAAGTTGCCCAGCTCGTCCAAGTCAGTTTAGTGAAGATCAGGGCAGTGCCGTGTTTAGTGAACATCAGTGATTTGTGTGATCGTGAATTATAGTGATGTTTTATAAGAACGGCGCATATTGAGATTAGTGGTGAGGAATAATTTACCAAGTGGACAGTGCATCGTTTAATTAATTATGTAGTGATAACACCGCTAAAACGTGTGTAATTTTGGAATCCAAACAACCCTTATAATCAACGTTTTTTATTTTTTTAAATAAACGTAACAGTACTTATGTGTGTTCATTAATATAGAAACGCCCTAAAAAAATGTGTGTCCTACCTGTTCAGCAGGTGCAAGCCTGATGGTTTCTACTCTCTGAATGTGGTCCCTGTGGAATCCGAAGTCATTCTTCATAGCGAGATGCCTCAGCAGCTCCATGAATGTCTGGCTGCCTACTTTAGGAACTCGGTTGAAGAACACCAGCTCCTTCTCTGCTTTGCGGGTGTTGTTCAGCGCTTGCGCACTTAAGTTTTCAATCTGCAACATTAAAATGACAATCCCTCTCTCACTTTCTATTGTAAATAAACAGTTAAAGGTACTATTGTTTCTGTATAATACTATTCAGTATTAATACTTTTCGTACTTTAGATTGTTCTATGACGAGTGAAAAGAAAATTATAACTCTTGTTTTTCTATGCCTTATTAAAATAGCTGATTTCTGTTAAGAGAAATCTAAAAACATGCTCTGATTCTAACATGATGGTACGACACAATATTGAGCTCTTCTCACCATATGTTTCCTATTTCTAGGTAAAAATCCGATAAAAAAGAAAGTTCGAGTACCTCCCTTAACATTTGAGATACGAAAAAAGTATACAAATACAATTGTAGATTATCAATAGTTTAACAAGATTGGTTCTTTAACATTTTTTGATGCGATTCATTATATCGGAAATATTTCGAATTTTAGAATTCCCTCTTTAACCCGCCCCCCCTATTTTTTTTCCTATTTCAGTCATTAACGACAATAACTTCAGTGTTGAATGAAACGGTTAAATATGGAGTCTCGTATATATCAAATAAATAGTTTCCAGTTAAGAACTTAAAATCGCTAACGAATGACGTTTAAATGTTCCTCAAACGATGAAATTCAATGAGAACAATATTTAGTATATGAACTTCGAATAAAGTTCTTCAAAAAAACAGCTTATTTAATTTGACAAGAGTAGGGGCGGAGGTTAAAACGTAAGGATGAAAACTATGAGAATGCAAATATCTCGGTTAATATTCAAGGTACAAAAAAAAATTATATAACAATATTTATAGAATCTTAAGTGTGCGATAAGACTGGTTCTATACAATGTATCAACCCGATGTATAATGACGTGGATCGTTCAAATTTTCAAAATTCCCCCTCCAAACCATCAACGAACTAGATCTTTAATTTGAAAGAAAATGATTAAATGTCGATTTGGGTAATGATCAAACAAAACTGATGACCACTAGAGCGTTAATATATATATAATTTAGAACGGACCTTATTTTCGTGATTTCCTTGCCAAATAAGTAAAACCTCAACAACTTGAAATAAGACGCTTCAAGATATATTCGCTTATTGTTAAAGTTCAATGACTAAAAGTGGGTGTTTACTGAAGGTTGAAAATTAAAATATGCAAGACTCTTGGATAATTATGCCAAACTCGATATATGAGCGTTTCATTCAAAACTAAAGGTCGAGTTTGTTAATAGCTGAAATAGAACCTGTTGGAGGGGGGGGGGGGGTTTAGAGGGGTGAATTTCGAAAAATCAAAATATCTCCGTTATTATACGTTGGATGTGGAATCAGTTTTGTTGGGAATAAAATTTACTATATATTTACTATTATCATATGCCTTTTATTCTCGAGTGATTTGGCATTTTTATAGTTTTGGGAGTTTTTTTTTTTTTTTTTTTTTTGTTTTTTTTTTTTTTTTTTTTACAATAATAATTTTTAGTTTTTGGCGTTCAGTAAACCACCACTCCTACCCGTGGCATACTTATTAACAATAAGTCGTTATATTATGAAGCCCCTTAATTCCCACAAAAGATTTCTAAAAGCCGCAACCTTGTACTTAGAAAGTACTTATTAGACGGTCGACTTACACCCAACTTGTTTCGGGTTGAACTGAGCGAGATAATCCTCTGAACAAGAGCGACATCAAGGATAAGAGGACGGCAAGAAGAGGGCTGCGGCACGCCGCGCGTGTTGCTGTGTGTAGCAAGAAGCGCTCCCATTCGAGGGTTATCTGCTGGCCTTGTGGGAGGTCGCTCCTATCGGCGGAGAGTACAGCCTTTCAAGTCGTGAGCCAACGAGGATCAGGCTACATCGGACTGGAAAACGAACGGGATTCGGAAAATGGAGGGTACTCCTCTTATGCTATATGATGAAATATTCGTGACCACTGATGCGATATGATCCTAATGTGCTCTTGTAACTGCAACACCTCTTCCAGTTCGACTATTATAGATGATAACATAGCTTGGGTCTCAGATATATTGCGTAAACGATTTTAGATCCCTAATTGCTTATAAGTAGGTAGATATACACGTCAGCTGTAGATGGATACAAAATGTATTGCTTAAAAAATTGTACATCTTGAAGCGAGGAGTTGGCCTCCTATTCACAAACAAAATAGCACTTGAATAAAACGCCACAAGTATAACTATATAAATAAATAATCTATACAATTCTACTTAGTAATTAAAAAGTCCGGCACATTATTGTTCACTTGCGCATTTGCATTTATCCCAAAAACGTAAAGGATCAATGAGAACAATAATTGGTATTTAGGCATCAAATAAGGTGTTTCATAATATATCAATCTATCGCTAATATGGCATGAGAATGATTGGGGGTTTACAGAAAGTTCGTTAATGGCTGTAATTGGACCAGTGGGAGGGGGGGTTTAGAGGGGAGTCTCTTTGAAAAGTCGAAATATCTTCGTTACTATACGTCGGATCGAAATATTTCACAAAAGCAATCTAATTGCAAATTAAATTTACTATAAATATTGTTATATACATTTTTTCTCTATCTTGAATATTAACCGAGAAATTTGCATTTCTATTTAAAACTGGGCGCCTAACGGACGAGAGTTACTTTCCCGCCAAAAGCTAGTTTGGCCGTTTCCTTGAATGGCTCGGCTCTCGTGAAATTTATCTATTACAAAACTTCACGTGGGAAATCTGCCGCTTAGTTTACCGCAAACCCCCCCCCCCCCCCCCCCCCCCCCCCACCCCCCCCCCCCAAGAACCCCCCCCCCTGCGTGTCGACGGGACTTTTTTAATATAAGTAGTTTGTGAGTTTATAGAAATTATAAAGGACCGTTTACCCTGAATGCAGTATGTCACTAGTAAAATAAATTTTTTATGAGATGCTAAATTGTTTTATGTTTACTTCTTCCTGATAGATCAGGTAGATATTTTTCAACGTCCAGCGCTTTCTGAAAAATGGTTATTAATAGGTTTATTAAAGTGTAAATATCTGTTTAGTTTGTAATCCATTGGTATGATTCATTGGCTTGGTCCCTATAGAATCATCGTAATGGAATTAGACGCTAAGCTGAGTATTTTGTATAATAAAGTGAATATCTCTCTTTAATGCCGACAAAATATTTAAACAATATTTCAATCAATTTTATTGTTTTATAATGTTTATAGTAACTATATAGGAAATATTATAATGGAGTTCATGAAATGTTTGTAGTATCGAAAGGATGGAGCACACAATATTTAAATAAATTCCCACGTTAGAGGGATACTCAGCTTGGAAAACCGGAATCTTTCAATCAACAAACTTACATTATACAGAGATATTTTTGTTGGTTGTTTATTTCCCATTCTTCAATATCACTGGCTCTATTCCGACCATGGACTTAATATTTTGTTTTAAAATGAAACGTTTAAATATACAGATTGGGGACGATAGAAAAAAGTTCGTCACGCAGGGGCTGCTTAAACGAAGCAGATTTCCCATGTGTGTCACGTATTTGCATTTATTTCAAAAGGAAAAAGTTCAATGAGAACAATATTTGGTATTTAGGCTTCAAATGATGTTTTTCATGATATAACAGCTTATTGTTAAAACGGCATGAGTAGGAGGGGGAGTTTACTGAAAGCCGAAAACTATTAAATACCAATATCTCGGTTAATAATCAAGATAGTGAAAATACGTACATAACATATTTATAGAACATTAAATTTTCAATAAGATCAGTTTTATACAATTTTTCGATCCGACGCTTAAACACGTTTAAGATTTCCGAAAAACACCAATTTTAGCCGATGCTTTTCTTTTTAGCAGATTTCCCTTAAGTAGCCCTTTAAGTATCAGCTATTGAGGTCGTACTCATGACGCGAATTTTGAAAAAATTCCACAAATGTCCATCTATCCTACCCAAAAGATGACGAAAATGAGGCCCGTTTAAAATGATATATATATATATATATATATATGTGTGTGTGTCTGTTAACGCTCTAGTAGTCGCAATTTTTTTTTTTTGGTTACCAACTCCATATTTAATCCTTTTATGTAAAAAGGAAGATCAAGTTCGTTATTAGCTGAAATAGAACCATTGGGGGGGTGGAGGAGGGGAATTAGGAAAATTGTATAGAAACAATCTTATTGCAAATTAAATGATCTATAAATATTGTTATATACTTATCTTCTCTATCATGAATATTAGCCGAGATATTTGGATTTTATAATTTTCAGCCTTCAGCAAACCCCCACTTCTACTCATGTTTAACTAACAAAATTCTGAGTTATGTAATAAACCACATTATTTGAACATTAAATACAAAAATATCGTTTTCAAGATAAGTTTATTATACGACATACATGCAAAATTGTTGCAGGTGAGAGGCGCTCCGCCCCCCCCCCCCCCCCCCCCCCCCCGCCACCCTCCACCTCCCGTTTTAAGATCTTGGACTACTAAAATTTGATTGATTGAGATAAAAATTATTCTGATTCATTATAAATTATTGTGCTAGATATAGAACATAGTTCTCAATAAAATTAATATCTTAAACTCTGATATATTTCAGTAATTGTTTTTCTTTCCGGTGTGAGGAAGGCAGACCAGTTAGTTTATATTTCAGGCGTTGCCCATCGGGAGGTTTCTTATTATCGTTTCTATTTATTCACTTCTTATTCAAGGTGGTGTTTGGTACCAGTATGTAGATTTATCTATTACTAAACTTCACATGGGAAATCTGCTTAGTTTACGCAGCCCCTGCGTGACGGACTTTTTGAGTTATGCAAGATACATATATTCATGCCAAAATCATGTCAAATCTGGTCAAAATGGGTTCTCAGCGGTCAAAAAGGATATTTCCGTTGATGACTTGAAAGCCGAAAATTTCAGAATTACAATACATTATTTTCTTTGTACAAGGGAGTAAAAATTGCGGCAAATAAAACGTAGTGATTGTAAGCGTCATCACATTACGGATGGGGTTATGAACGTCAGATTTGTCATTTATTAGATGAACGTTTGAAGAAATGTTTGTAAAGTCGGACTTCGAAGACAACGTCGTTCAGGTTCTCCTTCAGAAATTTACTAAAAATAAAAACCAAATAAAAGAAGAGCAGAGAATTAAAAACTAATTATAAAAAGTAATGAAAAGGAAAAGAGTTACGCCCGCCTCCACTCCAAAATCGTGCGAAGATTATGATTGATATAATAAGGTACATTAATGGAGGAAAACTGAATCATTGGGTAGCTGAATGAAAAAGATTAAATCTCGGTAGAGCTGTAATAACAGAGCTAGCTTGTTATCACCAGCAACTCTCTGCTTATCAATAGCACCCGCTAGCCAGTTATTCTGCCAGCGATTTATCTCAAGACCGAAGACGAAACTCTTAATTATTTTATAATCACTTTTTCTACTTATAAAAAGGAGTGATCACGCAGTAAATTGATTATAATAAACTTCGGGGAGAGATTTAAGAGTAGCCTTATTGTTCTGAAACATCCTGTCGGAAATTCTGAGCGAAATAATAAATCAAAAGTCTCATGAGAGCTATTATTTCCGTATCGGGAGAAGAAAGTAATTTCGTAGATGAGGTTTTATGGCGGCCAATCAAAGTGAATGTCTTGAAAGTACCTTTCACCTGTTGAGCACTTAAAGAATACGAACGGTCATAACATTTGGAAAGTATCTCGGCCGATCAATAATATTATTCATTGTCACAATCGTATGGCTATTATATTGATATAAAGTTCACATGTTCAGACGCTGTTAGTCAGAAATTATCCCAATGCAAACGAAGGCATTGCTTTTATCGATATGAACAATGGGAAATGAAATCATTTTTTAAATACTTGCTGTTTCCTTACCAGTAGCTCCAGATTATCACAAATAACTAATAAAAGAAGAAGTTTTCTCATGTAGTAGAGTGAGTCTATAGGACAACAACTTTTCTCTATTGGAGTAAAAGAAAAAAAATATATTGAACAAGAATTGTAGACCAACAATAGTTTAAGAAGATTGGTTCTATAACATTTAACGATTCCACTCATATTAACAAAGATATTTTGAATTGTCCAATCCCCCACCCCCACGATTTCAGCCAATATCAAAGATGATATTTAACTATGAAAAAAAAGGTTAAATATCAAGTATTGTATAGATCAAATAAACATTTTTGGAACAAGTACGTAAAAACTTGATTGATATCATTGCACAACAAATTTGCATGTAACTCGCATAATAAAGGTTCCTCGAAAACAATTTTTGGTGTTAAAGTTAATAATAAAGTGGTTCTTGATGTAATAGCTTATTGTTAATATGGCATGAGGAGAGGGGGCTTACTGAAGGATGAAAATTAAAAAAACCGAATATTTCGGTTAATATTCACAATAGAGATAACATTTATAGCTAATTACATTTTCAATATGATTGCTTGTAATCAAATTTTCAATCCGACTTATAATAACGGAGATATTATAAATTTACTCCCCCCAAACAACCTACGTTCAATTAGTTTTAGATGAAACGGTCATATATTGAGTTTGTTAACGATACAACTAACATTGCGACCGCTATATCGCCAACAGATGAGTATATATGGTTTTGAACAAACACCCTTTTCGTCATCTACAAGATGAACATTTGAGGAAATTTGTCGAAAATCGTGTCATGAGTACAACCTCAATAGCTGATTTCCCCTGAGGGAAATCTGTTAAAACGTAATGACATAAGCATTCCCTAATAATTTATTAGTATTATTTTTCCCCTTGATTTTTCTCTTTGGATCATTAAAAATTGAACTAGATTTAAATCATAATCAAAGATAGAAAATAATAAAAATGAAATAAAAAAGAGAAGATAAAAACCCATAAAAGCTATCAAGAAATCAAAATGGCAAAATGGAGTGGGGGGGGGTTAGCTTCTAACAAATATGAACAAAATCAAATGTAGAACAAAATTAATTATACGAAGCCGTTTTATAATTTAATCCTATACTCTAGCCTTGCGTACCTTTCAAAAATGGAGAAGTTATCATCTTTATATAATATATAGTAGTGTTTTTGTTTACTCACATTTATTTGGATAACTCATAATTTCACTATAAATCTATTACTAAGGCAGTGTAAAATAATTCA
The DNA here is from genome assembly GCA_019009955.1 of Riptortus pedestris. NCBI lineage: Eukaryota > Metazoa > Arthropoda > Insecta > Hemiptera > Alydidae > Riptortus > Riptortus pedestris. Next base: position 29,679,556 of record CM032232.1, read on the forward strand.
TACCTCTCCGCTGTCCTTAAGCTGCCTCATCATTATGCTGACAGCTGAGAAGCCACTTTCACCTGTCGAAAAAGCAAAAATGAATAAGAATGACAATATATGTATATGAGAAAGGAAACAGAAAAAACAAATATGTAAAAAATTTAGGAGAAAAAGGGAATCAAGTTCATTAAAATTATAATTTTGAAGCTTTCTTTATTAAAATAATATTCTATTTCTATATAAGTCTGATATATATATATATATATATATATATATATATATATATATATATAAATATATATATATAAACTAATAAGTACTACTATAAAATTCCCATAGGTGGCTCATATAGTATTAGTTCAGAAGACAGTTTTTCCAACACTTGCAATAAAATATTTCCTTTATGGCGGCCTATAACGAAATTTTTACAAAAAATAAAATCGAGAACCAGAAATTAAAGTTGTTTATAATATTATACATTTGGTAATTGCAGTTCTAGCAAGTAAACTGTTTCCATTTGTTGTATTAACTGGCAGTGCGATCATATTAAACCTCTATTGCTTGAATTATTGCTACGTTTATCTTTAAATCAATAAGTTCAACATTTAAGAGTATTTTTTAGAATTAATTTAATAGTTTTACATAATTTTTTTTGCTTTGGAAGATTTGGTTTTCCAAGAAAGTTAGAACAATTAAAGTATACATAAGGATATCAAATTCGTCTGCAATCAACATTATAATAGAGTAACTTATTTGTTATTGAAATTGTTTATTAGCAGTGTACAATGATTTGACAAGCGATAAAACTGTTCAGAAGAGTAATATTTGTATTAAAGTTTTTATTTTGGGGATTTATTAATGGAAATATCACAGCCTCCGGAAATTATTATTTATTGGAAGACGGATGTGAATAAAGTTATCTTGTAGAATTTGAGAGATATAAATCAGCTGGTGTAGTTATCTTAATCGTTGATCTTTATCTGAAAGTGTAAATAGGTTTTTAACTTTTTAGCCATTCACACCCTAGATTCATCGTTCATTGGAATTTATCCATCTTTGTTTCAGCCAATATAAAACTATCTTCTTACCTAATACTATATACTATATACTATACTATATTATCAATAGTTTTATTTTTATTTAAAGCGTTTGCCTTAATTTCACATGGTAAACCTAGAGAGGCGAGTTCGATTCTCGCATGGGCAAATGAAATTATTTAGTGGTGGAATTCATTAAATAACATCCTAAGTCCCACCCTGGCTAGAAATGGGTGGTTACCTGTCGATAACCCGCCCCAATTAGCCTTAGTTGCAAAAAGGGGACGTTAATAATAATAATAATAATTTCTATCATAAAAAATGCCAATAATTTCTTTTATGAGTGTTATTTCTGGAGACGTTCCATTCTCCGTTTACTAACATGTAAGTGTTCAGAACTCTTAACAAAGGGTTTTTTCTTTAATATTCAATGATCTACGTATTGTGTCTATTGTGAGACATCCAACGAAAAACATTAACATACCCCACGATATGACACAGCCAATATATTCCACAAATACTACCATATCTAAAACACATCCACACTTACAAAAACATATAATACAAAATAGAATAGGTCTACAGCATACCTAAAAAGATTTAAAAGGGTTAACGTTTATTATATTCTTTAGACAAAGCACGGATATGAGAAAGAATCAGATACTAAAGAAATATTTTCCATAATATAATAGTACAAAAAAGGTAGGCACATGAAGGAGTAAATATATCATCCTAATAATGCCAACCACCATCGCTGTTGGGCACAAAACTAAATAAATAGAAAATAATATAAATGTACTAGTATATAGGAATAACATAATTTTTTTTTTATTAAAACCATTTTAAATTGTTGTCTTTATTACTAGTCCAATGTTTATTAATTGTCTTTATTACTAGTATTTAATAGTTATTTGTTTTATATAATTTTTTATATGTTTGTTTCAGTTTTTGTTATTTTTCTATAATTTTGTTTTTATTTTCATTGTGAAACTTTGAGTCAAAACGCCAAGATGCGGGGGCTTCTGTATAAATAAAAAAAATATTGAAGGATTGAAAGTCTTTAATGTGATTTCACTTTTTTGCCCCAAAACTGATTGGGCTTAGCATAGTTCAGGCTGTGTTTTCTCATCCTGAGATGTCTTAATCCTTGATGTACTAAGTCAGCCGTATATTAAAGCTTTCAGGCGAGAGCAGTAATTTTTAGGATCAGCTGTTACGCAGCCATAATCCCGTTTTCTCGAAGTAGAGATACATCTGGACAGGCAGCAATTATCTGCCGAAATGGAAGGTGTTTTACATTTAACCCCGTCAATCATTTTTCGTTTCAGACGAGAATCTTCTTTCACATGCAGTTCTCTTATTTCATCAGGGTCTTACATAAACCTTGTGAAAGATTGGAGATGCATTGCTGAAGAATTAATAAATTATCAGCAGTAAACGGGAAACTAAACAGAGCACGGTTGATATTCGAGGTACGGGAATATGCAAAGTACAGTAACTGTTAGATATACCTTGCTCAATATGATTGGTCATTCATAATTTTTCAACATGGGGTAGGTAAGCAAGCGTTTAAGATTGTGCATTCTACATTCCTCTAAACCTCCACTTCTCATGGTTAAACCGAAACGGTTAAATATTGAGTTCCGTATATATATTTATATATAATTATAACATGTAAATAAAACATTTTACCTAATATATAATATATTTTATTCAAATATTTGAAGGGACCAAGTTTTGCACAAACCTATACTAACTAGGATTGGTGGACATTCCCTAAACCTTGGCACACGGGAAATCACTGATTTCCTTTATGTTTTTTTACAATTAATTTCAATGTTATTTTGTAATTTTATTATTCCCTTGAATATTAGTTTCTTAGTCAAATTAATTCCTACAAAGTACTTAGCTGATTATGAGGGCATTTCAAAAGGTTTGTTAAATTATTTAAAGTGTGTATTTTTTTTTCGCGTAGTTTATCTTCTTTCTTGAAGCAAGGAAAGTATTTTGATGGGAATAAGACAAGATGAAGGCCACGGAATCGTCCGTTTTTTTGTTACTATTATCAAAGAAATGCAAAATATATGTCTAAATAGCTAACTTATCTATGTATTATTTAAATATATTCCGATTTTTAAGTCTAAATGACGAGGTAACTTTTAGCAGATTTCCTTTAACCTTCAAGCTGTCATAGGTCCCATAAAACACCATAACAGCACCAGTGAGATATCGTATATTATTTAGGAATGAAATGCAACCAAACATTTTACAGATTTAATTTAATAAAAGTACAAGGAAGTTATGTGCCTGTATATACATCAAATTTTTTCCATATTTTTTACTGGCTCTGAGATGTTTTCACTCAACCTGAAATGTTTTTTATTCTGAGGTAATTTCTTATTTCCCTAATTTTTTCTAGTCCTCTAATATTCACCACAAACGGTTAAACAAACGTCTTGTCGCAGTGGACTTTTTGAAGTCGATAAATATCATAACCATTTGTCACGACTAAGATATCGATGAAAATAACGCTGTAACACGTAGAAAATTACAATTTTAATCAGTATAAGTGCAAATAAGTGGTCTGGAGGTTCAGTGCATCGTGAAAGCATGCAGCGTTCATAATGGACTTCTAATAAGGTTGGGAATCTATGCACAAGATATTGTATAATTATGAATTAATAATTCATGTTCCCCATATGATTCGGAGAGAGCCTTTAAATAAACATGACAAGGCAAATGGCTACAGTATGTATGCTCCTATAGACCGTCGTAAACATGTTCACTCCACAACCATAAATTGAGTAATCTATGATACCCTTATAGAAATTATTCACTTACAATAATACATTCTATACTGTGATATATGAGTCTCACATCTTATAAAGGAAATAAATCAAAGAGCTTAAAAATATATCTATTTAAATATTAAAGGTGCCTTTAATAGATAGATTTTTGGTCACATGGATTATGTTGATAACATAAAATATTTTTTAAATAAGAAAAAACATTCTATATAAATTTAATAACCAAAATATTTCAATTTATGACTGCAATGAGAGAGATACAATATTTTAGGAGTAAATAATATTATTACTATTAGTTATCTTTCCGTCTTATTTTTTTTTAACTAAGGAATTTCCACCCTGGCTAGAAAAGAGTGGTAACCTGTAGATAACCCGTCCCAATTAGCCATAGTATCACAAAGTGGACGTATATAAATAAAAAAAAATAAGATGAAAAGAAAGCTAATAGTAATAATATTATTTACTTCTAAAATATTGTATCTCTCTCATTGCAGTAATAAATTGAAATATTTTGGTTATTAAATTTATATAGAATGTTTTTTCTTATTTAAAAAATATTTTATGTTACAAAATCACATCTATTTTTGTTAACGCTCTAACGGTCGCAATTTGTGTTTAATTGTTACCAAATTCGATATTTAAACTTTTTATGTAAAAAGAAAAATCAAGTTAGTAAATGGCTGAAACCAGAATACTGGGGTGAGTAGGGGTAAGAAGGGGGAATTTCGTAAATTCGAAATATCTCCGTTATTATACATTGGATGGAAATAGCGTATAGAAACAAATTTTTTGCAAATTTAATTTTATATGATTGTTGTTTTATATGTTTTTTTTTTCAGTATCTTGATTATTAACAGAGAAACCAACATTTTTTACATTTCAACATTCAGCAAACCCAAAATCCTAATCTTGTCATTTTAAAGATAAGCAGTTATATTAGGAGCTTAAATACCAAAAATAGTTTCGATGAACTTTTACTTTGTGAGATAGATGCAAATACTTAATGTGACATATTTATATATATATATAATGTTTATTATAAATATATTAATGAATTAGCAATATTGATTTTCTACAATTAATTTCAGTGTAGTTACTATTTTGTATATTTGTTTTCCCATTGAATATTAAGCTACTCTGTTAAATTAATTCCTCCATGCACTAAGCTGGTAATGAGAGTAATTCAAATAGCTTATTGAAAAAACCATTATTACAAGTATAAAATTTTTGTCTCTTAGATTACCGTCTTTATTTAATCAACGAAAGTATTTTGATGGGAATAAGACATAATGAAGGCCACGCAATCGTCCATCTTACTGCTACTCGAAAATGTTTATTTGATCAGTAACATACTCGATATATAACTGTTTTAGTCAACACTAAACATCATATTTGTTATTGGCGTAAGTTGGACCTGAAATAGTGCGGGTTTAGAGGGAGGGGAGTCGAAAATTCAAAATATCTATGTTATTATGCGTCGGATCGTAAAATGTAATAGAACCAATCTTGTTAAGCTATTAATGTTCTACAATTGTTGTTTTATGCACTTTTAGCAGATTTCCCTTAAGGGAATTCAGCTGTTGAGGTCGTACTCATGACGTGATTTTCTAAATGTTTGTGTAGAACCAATCGTATTGCAAATTAAATTTACTATAAATATTGTTATATACATTTATTCTCTAGCTTGAATATTAACCGAGATATTTGCATTTTTCAGTTTGGTGCCTTCAGCTAACTCCCACTGCTACTAATGCCACATTAGCAATAAGCTGTTATATCATGAACCACTTCATAACAAGGTTAAATATCACATATTGTTTTTATTGTACTTTTACAAGATATATACAAATACGTTCTTCCTTCAGAGAAATCAGCTATTGAGGTCGTACTCCTGACGCTATTTTCGAAATATTTCTTCAAATGTCCATCGATCCTGGCCATTAGATGAGGAAAATGAGGTCCGTTGAAAACTATATATATATGTCTGTTAACTCTCTAGCGGTCAAAATTTTTATTTAGTCGTCACCAAACTCGGTATTTAATCGTTTTATGTAAAAAGAAAGATCAAGTACGTTAACGGCTGAAATCGGAAAAGTGGGAGGGGGGGGGGTTTAGATTGGGGATTTTTTGAAAATTCGAAATATCTCCGTTACTATACGTCGGATCGAAAAATTGTATAAAACCAATCTTATTGCCAATTAAATAAAATTAAAACATTATGTGGGAAATCTGCTTAGTTTACGCAGCCCTTGCGTGCTGACTTTTTTGTTCTTTGGTACTAAAATTTTAGTGCTTGAGTTAAAACTGGTTCTCATTCATTACAAATTAAAGCACTAGCTTTAGTAATTTCATTAACTGTTTTTCTTTCCGGTCTATCTGTCTATTCAGTGCTACAGGGTTGGCTGGCCTGCTTGTTTACAATTCAGCCACTTTCGGCTGTAGAGATTATTAATTCGTAAATTGAAGGACAGATTTTTTATTACCGTTTGTTTTTATTCACGGTAATGTTACCTATATATATATATATATATATATATATATATATATATTTATCTAATGTTAACCTTCGCGTGGGAAATCTGCTTAATTTACGCAGCCCATGCGTGACGGACTTTTTTAACTGAAGTATTGAGGGATTTATTTGCGCTTTCTTGTTTTCTTCCTTATTAACCCCCCCCCTCCTCCCTTTCTACTCATCTTTTTTTTTTAATATATTAATTCAGGATATATAGTGAGATGCGTGTGCTATACCACCACGAGAGATATCTACTTAGTTTACACAGCCCCTGCGAGACGGACTATTCAATGTCAATCCATATTGAATCATAATTGCAATCAGAAAGGCACATGTTGCAATTGGTAGATGCCTTCTGCTAATATGGCGTCCCGTTGTCTTCTGCTCGTCGGGGTCCCGTTAAGTCTTCGGCAGTCCTGCCTCCGTATCGAACCCGATCACGTCCCACAGCCCACTAGAGATATCCAAGGACGTGATCCTCTCCATCGACTTCCTTCTCACTTCTTTTATTGACCGGGACCACTTCCCCCTTCATCCCTCTTTCCAAAGCCGTTTTTTTTTTCTCCATTCAGACGTTCCTTCATATATACTATTGTTTTGTTGGTAGGATTGTATTCGGGTCAATAGTTCTGTTATTAAAAACACTCCCCTTTCACGCTAGAATCTTTTTATTGAAGATTAATAACAGTGGGATAACGGATTGTTCATTTCATCATTTCTATCTGACATTAATACCTCGTAAATCTTCCTCGAGTATCAGAACTTATTAAGAAAATGAATAAGTAGTTATTAAAGAACTGAAGTGAATAAACTCATTATCGCCTTTAATTATATCCTGAATGACATAATGAAAAAATTAACTCATGCTTTATTTATATGAATAAATTAATATTAAATTCACTATCTATTTTTCCAATAAGAAATTTGTATTATTACCTAACACTATAACTCTAATAACTCCCAGTAATTGTTATTAAAAGTTTTTTGAAACTTAGTTTTCAGTGGAATTTTCCGTTTTCAGCATCTATGAACCAATTTGGACTAATTTCGGCGCGTCGTCTGTACGTGTTTTAGCAAATTTCCCTTAGGGGAAATCAGTTGTTGAGGTCGTACTCATGGCGCGATTTTCGAAAAATTTCTTCAAATGTCCATCGATCCTACCCAGGAGATGCCGAAAATGAGGGCCGTATATATATATATATATATATATATATATATATATTTGTTTGATCGTTACCAAACTCGATATTTAATCATTTTTTGTAAAAAAAAAAAAATATCAAGTTCGTTAATGGCTGAAATCGGACAAGTGGGATGGAGGTGAGGATTTTCGAACATTCGAAATATCTCCGTTATTATACGTCAGATCGAAAAAATGTATAGAACCAATCTTATAGCAAATTAAATATACTATAAGTATTGTTATATTTTTATTATTTTATTCTCATATCTTGGATATTAATACTTGCTTTTTTCAGTTTTCAGCCGTCGGCAAACACGTCACTTCTACTCATTTTACATAAACAATACTCTGTTATGTAATAAACCACATTATTCGAAGTTTAAATATCAGATATTGTTTTCAAGAGACCTTTATTATACGTGATACCTGCAAATATATTCTGGTGCCCCCCTCCGTCCTAAGTTCACGGATTACTAAAATTTGATTGATTGAAATAAAAATTACTTTGATTCATTATAAATTAAAGTGCTAGATACAGTAAATAGTTTTCAATAAAATGAATACATTATATTCTGATATATTTCAGTAATTGTTTTTCTTTCCTACTTAATATTGACGGTGCTGTTAAGTTACCAGTATGTAGATTTACTTATTGTTAAAATTTACGAGAGAAATCATTAGAGTACGAAGCCCTTGCTTGACGAAATGTTTTTGTATGAAGTATTTACTAAAAAAAAGTCTGACACGTAGTGGCTTCGTAAACTAAGCAGATTTTCCATTTGCTGCTAAGACACACTGGTCTCGCCACATATTCTGGTTGAATACCGGAAAGTACGAATTACTCGCTTAATATTTGAGTTTCGATAAAATGAATAGAACAACACTTGGGGAGGATCAATATTTTAACAAGATTGGTTCTATGACATTTTTCGATCCGACTCATAATAACGGAGATATTTTGAATTTCGAATCTCCCCTCCCCATTCCTAGTCCGATTTCTACTAATAAGAAATATGATCTTTAGTGACAGAATAGTTATCTATTATACAAGTGACGAAAGTAGATCATTTTACAACTCGAGTGAAACGTTTACCCACACGAGCGAAGCGAGTCTGGTAATTTCACGAGAGTTGTAAATTCTACTTTCGTCACGAGTGTAATATTAAATTTTTTCTGTTCGTGTAATACATGATCAGATCTAACCAGAATATGAACAAAATTAGAATGTTGTGAAGATTATGGTATGTTTTTGGTAGGTTATAAGCATGGCCGTGAAAGGTTATAAGCATAGTTGTAAAACAACTAGTGATGATTGTGAAGTAGTGCAGGTTATAAACAAGGAAGGTAATTATTATTATATTTAAATTTTAAAATATATTGATTATTTCCACCAATAATTCATTCACGTTTCAATTTTTTTTGTTAAAATAAATTTTTACAATGTTAAGAAACATTTAAAAGCATTTAATTTCCAACTTTAACTAATTAAGAAGGCAATTCACTTTCTTCACTCTATTGCAAAATGTTTCACTTTCTTCACTCATTTCAGTTTAGTAATGCTACCTTTATTCAACGATTACAGAAAAATATATTAATATTGAGTATGGTATAGATGAAATAAACATTTTTGAGACAAGAAGGTAGAATCTTAAGTGATGACGCCATCACACAACGAATTAGCATGTATCTCATGAAGTATAATTGCTAACAATATTTGATATTTAAGCTTAAAATGAAAAGGTTTATGTTATAACTGGTTATTCGTTTCTTAAATCTTAGGTTTAACTGGAATTTAATATAGCGGGGGTCATTACCAACCACTTTATGCATTTATTTTTTGCTATTTTTGAATGCGTATTTTTAAAATTTACGGGATATTCTGGCAGTGTCTAACAAAACTGCTTTTTGTGATAATCTTATTAATTTCTCAGGTAAATTGAGATATTTTGTTGCCTTAAATGTGGTATATGGAATTAATCCATTTGTTGATATCACGACTGTAGTGACAGTTACAGAATCTAGCTTGTAAAAGATTTTATTTCGATAATCAAATCCTGGCAATTTCTCATTTTCTCGGCGTAAGACTTATGAATATTCTCGTCATTTGGGACACCGATATCAATGATGTCAGCTGGTTTTTTCCCCTTGTCATTGACAAGAATATCGGGCTTATTATGGTGGACAATATGGTAGTGGCATTTTTACATAATCTTTTTAACAGCTTATTATTATTATGACATGATCAATGAAAGTTAATGATCAAGATAATGAAAAAATGTATATAAAAATGTTTACAGTACATTTCATGTGCCATAATATTAGTTCTATTCAATTTTTCGATTGTACGTATAATAAAGGAGATATGTTGAATCTTCGAAATTCTACCCCCTGAACCCCTCTTCCACATGATATACTGTTAGTAGCAATTTTGCCTCCTTAAATACCGCAGTTACACACATTCGATATTTAGGAATTTTGATAATTGGACGGGAAATTCATGAGTAGGAAGAAGTTTAACTCCTGATTATTTCAATTACCCATTAAAATGAGATGGAACAAATTGTGTAAACGTAGCCGACCACGATGCACGTCTTAACTGCTTAGCAAAAAAATCCGACACCCAATAAGCAACATAAATACACAGCAATAAACAGTAGACCAAGAAAAAAACTACCAATTAACGAGGGAAATAAAGACAACGGTGGAACAATTGAGATTTAATAGGAAGTTCAAGGCTGCTGTGCTGTGCAGACTGCCAGAGAAAGTAAGCCAGCTTCTCTTGCTAGCAGGAACTGTGTCAGGAGGACAGGAGCTTGCTGCACGATCCTTACCCGATCAATGGTTACGCCTACTCTTGAACCTAATGAACTGTGATCTTCCTAGGAAGAAGCTTCCTGGTTTTACTGGCATATATATCCTACAACTGATCTTCAAACATTTTAGCAATCAAACCTATTCTGAAGCTGTCACTGTAAACCGTAAACTCTTTATAGTCTAACGGATGAATTGATTTATACCGAATAATATTAACCTAAAGGCATAAAATGAGAGACTAGATTAGGAAGTAATGGTCTCTCCCTATTGTGAAAAAGTGAATGGAATAACTTTATTGACTTCTCTTAAGTTCTATGAATGGGTTTATAGTAATAGTCAATCAGTATTTTTTACCTTTTTTTATATACACTCGACAACACTTTTTTTTAATCTCTCTGGACACTAAACATGATCCTCCTTGCTTCCTTGGACTGCACTCACCTAAATGGCAAGTGTCTGACAATGAAAACTAGTGTGATTAAACATTTTTCACAGCAAACCAACCCTCCCAAACCATTTTAATTTAGTCAATCAGTTGTAAAGTCATCAAACTACAGGCAGGGTCCGATAAATAAGGATTTTGGGTTGATTGATTTACAGACTAAAATGTATATAAAGTTCGTCAAGCAGGTGCGTTTACTAAGCAGATTTCCCACGGACATCACGTATTTGTATTATCTCAAAACGTAATAGTCCAATGAGAACAACATTTGGTATTTAGGCTTCAAATGAAGTGCTTCTTAACAGCTTATTTTAGTAATATGATATGAGTAGGAGTGGGGGTTGAGTGAAGACAGAGAACTAAAAAATACAAATATCTCCGTTAATAATCTAGATATTGAAAAAAAAATATATTACAACATTTATGGAATATTACATTTACAGTAAGATTGGTCCTATAGATTTTTTTGATACGACGCATAATGACGGATGTATTCAGAATTATCGAATTTCCCCTTCTCTTGCCTAATGCTCCCATTTGTAGGATTTTAGGAATTTACGAACTTGTTCTTTAGTTTTACATACACCGTTTAAATGTTGAGTTGGGTATCGATAACCAAACTTGCGACCGATATATCTATATAACATATATATGAATGTATATTAGCATAGCTCAGTAGTGCCGTCCAAAATACACGGAATGGATCAACTGCACCGATTAAATCCAATAACGGTGCCGGTATATTCTGTATACCCATGCCTGTAAATGTTTGGGTAAGATGAAGTGTGTTGGCATGGCCGATACATCATGTTTTTATTACGTTCACATAGATCTAGTGATTTCTTTGCATAAAAGTAGTAAAAGTATAAAGTATACCTAGAAAAAAAAGATCATTTTTCTTGTAACTAATGAATCTCAGAATTCATAAAAATATGAAATTTCAAAATGCTATAATTGATGCAGATATCATTTTAATGCCATGCACTTTAAAGAATTAAACCAGACTTGAACATTCGGAAGCTGCCTTTAGCTCACTGCAACTGAATGTGACGACCTTAGAAGTAAATTTTAAACAAAGGACCAGGTAAGAGAACTCCACTTATTCTGAAGTTCTACCCAAAGTTCCCTTTCATATTCTAAGACACAAGATTCAGACTAAGGTAAGCCCCTCTTGGGATTACGTCCCGAGGAACTTTTCTTGCACACGTCCCAGTCATTCGCCATTCGATTCATCTAAGACACGGAACATCCTTTCAGTCAAGCATTCACTGTAATTGCTGGAGATGATCCTATGTCTGAGGTGCCGACCCGTTACTCTTCTTGTCTCCCATCGTCGTCCTACTTTTTCTGACTTTGTCTGCGTCAAGTGCTCGTCACATTTTCGGTCGAATTGTGGTGGTACTATTGACCAAAGTAGCTTCTCGATTTCAAAGTCGAATCTCTGTGACGAATCATATAAAAACTTATCTATCCCGGCTTTAAAAATGGAACCTGTAGCATAGCAGTCAAGCACTTAACGACGGAATCTGCCCGGAAACGTAAAATAGTTATTCCTGAATATAGACTAGACTATTAATATTTTTTCTATTTTTTACCCGCACTACTACTCATTATATTTTTATAATAACCTTAAAAACTTCGAATGTGTTATGCCCAGCCTAAACAACAGGAATTGTTTACATTGAAACGACTTTATTAAATTTTCAACAGATTTTATATAGCAAAACATGTCATCTAAGTCAGGGTAGGAATTAACATTTCATCAAGTGGGTTCATAACTACTTGAATTCCTATTACCGGCCGGATACTGAAATAAATGGCATTAGGTTTAAGAAAAATACATGACTAGCATTCCAAAGTAAAATTATTATGACTCTTGGGAATACAATAAAAATTATTCTTTATATATGTATTCCAGCTAACATGACTGTATTGCATTTGTTTTGTTATAAGTTTCGAGTGAAAAAAAAAAAACGTATTTTGGTTTTGGGGTTCCTGGTAACATACTCTGGAGATGCTGTCAAATATAATTTATATTTACAGTATATTTTTACAGGAAAACTAAGAATAATGCACACGGGGGCACAGGTTAGCCAGCCATATGGGTTAAAGCGTTGCGCTTATCTTGGTAAAATTATGAATAGTGCCCCCCCCCCTTCATCGCCTGGGAATAGGAATTTATTTGTGATCAAACTCTTTAAATCAAGTCCTTGAACCCATACAGACTTAAGAAAAGTGACAATGTGTTGAAAAATCGCTCCAATAAGCCGTAGCAACTTAAAGTGGACTTTAAAAAATAAAACAAAACACGAATGGAAGACGCCTTCTTATGTTAGTTTGTTTATCAACAAACGGATCCTTGGGTTTGTTGTGTATATTGTACATTTGACTGTGAATTTTAGCAGATTTCCTATAGAGGGAATGAGCTATTGAGATTGTACTCATGATAGGAGTTTCGAAAAATTTCTCTAAATGTCCATTGATTCTATCCAGGACATAACGAAAATGTTATATATAAATATATATGTGTGTGTGTGTGTGTGTGTGTTAACGCTCCAGCGGTCGCAATTTTTGTCTGATCGTTACCGAACTCAATATTTAAACGTTTGTAAAAAGAAAGATCAAGTTCTTTCACGGCTAAAATCGAAAATTTTGAAAATTCAGAATATCTCTATTGTATAGAATGTGTATAAAATTGTATAGAATCAATCTTATTGCAAATGTGATGTAGGCAAATTTTGTTATATACATGTTTTTTTTAATATATATTGATTACACTTTCTTGTAATCTGATTAGTTTACGCATCCCCTGCGTGATAGCCGTTTATAACTGTATATCACCAATCATGTTCTACCATTGGAGTTGAGCAGGTATGGAAATGCGTCCCACAATATTCGTGGTACTTAGCATAGAAAAGAGGTTGCCTTCTTTCTCAAATGGTCTCGCTCTTTCTTTCATTGAATTCAAGTGGCATTCCGTGGACAAACGGTCCAACTTCTATACCGGATGTGAAGCGTTTCCCAAATCGTGCCCGGCCCTAAGAGCGCCCATGTAGACACGGTAGAGCTAGTGCCCTAGAAAAGCCTCTCGCATCCTGTGTGTTCCGCGCCAAGGCCGAGCTAGTCGCGGGTCAGTAGTGCAAGGCGACTCGGTACAAGAAGACGTGGAAATAGACCTAGCTCCTGCCGACCTTACACCGACTATGACCCAATTAAACCACTTGCCTCAAACCATGGCCACTTCTATGCGCTAACGAGTTATCTGCATATAATGAGCCTAGCATTAATTACCCCCAATCGCCTTGATGTCAAACGGTAACTGGTTAACATGATCAAATGGGAAAGGATTTGCCTTCCTGCGTGATTTTTATTTGCTACCAGTTTCTCCACATCAGTGACATCCCCAGGCCTACTTCTAAGAACAAAAGTCTTTCATGCAGGGTCTGCGTTAACTAAGCAGATTTCCCACGTGCGTCACGTATTTGCATATATCTCAAAAATTACCGGTTCAATAAAACAATGTTTTGTTATTTAGGCTTCATCAAATAAAATGCTTCATAATATGACAGCTTATTATTAAATGACATACGTAGGAGTGGGGGTTTACTAGTGTCCGAAAACTAAAAAATGCAAATATCTCGTTTAATAATGAACCTAATGAAAATCACCTACATAACACTCATAGAAAGCTACATTTGCAATAAGATTGATTCTATGCATTTTTTCGATCCGATCTTATTTGTTTAAATAGTCTAGTTTAAGTCTTTCTCTCAGTTAGCTTTAATTTCCTACCTGTACCCACTTAATTTAATAAAAAAATTAAAATAATAATTGTTGATATATGAAATGGTTTATATGTTATTTAGTTTTACGTTATGTTTTATATGATATTTAGTTCCAAGAAAGATAAGTTTTATTCCTCTGGAATATGCTGGATGGTTGAGGAACCAATTGATCAGGATCAATAAGAAGGCCAAGTCCTCTACAGTTTAAAAACTGTAGAGGACTTGGCCTTCTTATTGATCCTGATAAGTTTTATTGTTATATGGTATCTAACATATTTTAATACAAAGTGTAACTATCATTTTGTGTGTCAACAGGGCACTGACGATGATGTACAGCATCGAAAGCGCTTTGCCGTTTCAATAAATTATTATAGTGGAAGCGGAACAATGTTTTCACCCTACATACATTAGAAGTCACTTCCACCTGCCAGAATACTAACTCAGAGTAAATATAAAGACACAAGGCAGGTTGAATAGCTCGCAGATGATTCCTATATAACAGCTGGAGGTGATTTATAGAGGTTATTAGTTGAGAGGCTCGCAGCTGTAGTCTCCTCTTCGATCAGGAGACCCGTTAGACGTAAGACGAGGTGAAGGGGACATGCTTCTAAGAGACATCACGAACTCTGGCTACTGTGTCTTCACCAATACTCTGCCATTGTCACGTTTAATAATTGTCCGCTACTCCTAAATATAGAAAAAAAAATGTCAACTGCTCAACCTATGAGATATTTAGACGTCTTGGGTTATTGCTGTTAACACTGGTAAATATCCAATACAAAACCTGATGTAACAGTAGTTTAAGTTACATTCACACATCTGTTCCATAAATCCAAAACTACAATTATGTTATATTGTCACATATAGATACATGAATGTAACTAAAAATATTGTTACATCAGGTTTTGTATTGAATATTTGCCAGTGTTAACCGTAATCACTTAAGACTTATAAATATTTAATAGATTGAACAGTTAAATTTTTTTTTTTTTTGTAGAAATAACTCACTTAATACTTGAGCTACGCAAAAGTCCGTCACGCAGGGTCTGCGTAAACTAAGCAGATTTTCCCACGTGAAGTTATACAATAGAGAAATTTCACGAGAGCCGAGAAGTCAGGAAACAGCCGAACTAGCTTTTGGCGGGAAAGTCACTCTCGTCCGTTAGCCACCCAGATTTAATAAAAATTCAAATATCTCGGTTAGTATTCAAAATAGAGAATAAATGTATATAACAATATTTATAGTAAAATAAATTTACAATAAGATTGATTCTGAACAATTTTTCGACCTGACGTATAGTATCGGAGATATTTCGAATTTTCGGAAATCCTCCACTCTAACCCCCCCCCCCCTCCCACTGGTTTGATTTCAGCCCTTAACGAACTAGATCTTTCTTTTTACATAAAACGATTAAATATCGAGTTTGGTAACGATTAAACAAAAATTGCGACCGCTAGAGTGGTAACAGACAAATATATATATAGATGTATATATGTATCTATATAAATACAGTTTTGAACGGACCTCATTTTCGTCATCTACTAGGTAGGATCGGTGGACATTTGAAGAAAAATTTCGAAAATTCAGTCATGAGTACAACCTCGATAGCTGATTTCCCTTAAGGGAACAATTGTAAAGCTTCAATATACGAACTAAATTTGTTTTATAACATTTTGCGACGCATAATAACGGCAATATTTTGAATTTTCAAAATTTCCCCCTCTACTCCGCCTCCAATTTCAGTCAATAACAAATACAATCTTTAGTTTTGACTAAAAAAGTTAAATATCGTATATGGTATAGATCAAATAAACATTTTCGAGTTAGAACATAAATTCTCAATTGATGAAGTCAACGCACTACGTATTTGCATGTATCTCGCTCAGTAAACGTACAACGATAACCTTATTTGGAATTTTATCTTGGTATAAGAGGGTCCACGATATAACAGCTTATTGCTGATATGACATGAGTCGGAGTAGAGGTTTGCTGAAAGCTAAAAACTAAGAAATGCAAATATCTCCTTTAATATTGAAGTTAGGGAATAAATGTATATAACAATATGTATAGTACATTATATGTGCAATGATATTCAATGTATAAGAATTTTTTAAAATATTTTTTTTTCTCAAAAGTGGTGTTGCAGTTATACAGTGCGCGAGGAACATTACAGTAGCACCGTTACTGAACGACACATGATATACAATAAAGCTTATAAATATTCCATCAAAAAAGAAGAAGGAAACCCTTTATAATTTAATGCAAACCTCCCGTTGAAATGATCACCTAATCTCCATACAATGCTTGAAAGGTCTTACTGAGGAAGAATGTCTATATCAACGGGGATTTTATAAAATAATTTTAGAGCTATAATGTTGCCCAGCGAGGGTTGATCATTCCGATATTAACTTGTCACTAGCTTGTTAACAACTTTTAGGTTCTTTTTGATTTCGCTATTCCAAAATTAATGGTGACACAGGAGCGATAAACATTAACAACTAAAAAAGCCGAACCCACTTGGAATGTTTTTTGGGACCTTCAATGTTTAATGTCTATTGAAGTACTATTTATGAAATGATCTTAATGAAATGCTATCATTGGTAGATGTATATTTCTAAATTTAATTTTTCTCTTTCAAGTACAACGACTGTCCATTTAATTTTTAAAATATATATATAATAATATAACAAAATAGTTCGCTTTTATTTATGAAAGTAAAATGTGTGACATTTCAAGTTCTCTTAGCCAAACAATTTTGTTTATGATTTCTTCTTTCACACTATTCAATTTAATCACCCATTACAAGTAATTCTAATCTCCTAATGTTTATGTTTCTTATTATGATTAAAACTATATTATATAGATTATTATAAATCTTAAAATTACTGTTAAATTCGTTTGTAATTATAATGTCAAAAGGTAGTTTTCAGATAAATGTAATTAAAGAAATGCTTATATTAATCTATCGTCAATTACGCGATTTTCAGATGGCTATGCCGAACATGATTAATGAGGTAAGTGCTTCATGAGGCTTCTGAATATTTTGAACGACTCTAATAGATTTTACATACATTTGTATCTGTAAATAAACCATCCCGAAATCCGAACACATCGCACCGCACCTGCAGTTTCAATTGATTGACAATTGATTGCCTTAATTAAAATGGTTTGGGAGGGTTGATTTGCTCTGAGAAATGTTTAATCACACTAGTTTTCATTGTCAGACACTTGCAGTTTAGTTAGTTGAGTGCAGTCCAAGGTAGCAAGGAGGCACTTATTTAGAGTCCAGACGGATTAAACAAATTTGTAGCCGAATATATATACAAAAAGGTAATAAATACTGATTGATTATTACTATAAACCCATTCATAAAATTTAAGAGATGTCAATAAACTTATTCCATTCACTTTTTCACAATAGAGAGAGACCATTACTTCCTAATCTAGTCTCTCATTTTATGGTTATGCGTTTAGGTTAATATTATTCGGTATAAATCAATTCATCCGTTAGACCATAAAGAGTTTACGATTCACAGTGACTGCTTCAGAATAGGTTTGCTTTATTCCTTCCAAGTAATTTGCCTCCATTTTCTAACTACAAACTGCTACTACTACCACGAACTATCTAATTCATAATGCTACTACTCAAATGCAATATGGCTACGCATTTATAATAATACTCTTATCCAACACACTTGACTATTGATCTATATGTAATATATATATATATACTAGCTCTGATACCGGGGCATCGCCCGGGAATTCATTTGAGGCAGTCAACTGTACAATATTTTGACATTTACCCGTCCCAGTATTTAGGGTTAATACCCGTCGTTTCTGTGGATTTGTTAATAATAAAATTAATTTTTGATGTAAGATTTCACTGTCCTCCATATTGTCATATTTCCTGTTCCCTGTGCATTATGTATAGATTTAAATTATTAAGGTCAAATTATTAACATACATTTAAATTAAGTTAGTTCATATTGAAAAGAATTGTTGAGCAAATTTCTCTAAATAACAAAATAAACAACTTTTGTAATGTGCATATTTGCCGAAACCTCCAATAGGAAACGAAAGATCACTATTTTTAATTTCAGGCCTCCCTTATAACTCCCACTCCTGCCCGTCCCAGAAATAGAAATATTAGTATGGCTTGTTATAATGAAGGCGTTAGTGCTAATACACTTACCGAGTGTTTTATTTAGTTCGGTCGAGTCTTTTGTACCAAATAAAATTGTTGACCCCCGCTATAATTTTTAGCGTATAACGCCTTTATACTTCGGTATACGACGATAGTGTATATAACAAAAGTTTCACTTCACTATATAACAATATAAAAAAACTTAGCAGATTTCTTTCATTCTGAAATTAAACACAATCACTCTTGAAATATAAACTGCACATAGCAAGGAGTCGAAATTAATTAAATATTCCAGAACTAAGTGCAAATAGCCAACCAAAGGACATCTGAAAATAGTCCACCTCAAAGCTGTTAGGTAAATTCATACGAGTTTACACACGTTAGAATGACACGCTCATGACATTGTTCAAAGTTCTATTCTCTAATTAAAAGAAGCCATTGGACACAGGAATGGAACTTTAATATGGCCGAGAAGTACTTAATAATTCAGTTGCTCTAAATGAACTGAGGGCTGAGAACCATAAATTCCAAACAGCTTCATTAATTTGGGAGTTAGCAAAAAATGAAAAGAGTAACAATTTAAGTACTTTTGTATGCTAATAATTTCGTTCATCAGACGTTTCTGGCCCTAATAATAATGGATATCCATAGCATTTGGTATTTTCTTTGTTCAATTATTCGGAAATCATTTGATTTTAGTCATTAATGAAAATAACAATTAATTTACATAAAAACATTTCGAGTTTCATATCCATTAAAATAATAATTGAATAGAATGGTCATTGATGTAGTAACATCAAAAATGTATTCCTGTATTGTACATTAAGGTGAAAACAATGCACCTTATTTTGTTAATAGAAAAAGTGTGTTTCGTGATGCATTTGAAGAAATTAGGTGCATTGAAATGCATTAGGGAAAAATGACTAAGGATGCTATTTAATGAATTCCGTCACTAAATAATTTCCTTTACCCAGGCAAGAATCGAACTCGCCACTCAACGTTTTAACTCACATGGCTAACCTGAGCAAGCTCATTAAACATCTACAGAACATTCATATATATATATATATATATATATATATATATATATATATATATATATATGTCACACTATAGCCTACAATTTCTACACACTTCACTTCTACACCCGCAGGATGTATAAACTTCAATTTTAGTTATTCATTTTTTAGCAGATTTCCCTTAAGGGAAATCAGCTATTGAGGTCGTACTCATGATGCGAGTTTCGAAAAATTTCTTCAAATGCCCATCGATCCTACCCAGGAGATGACGAAAATGAGGTCCGTTCAAAATTATATATATATATATATATATATATATATATATATATATATATATATATATAGATGTCTGTTAACGCTCTAGCGGACGCAATTTTTGTTTGATCTTTACCAAACTCGGAATTTAATCGTTTTATGTAAAAAGGACTAGTGGGAGGGGGGACTTTTGAAAATTCAATATATCTCCGTTATTATGCGTCGCATCGAAAAATTGTATAAAATAAATCTTATTGCAAATTAAATTTCCTATAAATGTTGATCTATACATTTATTCTGTATCTTGAATATTAACCGAGATA
Organism: Riptortus pedestris; assembly: GCA_019009955.1. Classification (NCBI taxonomy): domain Eukaryota; kingdom Metazoa; phylum Arthropoda; class Insecta; order Hemiptera; family Alydidae; genus Riptortus; species Riptortus pedestris. The sequence goes on from CM032232.1 coordinate 29,699,862, forward strand.
TTTGCATTTGTATTCTGCGTGTGGTCACCAGTGGGACTTTCCGCCGAGAGCTCTGGCGGCCGTTTCCATAACTATTCGTCCCTCGTGAATAGGTTTAGAGGTTAGGTTAACTGTTTTTTTGGGCTAGAAACTACTGGGTTAGTACGCCCTAAATAATGTTTTTGGTTTAGAGGTTTCTTACTCCTACAGTTGTTATTAGGCAGATTTCTCTATTGTTAATCTTCTCGTGGGAAATCTGCTGTTAGTTGACGCAGCCCCTGCGTGACGGACTTTCTTTATTTATTCTTCTTTTTTTCGTTTCCATCTTTTTTTTTCTTTTTTCTTCTCCCTTCTATACTTATATTTTCATATATATTATTTTCATCACCCTGATGTTTCAATACCTAATATCTTTTCCTACACATAAGACTCGTTCGCCAATGAACCGTTTCAGGAATCACCATAGTTCCCTCTTTTCCTCTACCGGTTACGTTTTTTACTATTATCTTTGTTGATCACACCTGATTACTGAGTAAATCGCCGACGTCACAAAACTCAAAAAACTGTCCGACAGGACAGAGTGTTACTGATGTTATATATATGAAAGGCATATTTGTTTCTAAAACTGACCGAAGAATCATGGACAACGTCATGAACATTAAATCTCTAAGTTTTCCCGAGAGAGGAAAGACTGGAAGTTAATCATTTAAGGAATAATGTTGTCCATAAACCTTCATGGCGTTATCACGAGCTAAACAGCATTATTAGAGTCGTGACCAAACTCCAATGGGATCTTCGGTTTCGCCAAGGACACAATGCAATTTACTTCTGCATGATCTTAGTTTTCGTTGCAACTTGAGTTCCCTGTATTATACTACTGATTAGAAGTGAGGAAGTACTTTTTATACGATATTTTTTAATCAAATTATGATAAATGTTAGCCTTATCATAAATGAACATCTATCATTGTAGTAAGTTATATAAATTACATTTTATGTTACCATTTAAGTTCCATCGAACATAAATTTTGTTAAAGATTGACAGAAATAACTTTTCACGTGGAATTGACGTCCTACACTCGCAGTATAGCAATAGGCTGCATTAACATTTTTTTTAGCAGATTTCCTTAAGGGAAATATATATATATATATATATATATATATATATATATATATATATATATATATATATGCCTTTTAACGCTCTAGTAGCCGTAATTTTTCTTAGATCGTTACTAAATTCGATATTTATTCTTTTTACGTACTAAGAAAAGTCAAGTTCATGGCAGAAATCGGACCAGTGGGGGGGGGGTAGATAGGGGAATTTCGAAAATACGAAATATCCTCGTTATTATACGTCAGATTGAAAAATTTTATAGAACCCATATTATTGCAAATTGAATGTACTATAAATGTTGTTATAACATTTACTCTCTACCTTAAATATTAACCGAGATATTTTCAAGTTTTAGTTTCTGGCCTTCAGCAAACCCCCACTCCTACTCATGTCACAAGTTTCATACTCTGTTGTATAATAAACTACTCGTTCGAAGCTTAAATATCAAATATTTTGTTATACGAGAAACATGCAAATACGTTGTGTTGATCTCCCCCCACCCCCTCCGCCATTAGTTCTTGGATCACTAAAATTTGAGTGATTTAGATGAAAATTATTCTGATTCGTTATACATTAATTAAATAAAATTAATATGTTATATTCAGATAATTGTTTTTCTTTCAGGTTAAGAATATTTCTATCTTTTCAGCTCTATGAAGTTGGCCGACGTATTTTTTTTTTTTTTTACTATTTAGATGCTTTCTGTTGGGAGGTTATTAAAATTGACTGAAGGATTTTACGGTCTGTATTTATTCATTTAATATTCACGGTGGTGTTAAGTGTTACCAGCTGCTTATCTCCTTATTTTGCTTATCCCTAGCGTGACGGACTTTTTATAAACTTTTACTTGAATGATAACTGGTTGACGTCTCATATCCGTTAGTTGGAGCACGGGAATGTGTTACTAATCCGTTGCGAATGTAAGCATCGTTATCAATTTTATATAATCTCAGCTGTAGCGAGTAGCTAGCTACCCCTCTCTCTCTTTTAATTGAAGAAGGTGCAATATAACTAGTCCGCTAGTACCCGGAAGGTAGACAGGTAGATAAGGGATGACGGAGGGAGTGGTCCTGGCTTTCTAGCTTTGCGCACGGGCAGTCCGAGACGTGAAAGGGGAGTGTTTTAGTGACCCCTAATAGGCCCGTAGTGACCCCGCGTAGAAAGTTCCTACCCTACTCGGACTTCGTAACAGCCGTATCGCCGTATTAATCAAACGGTGCTCTTCGTCTTCGGGAGATTTACTTTCATGAGGAAATATCGAATTATAAATGGCCTTCGACTCATTCTTTATGCAGTTTAATGCATAACAGGTCGCTCGCTGTGCTAAGCAGGGTTTTAGAAAGGATTTTGAGGCCCATCACGAGCATTGGCGAATTTAAAGAACATCCAACGAGTATATGACGTAATTTGAAAAGGCATATTGGTCATCAGTTAGCAATTACACAATGGCTTAGGGTTAATACGTTTCATACTTGAGAAAATGTTTTTTTTTTTTTTATTTTAAAATTAACCAGGACTTTAAATCAAGTGGCCTGATTATCTAGGCAATTACCCTGTCCAATGAACAAGTTCCTCTCTGTCTTCCATACATAGCTGTGGCTTCACACATCCCACATTTCAGCAGGTACACCCCTGATCTATCTCCTAGAAGAGTTGCATATTTGGTTTTAGAGAAAAAAATTTTGAAGTGATGCCCTCTTTCTGTAGGCTGTTCTAATGCCCTGCCTGTTTAGTTTTCTTCCCAGGATTTCATTGACCTGAATATGGCAATATTCCCCAGGATTTAGCCTCTTTCCCACCACCCCTAAAAGTCTCTCTCAGCAATTTTTTACAAACTCTCCTGTCATATATTTTCCTTATAAATTCCCGACTGTGGTCATTCCGTTCTCCTAAGTGGTATATATAGCTTAATTATTTTTGATAATTTTCTTCGTCCATTGGAATAGATAGGAGCCTGTCAATGTGATAGATGAATGTGGTTTCTTTTACTCTGGGGTGTTGGAAAGAGATTTGGTTTATACTTATATCCATGCATGTGGGTTTTCTATAAATAGAAAATTAACCCCCTCTCCGTTCTTATAAATGTTTAGATCCAGGAAGGTTATTTTTCCTGCCTCCTCTTGGTCCATAGTAAATTTTATTTTCTGGTGTTGCTCATTTAAGTAGTTGTGCATCCTTTGCAAATCCTCTGTTGAACCCTCAAAAATACACAATGTGTCATCTATGTAACGTGTTCAGAATTTAATTTCGTTTTTAAAGGGGTTTCTGTCCGACATTATGAAACAGTGTTCGAACCAGTTCATGAATACATCGGCCGCTAGGGTGCTGATCGGATTTCCCATATCAAGACCTTTCTGTTTATGAAATCTTCCTTCGAACAGACAGTAGCCCTGCGAAAGAATGAGCTTTATTATATTCGAAATGTCCAAAGAATATAAAAAGTTTATTTTATAAAAATAAGAAGTCGCAACAGAAGTTGATGAGTTCAAAGCCAGAAGGTACTGCCTTACTAAACACACTGAACGGTGTAATTAATTCAATTTAATGACATTTAGCCTTAATAGCGTTAAGTCGATGTTAATAAATAATATTTTAATTAATGAAATTTTACACATAATATTCAAGTATAAAATTACAAGATAATCCAGGCGTTCTATACCAATTTTCATACAATTTATTCTATTTCTGTTAGCTATATACACAAGGTTGTTCTTAAAATACTTAATAAATAATACCTGTTAATAGTCACATGCTTCCGATTAATTATGGCAGAAAACTTTAGTTTATGTAGTTTCTTCGTTAGTTTCTAGTCTGGGAGGGACTAAGGATTTTATTTAATGAGTTCCTCACTAAATAAATTTCCCATTGTCCAGGCAGGAATTGAAACCAATCTAGGTTTTTCAAGGGAGATAAAGGACAGTGGCTTAACTCTCATGGCTAACCTTAAAAAGTAAAGATCAGATTTTGTTCTTCTTATATCGCTTAGATAAACATTTATTTTAGTAATAATAGTTAACAAGACAATTAGACAACAGTAGTAAATACAGTGAATACTCTTTTCCTCTTGATGTCTTTGAACATTTTCAGTATACATTCCATACAAAAGAATACCATTAAAGTAACAGTTCTCAAATACCTGTGAAAGTGAATTTAGTAAGTTTAAAAGTATATAATCTTGAAAAATTGCTGACCACCCCTGTAATCCGATAAAATCTGGCGTCGCTCTTGGTGAAATGTAGCATATCGAAAACTTTCTCTCCCGCTAAAGGTCATCTTATAATAATATACACAGAGCGCAGCACTTCAAATAACCCATCGGATAAGTGAACTTTGCGTGATCCGGATACCGACTAGAGAAAGCTAAAATGTTAATTACTCAAGGAACAAGGAATCCTTAGTTCTATCTCTTAAAACGAAGAACTTCCGATTTGTTCTGATTAACATTCTCTTCGCATGCAGTTCTCATTTATATTCTCGGACAGTAAGGACCGTACTCACACTTCAAAGGAAATTCATATATCTTCTAAATTAAATTTAAAACATGCCTGCGGAATATAAGCCAACAATATTAATAATGTATCTCAAATAACACTGAAGATAAGGGACTGACATTTGAAGTACTGTATACAGGAGTATAATTTGGAACGGACGACATTTTGGTCACCGCCAAGGAAGGAAAAATGAAAGTTTTAAAAACTTTTTCAGAAATCACGTAATGAGTACAACCCCAAAACTGATTTATCTTAAGGTGAATCTGCTATTAAATAATTTCAAAAACTTTGTGTGTTATTTAAATAGTAAATAGACAATATTTGTAATGAGAAAAATATATTTCTGTTTTTTATTTATATTAAGAAAAATAGTAGCACAATATCCTTACAGATATGTTACTCGTTTTCAATTAGTGCTATTTTTGTACATAAAAAGAAATTTTGTGAAATAAAAATATTGAAAATGCAGTATGTTAATAATAATGTGCTGTTAGGTAAGTTTTTAATGTTTAAGGTGTTGTCATAATCTCACTTGGTTATTGTTTGGTTCTCACCTGGGCCATGGGAATTTACAGTACTGTAGTAATAAAGGACTTAAAACATGATATTGAACTATATTTGCCTAATAAACAATCAAAATCATGTAATATATTGTATGAGGTCATTTGGAGGAACGTGGGTTTATTCTGGCACACAGATGAGAAATATTATAAAACTCACTCTAAATGTTCAGTAACCTGAAAGCATAATATTGTTCGTGGGTGAGGAGAGAATGCACAAACATACAAAATATATAATATAATATGATGACCCAAAAGTTGGTTTCCCTTTTTAAAGAACTTTTAGATACTTTTAAACTCTTCCGTTTAATAGCAACTTAACTGTAGAATATGACATAATTAGATCTATTAAGAACTAATTCTGTCTTATTATAGGTAATACAGATGTTTGATATTAAAAAAGATTAATGAATGATAGTGCTTACCGGTTCCTCTTAATAAAAATCTGCTCTTACCTGAAACAATAAATTACACAAAATTAGAAAAAAAAAATGTTTACATAAAGTAATTACAATAAACCATAAAATATAATATTTAAATGAATAACAAAGATAATATTTTTAAATTTTATATTCCAGGTCTCCTGGAAGCCTTGGGACATTTCAAGCCCTGAGTAGTAGTGCGAAGATGTAACTATTAAAGTTACTGTTCCAAGTAACTCCTACTACAAGTATAAACATTAATATACTATTAATCAATGAATATTATTGATATACAATAAAATATAATTATACAATCACTATTGGTCGGTTTCTCAGAAGGCCTTTACTAGAATGTAAAGGCCACCCCATTCCTTTAGGTTTAACTATAGTGCCCTTTTATCTATCATAAGCAAACCTAATAGTTACGCTGATAATTTCGAGTAGGAGGGGGTTACTAAAAGTTGAAAACTAAAAAAAAAAAAAAAAAAAAAAAAAAAAAAATAAAAAAGGAAATATATTGTTCAATGATCTAGTTAATGAAAGAAAAAACACACATAATAACATTTATAGGACATTGATTTTGTTAAAAGGTTGATTCTATACAATTTTACAGTTTGACTTATAATTACAGAGATAATTAGAATTGTCAAAATTTCCCCTCAAAACCCCCCTTCCTCTTCGATTTCAGGCATTGATGAAAGATATGATGAGATGAAGTGTATAATTCTTTTAACACAAAACGTTTAAATACCGAGTTCGGTAACAATCAACAAAGAACAATTGCGACCTCTAGAGCAACGGACCTCATTTTCGTCGGTGTCGTGTGTAGGATCGATGGACATTTGAGGAAATTTTTCGAAAATCCCATCATGAGTACCACCTCAATTGCTGATTGCCCTTAAGGATTTTTTTTTTTTTTTTTTAAGTTTTTTTTTTCTCCGTTCTCTCCCTCACAAACAAAAATATTGTTCTGCAAGAAAAAGAGCATACAAGTGCCTCATCTATTAGACTGATTGAGAACTCGTTTAGCCGATATCAAACTATCCTGTACTATAATGTAATATTGAGTTATTTGGGTATTACATAAATTTCTCTAAAGGTTTTTCAGTGATGTAATCAATTTAGGGAGCACATGATGGACATAGGTCACACCTTAAACCTGTCATTTACCTTAATGTAATATATTTGAGTATTTTTAGATTACTTCATTTCACTCGTCCACGCAAATGGATGCTACTTTAATATATTAAAGAGATATGCGTGGCTCAAGAAGTAAATGGAGCTAGATCGAAATTAATAATAAAATGGACGAATTCATTTTAGTCAAATGCTATTATGAAAATTGCTTTTAAATTGGACTCCTAATAGACGGTTGGAGGTATCTTCTCTCTTTCTAGGAGTAATAAGCCCCGTCGGCCGGACCTTAGCTGGCAAGTCGGCTGATAGGTGGCAGCAGCTGTAAAGGATCTCCCATTACACTAATGGAGGTATGTCGTGCTCCCAGCTTCTCATAGATCCATGACACTCCGGACGACGAGAGTCGTGACCCGAGCAGATCTCACGACTAACTAGGGGATGCTCTGTATTCTGCCGCCTCTGGCAACAGACTCCCATTGCTGCAATAGAGCTTCGAGCAAATAAACTCACGTATCCGTTGTATGAGCTAAGCCTACGAGTCAAAGTTATGCTATGCTAGACCAGACGGTGTATTGATAAACATCTTGTACCATATATATCAAAAGTCCATCACGCACGGGCAGAATTCCAACTTGCGTCACATATGTGCATATAACTCAAAAGATAAAAGTTCTATGAGACCAATATTTGAATTTCAGGCTTCGAACAACGTGTTCCATAGTATAACAGCTTTTTCTTAGTATGACATGGGTAGGTGTGGGACTAGTACTGAAGGCCTAAAACTAAAAAACAGAGAGGCTGCGTAAACTAAGTAAATAGAGAAATCCGCATACTAGTAAGAGTAATAGTAACGAGTCTCTACGCCAATTTCACGAGAGCCGAACTAGTTTTCGGGGGATACTCACCACTACAACCGAGGTTAGCCCATCTCATCTCACCCGTTATCCGCACACACTTAATAAAAATGCAAATATCTCGGGTAATATTCAAGATAGAGAACAAATGTATATACCAGTAATTAAAGTAAATTAGTTTGCAATAAGTTTGATTCTATACAATTTTTCGATCCGACGTATAGTAACTGAGATATTTCGATAATTCCTCCTCTTAACCCCCCACCTCCCTCTAGTCCAATTTCAGGCATTCACTAACTAGATCTTTCTTTTTACTTAAAATGATTAAATTCGAAGTTTGGTAACAATCCAACAAAAATTGCGACTGCTAGAGCGTTAACCGACAAATATATATACATATATATACATATATACAAACACAACAAATATATATATATATATATATATATATATATATATATAATTTTTAACGGACCTCATTTTCGTCATCTCCTGGGTAGGGTCAATGGGCATTTGAAGAAAAATTTTGAAAATCGTGTCATGAGTACGACCTCAATAGCTAATTTCCCTGATGGGATATCTACTAAAATGCAAATATCTCGGTTACTAATCAACATATTGAAAAAAACATGCATAACAACATTTATAGAAGATTACATTTACAATAAGATATGTTCTATACAATTTTTCAAACCGACGCATAATAATGGATATATTAAGAAGGGAAATTCACCCACTAACCCCCCTCCACTTCTACTGTTTGGATATCATCCATTAGCGAACTTTATCTTTAGTTTTACATATGACGTTTAAAAATCAAGTTTGGTAACGGCCAGATAAAAATTGCAAGCAGACCTACTCGGTACATCCAAATCTTAAACCATGTTTTGGTAAATCATATGGCCGTCCTAAACAGCCAAAATCATAATATAGATTGTAAGAGGTCATTTTGAGGAAAGTGGCTTTACCCTGACTCAGCGAAGAGAAATCTTATAAAACTCACTCTAAAAGTTCAGTATTATGAAAGTATAATTTTTTTTTAAGACCAGTTTCCCAGGTCTGCACTCCCTCATCCAGCAACATATGAATTTCAATTATATTTCCTGTCTTTGGGGAAGAGAAATGAAAAAAACATACTAAATATATTAGTATGATTGTTCATGAATATGTTTTCCTTTTTTAGGAACCTTTTAGCTACTTTAAACTCTTCCGTTATATAGATTAAATAATTGTAAGAACTAATTTTGTCCGTTTCAAGGTAGTATAAAATAATAAAGATATTTGACATTAAAATAGATTAGCGTATGATAAAAATCAACGGATATACTTTATAAAAATTTGGTCTTCCATGAAAATAGTTAAACACGCAGGGGCTGCGTAAACTAAGCAGATTTACCATGTACAAGTATGACTCACGAGTAAGGGCATTTTACCATATAATTTCTATTTCTAGGACCAGAATCGATGAATAGAACGAGGGAGGTTATTGTAGGCTGAACACAAGAAAGTACTAATTACTCGTTTAGTATTTGGTTTACCGAAATATTCGAAAATAGACATAACATGAGTGGTTCTATAATATTTTTCGATTCGACTCATAATACTCACTGACTCATCGGAGATATCTTGAATTTTCGAATTCCCAATTCTTCAATTACACTTCCTATTTGAGACACAAATTAGTCTTTAGACAATTAAAACTTGTTGGGATTATGGATTTCATTTCACAATTCCTTGAATAAACATAACATGAATGGTTCTATAATATTTTTCGATTCGACTCATAATACTCACTGACTCGTCGGATATATCTTGAATTTTCGAATTCCCCCAATTCTTCAATTACACTTCCTATTTGAGACACAAATTAGTCTTTAGATAAATAAAACTTGTTGGGATTATGGATTTCATTTTACGATTCCTTAAGCAAATAAACTCACATTTTGTTCGTTTGTTTCCAAATAATTTAGGGCGAAAAGCTACTAGGTTATCGTCGCCCTGTTGTTAAATTGCCAAAATTGTAACTTTGTAAATTTGTATTGTTGTATCCTTATCCATATCGTCATTATAGCAATATGAACGAGGATACAAAAAACATGTAATTTAAATTTCTTTATACAAATTTTTATTTTTCACAAAATTGACAATGATATAGCATTCCATTAATGTGTGGTAGACATTCTAGTCTGTGTTACACTTCCTACATACCGGGGGTCGATCTTTTGTCATAAGATAAAAATGCGTAAATCTTGTGTGGCCTATTCGGAGTCTTCCTAAAACGACTTCATCTCTTCTGCTGTCTCTTCCATTAATATTTCCATGAAACTCGCATGCACTTGTATGAATAAATGAATAAAGTTGTTTACTATCAAATGTTTTACGTTTTGGTGGGGACGATTTAGACTAAGCTATTGCTAAAAACAAATTTACAGCATGTTTTCGAAACTATATTTTTCGCCTTGAATAATGAAAGTCAGATTTTAAGCGATCATTTCGTGGACAGCGGCCTAGTGAGAGAAACACGCATAAAAATGCAAAATATAGGATCTTCCATGAATTCGTTTAACCATTTAAACTACTGAGCTATTAAACTTATGAACCAATCGCTCATTCTGACAGGCCCAAGAACTGGAGAACTATCAAAATCGTGACACAGACCAACTTCACATTAACGGAATGCCACCTGTTTTCTGCCAGTTCCAGAGAGCACCATTGTTGCAGAGTTCGGAAGGTTGGTGCAAGCTCAGCCTTTTGCTCATAGGCCTTGCGAAAGAGCACCGCCGACACCTGTGTACCAATAGTGATTTGATTACAATGGTTTTGGGATGTCTGATCCCACACTCACAATGACTCTTGCTGTGTTGGCTAACATAGCTCTTATGGGAAAGTTTGCATAAGGAAAACTATGGCAGAGAACCTCCAATGACTGTCGTCTGGAAAAAACTTTTGACAGTATAGCTTCCATCATATTATTAAAGGAAACTGAGGTAAAATACCTATTAGGACATTTCCCTCGAGGGAAATCAGATGTTGAGGTTGTACTCATGACGCGATTTTCAAAAATTTTCTTCAAATGTCAACCGATCCTACCCAGGAGATGACGAAAATGAGGTCCGTTCAGAATTATATATATATATATCTGTCGCAAGTTTTGTTTAATCGCCACCAAACTCGGTATTTAATTGTTTTATGTAAAAAGAAAGATTAAATTCGTTAACGGCTGAAATTGGATCAGTGGGAAACGGGTTTAGAGGGGGGATTTTCGAAATATCTCTGTTACTATACGTCGGATCGAAAAATTATATAGAGCCCATCTTATTGTAAATTAAATTTACTATAAATATTGTTATATACATTTATTCTCTATCTTCAATATTAACCAAGATATTTTCATTTTATTGGGCGTAACGGATATGATGAGATCGGCTAACTTCGGTTGCAGTCGTGAGTTTCCGGCTAGCTAGTCCGGCCGTTTCAGTAACTGTTTGGTTCTCGTGAAATTTCTCCATTCTAAAACATCACATGAGAAATCTGCTTAGTTTACGCAGCCCCTGCGTGACGGACTTTTTTGGGTATAGAACAGAATTTTAAAATATTTCAAAAGAATGGTTTCCCCTATGACAGGACATTCCTTACTAGCGCCAGATCCTGCATCTTAGGTTTTCCATAAGACCAGATTATCGCCACTTTCCTATTTTCTGAATGAAATTATTGTTTAAACGTGATATATTAATTTAAGTTTATATGATATTGAAATGCAGGAGAATATAACGTCTCTTGAAACTATAAAATATCTTGAATATTCACCGAGATATTTGCATTTTTTAGTTTCTAGCTTTCAGTAAACCCCCACTCATACTCATGTCATATTAACAATAAGCTGTTATTTCATGAATCACTTAATTTAAAGGTTAAATACCAAGTATGATTTTCATTAAAATTTTACATTTTGAGCTGTGTCAAATACGTAATGACTTCACTAATCAAGATTTTTTGTTATTTACACGAAAGTGTTTATTTGTTCCATACCATTCTCGATATTTTAACGTTTCAGTCAAGACTCAAGACCATATTTTCTATTGGCTGAAATCGGACCAAGAAGGTGATCAAGAGGGGGGATTCGAAAATTCAACAAATGTCCGTGAATATCAATCCCATCGTAAAATGTTAAAGAGCCAATCTTGTTTTTCGTAACACAAGCATTTAACGATTTATTCGTAAATTCTTGTTTTCTGCCTCTAGTAATCCCCCCCCCTTCTAATCATCGTTTTTTTTTAACCACAATTAGAGAATATGTCGAGAAATGATATCTCAAGCGTTATAAACCAGCACGTGGAAAATCTTCTTAGTTAATACGGCTCCTTCGTGACGATTTAGTTTTTTAGCAGATTTCCCTGAAGGGCTCAAGCAGCTATTGAGGTTGTTGTCAGGGGGGAGAGGGGGGGGATTAAAGCGGGAGAATTTTGAAAATTCCAATCTCCGTTATTATGAATCGGATCGAAAAATTGTATAGTACCTATATTATTGCAAATGTAATGTTCTATAAACGTAATTCAAATAAAGGGTTAGAACCGCCAATATAAATAATACTGTTGTCATACCTTTCGGTAGAGGCCGTCGTCACTGGCTGATGATCGAGTACAGCTGGCATTGTGCTATAGATGCGATGGCACCATCTTCAAGCCCGTCGAAAAGTTGTACTGAGTTAGATGTCTGTTGGTCAGTAGGTTTTGTCACCGTATTAGTTTGTTTACGTTTAGTCCAAGTCTGTTTACTTACCTCAGATCTGTCAAGCGAGGGGTGTTAGCTAGTGTCCAGGGAAAATGTTTTCGTGTGGTGGGTTGGTTACGTTTTAGTCCAAGTCTTTTCGACGGGCTTGAAGATGGTGCCATTGCATCGAAAGCACAATGCCAGCTGTACTCGACCATCAGCCAGTGACGACGGTCTCCGCCGAAAGGTATGACAACAGTTCTATAAATGTTGCTATATACATTTATTGTCTAACCTAAATATTTACTGAGATATTCGAGTTTTTTCTTTTTCAACCTTCTGTAATTTCCCAGTCCTACTCATGTCACATAAAAATTTAACTGTTATATAATTAAAGAGTTTATATGACTCTTAAAAACCAAATATTGTTCTTATTGAAGTTTTACTATTTATAGTAAATGCAAATACTTGGCGTACGTGGAAACACCGCTTAGTTAACGCAGCACCTGCGTGACTGACTTTTTTTATTATACATCATTTAATAACTATTTTATAGAACAAAGGATGAATGGCAACCAATTTATGATCCAATTAGTAGTTTGAACAATATTATAACACGCTAATTGTAGAGAATCCGAATTATCTTTTGTACGAAATAATTTTATTATGTTAATTTTTCATTTTATTTATTTGGCGCAATGTTTCGTTGAACCCTAATTACTTGGTATTGAATTACAAGGGGCGGCATAATAAAAGAAACCAACCACAGAGAACTCCCCGACCTATAAGAAACATGATTACAACCATTATCTCAGATAGACCGTAACGAAAACGGTGTCATTACAGGCTCAATTGTCCTCCCTCAGTTTGGTTAGGCACTAAAAAAAACCCTGAAGATGAGTGGCCGTCAAAAGAAATCTAAATTGCTCCCGACTGGAGTCTGTGAATAGATTATGCATCAGTGATTTACTGTAAGTTGCATTCAAGAATTTCTCCTTTGCCTCTACTTGGATTATTGACTCTATCAGCTGCTCTTCCCGGTGAACTATGTACTGAGTTTATCTAAGAAGTAGGAAATAAGGAAGAAATACCAGAACAATTTGAATGACGCTCGTTCATGCGTGGAACAGCCATGTTTTTTTTTAATTATTATTTTTTCAAAAAGGTTAATGGAAGGCCAAGAACTGAAGGTGAACTTTAGAAGTAAGGCTCCTTTGTAGCTCATTATGTAATATAAAAGTCAAAAAAGGCATATTTATAATCTACGATAAAAATAGTTTTTACTTAATTAGTTTCTTACTGTAAGCTAAGTATTTTAAAACTCCTGTTTCACGCTAAATTCAATTAATTTTTTTCTCAATATTTAGAACACAGAAGTTATTTCTTGATCAGAAAAAAAAAATCCAAAATATTGGACTTACATCATTCCAAAATAAACGATAAAAACGAATAAAAAATATATTTCAGCATTTTATTTTCAAAAATATTGAGTTACTCCTGAGCAAAAAAGATTCATTTCGGCTTTGCTATAACAATGTCCGTTACGCAGGTGCTGCGTAAACTAAGCTGTTTTCTCACCTCCTGGTACGACACACAAAAGATGAAATATCACCATAACTTCTCTATTCCTTAGTACAAATCGAATGAGTAGAATTGGGGATTTAGTCGAATGCTGAAATAAAGGAAGTACGAATAGCTTGCCTAATATTTGAATTACGAGAATATTTAAGGAACAACAATTCCATAACATCAATAGTTTCCAACATTGATTATGTAACTGTTTTTGATCCGGCTGATAATAACGGAGCTATTTTGAAATTTTAAATGCCAGACCTAAACGCCCTTTCCTCCTTTCAAATTTCAGCAGTTCATGAACTTGATCTATAGTTTTACATGAAACGATTATGGACTTTGGTAATGGTCAACCAAAAATTGCTATCTCTAAAGAAGGAAATGGTGAGGAATCTTTTCGAATATGGAGTCATGTATTCAACCAAAGTAGCTGTTTCCCTTAAAGGGCTAATCAGCTAAAATAAAATAATAGTTTGATTTATGTAATTATAGACTCTGAAGAGGTCCGAGAAAGAGGACGGAACACGTACGGCACGTTAATTGATTTATTTATTTACGGGCAATACATCATAGGGGATATGCCCTTTAAAAATTCAAAAATTGTTCAAAGGACAAAAGTGAAATAAATAACAACTAGTAACAATGACAATAGTAAAATAAATAAACATTTTATAACATAGTACCAAATAAACTGTTATAAACATTGTAGTACTAAATAGAAGTAATTATAAGCAGAATATTAAAAAAAAATATATATTGGTCAAAAAGTTCGAAATTATCTCACATTGTAAACATAGAGAAGTGTGTTCGATTCCCACTTGGGAAATAGGAATTTATTTAGTGGCGTGCTCAATAAATAAAATTCTTTGCCCCACCTTGGCAAGAAAAGGGTAGTAACCTGTAGACAACCCGCTCCAATTAATCTTAGTAGCACGAATTGGGCGTTAATAAATAACAATGTATAACCAATAAGGCCATGAAATAATTAAATAATTCATGCCCCGATTAAATTTCAAGTCATTTCCTTTAGGTTGTGAAATAGATATAAATACCCAGGGTCATTCAGGGATTGTCTTATTTGGTTTACACAAATCCTGCTTGAAGAAGTCACAGATTATCTTCTACCGGACTTGAGAGATAGGTATCAAGAAGTTTGAAGGAATTTTTTAAAATGTATATAGTATTGCATTAGCAATTACAAAGAGCAATTATAGTAATCAAGCTTAATTGAACCAATTAGATTAAGTACCAATAAAAAGACCCAAATACAGATAAAGCCTCTTCGGCAAAGGTACAAAGCTTTATGAGCTTTTGAGTGTTTGGTTTTGGACTAATCTGCCATTGGCTCTAACGGCACTTCTTTCAACGGCCTAATGCATCTAGGACCATTTGAGAATAGTCACGATTCCTCAAGAACCACTGGCTGCTTCCTTAGAATGAAAACCAGGTTTCATGCCAGGACAATGTCGTTTAATTGACTTAAAAAATCCTCAGTTATTTTACTTCTTTCTGTAATATATTCTTAATTCGTTGGTAGACACATGGGAAAATGTCTTTATTACTATATTTTGTTCCTACTTGTTCCTTGCCCTGATTGTCACCTCTTCAGGGGCTCATATCTAAGCACTCTTTTTTCTTTATTATATTGGACTCTGATAACTATTTAAAAGAACCTCAAGCCATTGAGATTAATAGGCAGTTCCCCTGAATAGGTTGCAAATTGGGCCATGAAACTTGTAGAGTGCAATAAAATAAAGAAATTATCAAGGAAAGAAGCGTTTTATTTGCTGACCCTGCCAACAAATTATGAAGACATAATAGGATAGCTGGTCAAAAGTAACACTTAGAAGATAATAAAGGTTTTTACAATAATTTATTGTTATTGGGAATGATTTTAGAATTGATTAATAGAAACAAATATAAAAATAATAATAAATGTATTCTGCCCATATCTGTTATAGTGGATGTGGGTGGAAGGGGATGAACTGTCCTTTTAAGGCTACAAACATTTTTTGTGTTGCAGTCGTGTGATAATATTAATCTGGTCTAGCGGTCCTTTTTTTGACTGCTTGGATTGCGTTACTCTTTCGTATACCAAGGAGAGAATGTTCACAGCAAGCAGTTTTAGTTAGGAAAAGGTTAGTTATCCAGCAGATTTTTACTCATATAATTCTTGTTGGATGCTCAAATACTATATATACTACAAGAGTATTTATTATATTTGATATATAATAAATAATAGTTCGTTTGTTCTTCACCAACAGACGCATGACACAAGTACTTGGACTCCCACCAGTCACTACTACTATTTTTATAATATAAGCGTCTTTAAATGATTTTGATAAGGCCATAAGACAGTAACTTAATGAAGAGAAAATAACAAAAGTCTATATACTTCATAATTAGCTGATTTCATATATGTATGTGAATATATCGCACTCCCAGAAGAACAGTTTCGTAACTTCCAAATCTACTGTTTAGGGTTTTTAAATATTTTTTTATTATTTTTCAGCTCTCTTTGCAACTGTGTAACAAGAAAGGCCAAGTTCGTTAACGCCTGAAGTTAGACAATAAAAAGGTGGGGGGAGGGGGTAAGAAAAGGGAATAATGAAAATTTGAAATATGTCTATTATTATGAGTACCAGAAAAGTGTTATTTAGACATTCGTATTGCACCTTTTATTTTCTACAATTCTTATTATAAACACTTTTTCTTTTACCCTGATCCTATCCAAAATATTTGCCCCATTGCTGCTAATGTGATTTTCTCGGCGAGCACTTGAGCTATTTAAGATCTCATTCCCAGCTTAAATTATTATTCCTGTTCACTTCTCATTCCAGGAAACATCAGGTATACACACGGTGTCAGATCAGTAGCTTCGTCCGCACGTGGGAAATCTGCTTAGCTCACACAGTCCTTTATTCATTTAGATTTGTAGCTTTCATATCCTTATCTTCAACTCTTGAGATGAGCACCGTGAGTCGTATGCCACATATTGCTAGAAGCTCTGGATGCGTGTGGTTTTGAAAGCGTCTGAAGACCAGTAATTTCCTCAATCTAGATATGAAGTGATCGTTTATGTCTTAGAAGATATTGTCAGCAACCATCTCAACAATGTTCTGAGACGTTCTTGTTCATATGAAATAGTTTGTGTTCTTCAGAAGTAGTCCAGACTTACCTAGAAGGGGCAATGCACTTGGCACGAATGACCTCATTTCAAATGTTTTCATTTTGATCAATTTTGTATACCTTGAACATCAATGATTTTTTCCATCTTTCACGGGGACAAAGGAACTCAAATTATTGATATTATTAGTAATTAAAGATTCTTACTCTACTTATTAGACGAGACAAAAGGCTAGCCGGTGGCGTGGACAGAAGCTCATTGTTGCGCTCCAGTTGTTTCTAGGATACTCCTTGTTTCCTATCTGAATTACACCGTTAGAAAGCTCGAGCAGCTGGCATATTGTTTTCTTATTGAGGTCTATGTCACCCATGTATAAATAATGTTTGGACAACGGAACCTTTCACATTGGCTGCATTTACAATCAATACTGTGACAATTTGTTTTCGTAAATAAGTATCACAGGCTTCGTATACTATTTCAAATAAGATGTACTGGGTTAGAAAAGTTGGGAAAGACTTATGTATGTCTTCATTGAGGCTTACTGAAGGCAAATAGCAACCCTTAGATAAAAAAAAAAAGCAAACTGTAATAAATTCATATCTTTGTTACGGAAGAATAGCATCTTTAAGAAATAAGATGTCAGATGAATTTTGAGGTAACACGTAAGTATGAACGAGATGAGATATAATTATTAAAATTATTATTATGTACCTTAATGAACAATAAGAGAGAAGTTGCCATGAATATCCACAGGGAAGGGGGAGTTACACAGTTAAACTTAAAAAAGTCAGTCTCGCGGGGGCTACGTAAACTAACACCACCATGAATATGATGTGAACTAACGATAATGAGAAATGATTCAGTGAATTTATATTTTAATAACCTCCACAAATAAAAATGTAATTAAACAGGGCAGCCAAACTCTCAAAGCTGAACAGATATCTGAATACATATATTAATTTTGATGCAACTTATTTATTATCTCTACTACTGTAATTATAATGAATCAGAATAATCCCAATCGCTCTAATTTTAGTAAAAGAACATGAGACGAGGGGGGGCGACTCATCAGAACGTATTTTCATCTATCTCACCTAGAAACGATTTGATGAACACAATATTTGGTATTTAAGCTTGGAATAAAATGGTTCATGGAATATTAGCTTCTTCTTAACGTGCGATGACTGAAAGTTGGGGTTTAGAGAAGTCTGAAATTAAATGCCAATATCTTGGTTAATATTGAACATAGAGAAACATGTACAGGATTAAATTTATAGAACATTAAATTTTCAATAACGTTGGTTCTATACAATTTGTCGATCCGACGTACGTTATAATGACGGAGATATTTTGAATTTTCGAAATTTACCCTCTCTCACTGGTCCATTTCAGCCGTTCACGAACTTGATATTTATTTTTACATAAAACATGTAAATAACGAGTTTTGATCAAACAAAAATTGTGTCCACTAGAACGATGTAATATGTATATACATACAATTTTGAACTGACCTCATTAAGTAGGATCGATCGACATTTGTGGAAACTTTTCCAAAGTCGCGGAATGAGTACAACCTCAATAGTTGATTTCCCTTAAGGGGAGTCTGCTAAAACAAACTAATTGCCTGATTCATTCTGAGATACATAATTAATTAATATGGTTAGTAGGAATAACGAAGAATGGAAGGGATAAATTTCAGCTGTCCCACCCCCAAAATACCACCTGCTCTTGGCTCTGAATGGCTATGGGAGTATCATGACTGAATAAAATGTATTGCTTTTACTCTTGAGATAGTTAATGGCCAGGGACGAGGTGCCGAGAGGAGGAAGGTATCAGATGGCGGTTGATCAGTGGTGGGTATAATTTGTTTCAATAAAAAATTAGAGTTTAAAAATATACGGCAGTATCGGTATCAGGGCTAATAAACGATATACCTGGAAAACACGATAAATAACCTAATGATGGAAGGAGTAGTACCATTTATTTATAAATTCGATTAGGTTAACGAAAAGAGGATTCCGATATATTTAGAATACTACTACGTATAAGGATATGAATAACATTTATTATGGTCATATTTATTGTGCTAAAAGTGATGAACATTTTGTATATACATTATTTATATATTCTATAGCATAGAGCTTCCCTTCAGGGAGTAGAAATTGAAGAGTCTAGCAGCCTATTTCATATTTAATATTCTATAAAGTTTTTCTATGTGATTTTTCACTGTATTTATTATTAACGGATTAATATCTCCGTTAATAATAATTTTTTTTACATTTTTAAATTTTCGGCCTTCAGTCAAACTCGCACTCCTATTCATTTCATATTATCAATAAGCAGTTATATTATGAAGCACTTTATTTGGTGTCTAAAGACCAAATATTGTTCTAATTGAACTTTTAAGTTTTGAGATAAATGCAAATACATGACGCAAATGGGAAATCTGCTTAGTTAACGCAGCCAGGGACTTTCTTTTCTATTACTCTTGTGTAGGTCCAGGTTTGGTATCCGTATGTTATAACTTGAAAAATGTACGTTTTTTTCACCTACTCCATTTAAATAGGCTACTTCGTTATCATTTTAGCAGATTTCCCTTAAATCAGTTATTGAGGTTGTGCTCTGGACGCGACCCAGGAGATGACGAAAATGAGGTCCGTTCAAAATTAAATATATATATTTGTCTGCTAACGCTTAAGCGGTCGCAATTTTTTTTCGATCGTTACCAAAGTCGATATTTAAACGACAGATCAAGTTCGTTAATGGCTGAAATCAGACCAGTGGGAGGGGGGTTTAGAGGGAGGGATTTTCCTTTTTATCTCCGTTACCATACGTCAGATCAAAAAATTGTATAGAACCAATCTTATTGCAAATTAAATTTACTATAAATATTGTTCTGTAGATTTATTCTCCATATTGAATATTAACCGAGATATTTGCATTTTTATTAAATGTGGGCGGATAACGAATCAGTGAGTTTCCCGCCAAAAGCTAGTTCGTTTCCGTAACTGTGCAGCACTCGTGGGAAATCTGCTTAGTATAAGCAGCCCCTGCGTGACAGACTTTTTAGAATACTACTATCTATGTAGTATCGAAGTTTTTTACTAGGTAATGAGAGAGCTGCTATTTTCATTTCATGAATATTACATAATACATTAAATAATTATTAAGGTGTTGGAAAGAAATTTATCCCCAAGTATTTAGATAGAAGGAGAATGGGCTGAGATGTGCAGACCTAGTTTCACTCATGAGCCATTCAACGGAGTG
Organism: Riptortus pedestris; assembly: GCA_019009955.1. Classification (NCBI taxonomy): domain Eukaryota; kingdom Metazoa; phylum Arthropoda; class Insecta; order Hemiptera; family Alydidae; genus Riptortus; species Riptortus pedestris. Next base: position 29,720,097 of record CM032232.1, read on the forward strand.
ACAAAGTTGCACGTAATGTATCATCGTTGTAGAGTAGACCTGCCAAATGAGGCTACAAAGGACGAGCCCCTGATAGACTTTCGCTAACTATGCCACTGACACTATTCAACTCGCTGAATACATTTCGTAGATTCACTCTCTTAAATAATGCGCCAAGCCTTTTGATCGCACGAGCAAACCATCTTGATGAGAGCATTTGACTTGCAAACAATAATTTAGGGGTGAGTGTACTCAATTACATCATTTTAACAAAGCGATTGGACTATGTATTTTAACTAGGAAATTTCGTTTTAATAGGTCAGGAACTTCTGGCAGAGCTTGGAGTTGGAATTGTATGGCTTACATTGAAAATGTTAATACTAGACATCACAAGAATTGCTTGCAAAGTTGATAGGATACTGGTATAAATGCCAAGGGCCTTGGTTGATTAAATATTTTTAATATAACCAGTTTTATGTAACAGCACTCTCAGAAAGTGGATTAATGTCAAGGAGAGATTAGATGAAATATCTCAGATACGTTCCATCGGAAATAAGATACGATTGCTGGCATAGTTTTATGGTAAGTATAAGATGAGTGCCGTTAAATTATTTGTTGCAGAATTCCATTTGAAGTCACAGTTAGAATATGTACATCTGCCAGCTCTTCAATATATATTATCATCCAAATGATTTATAAATTTCCATTTTTGAGGTGCTGGTTGAGGAATTATGATCTCAGGTAAGGAAAAAAGGCCTCGTTCCTTCACAGTTGTTTATTCGTTGCGAAAGAGCACTTTCAGAGCATACGCTCCCCCTCATCAGTGCCCTTTCACAAAAATGTTAATGGAACCAAGGATTCCCTGTGACTTCACAAATGCCCATCGATCCTACCTAGGATGATATTGAAGTCCACTCAAAATTGTATGTTTATATTACACCACTTTAGAGGTCACAATTTTTGTTTGAGTACTCAGTATTTAAATTTTTTATGTGAAAATATAGATCAAGTTAGTGAACGGCTGGAATGGGACCAGAGGGAGAGGGTAAATTCGAAATATCTCAGTCACAGCGAATCCTTGGTTCCAATAACAATGTTCCAATAGTAATTCCAGTAACTTTGTGATGAAGGCACTGATGATGGAGCGTAAGCTCTGAAAGCGCTCTGTCGCAAAGAATAAACAGCTGTGAAGGAACGTGGCCTTTTTTTTCCTGAGATTTGTAAGTTTATTGTATTTCTAGGAATGAGTGAAAGTAAAACAATAAATCTTTAGGAGTATAAGAATAAAAGTTTTCGTTAAACTTATATATATATATATATAAAGGTTTCGTTTTCGTTTGCCGTGATTAAGCTCATATCTGTCAAAATTAATAATGTTTCTCTAACTCATCCTACTAAAATGTGAATCATTTGTATATTATGAGAGATATTTTTTCTCATGAAATCAAACCTAAAACGAGGTGAACTGTGAAACCATACCCAGAATTTATTATGTGCAGTTACCTGAAAAATATCTCCCCTGTTTTAATTCTCCGTTTATCTTTAAGCAATCATGGTTCAATAATTTGCATTTATAACTTGTTTTAATAATATTCAGTAGGGACCTTTGATTTTATTTGCAAACGAGATTATTTATTACTTATTTAATACTAAGAAATTAAAAACGACGTGAAGGCCGTCTTAAAGTTTCTTGGCGACCTTAGTGCCATCTTGTTTAATGTGGTACAACCAATGTCATTGCATTACAGCTCTCCTTCATATTTGTCATGTAGAAAGTAAACTATAAACGCCTTTAATATGATTAAATACCTCTCTAGATAATAAGATACTTAAATAATTATTTGGATGCATTTTTTACAAATTTAGCAAGGAGCAAATTATAGAAAAATAATGTTGATTCATCAATATTGCAGAAGCTAACTGCATTTCAGGATAACAAGTACATTTCAGGATATCTGTTTGAAAACGAGCACTACTACCACTTCTTCTAATCATATGTTAATCTTCATCATATATATATATATATATATATATATATATATATATATATATATATATATATATATAATAGTGTAATTAAGCTAGTAACTAGCTTCTTCTCCATGTTGTACAAATATACAACTGCATTCCAATAGGAAAGGATATCTAGGACTCAGCCAGGAATACCTGTTTATCTGATTAACTGTTATAATTTGAATAGTTTTCCATAATCCCTTATGTTCTTTATTTAACACTGGAAATGTTTTATGACATCATCGAAAGCTGTAAGCCATATATCATCCATTTAAAGGAACAAATCGAAACTATTTTTGTCGTTGAAATTTCAAAAATGAAAACACTTTTGAAAGTTTTGTAAACAAAACAGGGTTCATAGAGTGTTACTGTATTGTAATTTCGATTTACATTAGGGATGGTATTTGTAATTTTCCGACGAATTTCTAGCCGTACACCAAAACGTACATTAAAATTCTTATCGTATAAGATTTACATGCTGATCAAATCTACCGATTTGGTTTTTATTCAATACGGGATCAATAACATATTGGAATTCAGAATGTAAGTTTTTTTCCCAAGATATTTCGATGTAAATTTGTTGATTTATTCCATTTGAGAATCCTGAAAACATGCCTACGTCAAACCAGAATAACAGGTAATGTGATCTACGACCATTGCTTCCATTTCGGTAATTCATTGTGAATTTGCATTTCAAATATATAAAATAATTGTGCTGTGCGCAGTATTCAGATGAAATGTATACAATTAAATAGATTAACTTGGAGAACGAGCCCAACTGTAATATGTGTTTTATTCAACAGTATTTACCAGGTTAAATTTCTGTTACTAGATTTATTCTCATTGCGGCATCTGAAGATGATTCTTATAATGAAACATTCATTCATCTCACGTTAACATTAAACCAATATATCATTAAACGTCTTATTCTAAACTTAAATACGGTATATTGTGTCTATAGGACTTTATCTACATGGATAAATGTGACGTAATTAGTTAGTAGTTTTGAACTCCAGAGATTTTGTATGATCCATAACATACTTGTTTTAAACCGTTTCTTGTGTAACTAAAGATCATATTATTTTTAATGGACGAAAACGAACCAGGAGAGAAGAAGAAAGTAAAATTCATATCCAGATATAGTACTTCTGTTATTGTGCTTCAAAATTTATTATCGAAGTAATATACTCAAATTGTTGTTATACACATATCTCCTCAATCTGCAATATTAACGGAGTAATATGTACTGTTTTTCAAATTTCATTAACGCCCTTCTTCTTGTCATCTTATTTTCACATGGATCTCCAAGTCAACAAGGATATTTAATTCCTAGCTTGAATTTTAATACTTCTTTATAATTACCAAAAAAATAGAGAATATGATAAGTTCATCAGGGTGTCTTTCCACAAGGGGGGGTAATCTTCTCGGTTTACGCAGCTTGACGGATTTTATTGTATTAGTGAGCCAGTTTTAAATCGTTAAAACATGATTTCTTAGAGGAGTATTCTTGTTTTGAATGCCTAGAAAACATCATAGACAGAAAGGAATATATGTTTATGATAATTAAGATTCAAATACGGCCAATGTACGTACATATTAGTTAAGGCAATGTTAAAAGTAGTTTCGAATTCAATCAACAATGCGTTGATGAACATTGGACATGGAAAATATGTCAGCTGAGAATGACAACTAAAAATGTGTACATGAGCCGTCACGATTGTACGGAGCACCCTGTGGTTTTCGATCAAGTGGAATCCTCACGAGCAACCGTTACTGCCATCAATTCTATCTTCTAGGCGTTGCCACACAACGGGACAAAGCTAAAGCCCTTTATTTTATTGTCTCCGTTAGGGGTGACCGTTAAATCAATCCCCATAACTATTTGTATTTGCTGTTAGTTAAAGAAATCGGAAGGATTCGTCCGGTAATAAATTGATCAGAAGTATTTTTAACTGAAGCCAAAATGTCTAGGTATAAACTTGAGAAGCAACAAGATATAAACTCATATTTTCATGTGTGAACATTTATAAAAGATGGCGTAAGTTTCTTAAAGCATTTTGGGGCTCAGTTTATTCATGTGAGTTAAAGCGTGCACTTTAATCTCACATGGTAAACCTAGAGTAGTGGCTATACGAATTTATAGTGACAAACTTATTAAATAAAATCCTTATTCCCACATTGACTAGAAAAGGGTGGTAACCTGTAGATAAATTTGACATTGATAAGTAATAATAATAACAGTTATAAAGTATTTCGTCAGGGAAATGTCACAGAAATTTATTTTGTATCAGTTATTACCCAATAAACGAAGATGAAGTTTAAAGACTCCTTTGTAAAAGTAAAGTATTAGAAAGGTTCACATAGATATAGTGTTACTTGTAAATAAGTGAATCTAATAAGGGGGTGTTTGTTTCATAAGGCATTAGCAACTGCTAGGTTAGCATTGCCTGGTAATATTTATAACGCCAGTTTTAGATAATGAGCTGGATTTTGTGAGTAAATTGTGTTTATATAAGTTGTAAATATTGTTATATCCCCATTTATATCGTTATTTACCATGCGAGTTAAAGCGTTGATCTTAATCTCACATGGTAAACCTAGAGTGGCGAGTTCGATTCCCGCCTGGGCAAAAAGACCATTTCCACCCTGGTGAGAAATGGATGGTAACCTGTAGATAACCCGTCCCAATTAGCCCTAGTTACAGAAAGTGGAGGTTAATAAATAATTTAATTTAATATATCGTTATTTATAATTTTACCTACATTTTAATTTTGATCTATTTACCATCTGGCAATTTTTATGTCTATTCTGAGTTAATATTATGTAATCAGCATTGATGGTTTTAAAAATTTAAATATATATTTTCTTTTTTTAAGCTGTAATATGTGGTAATAATAATTGTGTGTAGCCTTTGCTATTGTAGATTACAATATACCTGTACAGTGTTAGTTACATCTATAAATGAAGATCTCTTAAATATATATTATAGTTTAGGACTCACAATTCCTACTTGAGGCACACTATCAAGAATCATTATTTCACAGTTCATCTGTAGCACAGTTTAACAATGAAAAGGATCGACACAAAACGTATGCTTCCATGGGATTTTGCCCCACTTAAGTAGTGTTACCCCACAGATTGGGTAACCAGACTGCCCCGCTCAGTGGAGAAGGGTGTGGGTTTATTTGTTAAATTTAACTAGCGTCATATCAATAGGCGGAAATAAATATATAAGGGCGACATGTTGTTTGTTTCCTCAGGTAACAAAGAAAAACCAGTATTCTCCAAACAAATGAGTTTATTTACAATAATAAATCAACTATGCTTATCTCTAATCTTAACTATAAAAAATAATAACTAAATAAAGGATTAAACAATACTCCCCATTGGGGACTTATCAATACAAAAATAAATAGGCCTTTTCTTTTTTAATTGTGTATACACAATAAATATAACTTTTGTACCTCTCGTCCGACGAGAAAACTGCTATTCTTCAAGCTGTGTTACAATCTGATCCGCCTTACTCGAGCTCGAGGTGGACGCTTCTGTCTACTGCTCGCTTGTCCCTGCGATCCCTTCTTGTCTTCGAATCTCCCGCCTGTCTTCTTTCTCAATCACCCGTCTTCGGCGACGATAAAAATGGGCCGTAACAGTAGATTTTATAGTAACATTCGCCCAATCGGCCAGAACACAATCTATTTAATAATCAATTAATAATATTTACTACGCAGTAGCTTTTTGTTTAATGGTTGCACCAAGAGTATACAAACATTTTAGTAAATTAGTTTCCCACAATAGAAACAAACATTTTGTCTCAATCTATACCTTAAGAAATGACAAATAATTGTATACTCAATAACACAAGAGATGGTTCATATACCTTTTAATTGGTATTTTGTATGGAATAGAATACCTTTGAAATTATTGGGTTCTACACTAGTATTTAGTACTAAGCTTGTAATGAGCTCGGTGACCTTAAAAGGAAGCGATCTTTCAAAATGGGGAAACTATAATTTTCTTTTACAACTAAATATATGTTTATGATTGTTAATGCGCCAATAATGGCTTTGATAGTTGTTTATTAGTTCATCTTAATCCCTGGGCTGTGAAAGTATATGTGGTATATTATAAGTTGGAGTGGAGTTGATTGTATAATATCAGCTGTTTATGTTACAGAGCAAACCGGTGGTAAGTGGTTCACTGATTACATATGGCGAAGAGTAAGGTACTATCCCGCAGTACATACCAATTACTGATAGCACTATATATGTACTTATCTCATATAAAAAATCCTGCGCATTTACTTTATATAATAGGCGTTTTGTAAGTCTTAGCAGATTTCCATTAAGGGGAATTGAGGTTTTACTCCTGATGAATTTTTCAAACATTTTATCAAACGTAGACGAATCTTACCTATTAAATGAAAATATACGGTATTTCCATTTTACTTCTATGTAAATGTAAATATCAAATTCGTCAATAGGCAAAATCAGACTAGGAGCGTGGGTATGCAGAATTTGAAAATTGTAAAATCTTAATTTCTTTATTTGTAAACGTCGGGTAGAAAAATATTAAATACCCAGTCTTGTTGGTAAAACAGTGTTTTGTAATTGTGTTCTGTGTTTGTATATTGTTGTGTTCATGTTCCTGAGACTTGAGTATTTATGGAATCGTTAGTTTTGTACTTTCGTTTCCCGCCTTCAGCAAACTTCCACTTCGTCTGGTTCGATCAGCACTTTAAAAAACTTGAAACCACATCTATAGCTTACATTTCAAGTTTCACCATCAGAGGATTTTTATCAGATGAGAAGTATTGGATAAAATGTGTAAGAAAAAAACCACTACATACGTGCTAGAAGAATGATCAGTTGGCGTAATTTGTATGGCATTCGATCATGAGATAAATCTGTTAAGTTGACACCACCTGTTGGATTGATACTGATAAGGTGATAACCGCAAAAAAAATTTTTTTTGCTTGCTTGTATATTACATTGTCCCTTAAATTATTTCACGCTGAAAATAGCTTAAAATGCCATTACAACATTATTTATATAAATCAGGTGTCCTTCATTCAAAATTAGCTGGCAAGATGAGCTTTTAATTTCTTATACAACAGAGAGGGGAGCAATGGATATCAGAACACAATAGTCACAAAACAAGTTTCAATTAAAATAAAAAAATGAAGAAAAATCTCTTCGCACTATATTATCTATACTATATATTAATAAATCTACGTTAATAAAGCTTGAACAGCCTGATATAAAAAGTTGTTATTAGAAAAGAAATCACACCAAACAATTTATTTCTAAATTGGAGAACCAGTTCTTCGAAAAAAGTAAACATAAGAAAGTAGATGAAAATCTTCTGGTGGTATTTAAAGTATCATATTCATGGATTAATTTTCCCCAATGCAATGATAGACGTTTTAGTAAAAGCCAATCAACGTAATATATTTTTAAAAACAATTCTTCTGAAAATGCCTGGTATTACTAAAGTACTTAAAGCCAAATATTGTACAAACTGAAATTTTCGAATGTTAAAAAAAATTAGTTTGTTCAAGGAATACAATAGGAGCCATATGACAACCTTATGACTCCATAATTAATTTTTGTAATTGATGCGTGTAATGTTAAATAAAATTTTATGAAGAACTGGGGCGTCTTCATTTATGTCTTAGTTGTATTGTTTAAGTCAATTGGGTGCTGAAAAGTAAAAATTTGCTTTGCCGAAATTTTTGCTTTGTTTAAGTTTCAAATAATTATTGTTAAATTATGAATCGTGTTTTTTATGATTCACATTTTCACAATTCTACTAATTAATTACATTTATTTTTCGATAAGTGTAATAAACAGTATCAATACGTTGGCAAACAAATCTTTTTGATTTTTCTAGAAGGCAGTTAGCCGAAGACGATAATGAACAGTACGAGGAAAGAAATTAATGTCTTCATATTCGTCAATTTGATGAATAACTGCTTTTTAATTTTGAGCGCTAGAAAGAAAAGTGTGTGGTGATGATAGTCTTAACTTCCTTTTCTAGATTGAACAGTAGCCTAACACGACATTAAACGGTCAGCCAGGGTTACGATGGACGAGGAACGGTCGTTAAAACGGTCCATTGTAAATGGAAGAAACATTAAAAGAAACTGGACATCCTTTCTAGAGATGCAAGATGGAGGCTCTTACTGGGTATTACTGTACAAGGAACTCATGGTTCCCTGTCCACTCCAGGCAGATGGGCAACATGTTTCTGTAGGCTTCGAACTATTTTCTGCTTTCGTTTTCTTTCGCTTTCTAAGAGCCGCTCGTCAGACGCAACGCTTCTTATTTACCGTCATCTTAGTAATGGCGTCTCCAAATGATTTTGACATAACATTTAATTCGAACGTATTCCTGGAATTCTTGAGGGGCACTACAGGAGTACTACCTCTTCTGGGTTATTTCTACACGAAAATTGTGTCATGGCTATCCCAGATATCTAACGTTCTTGGAAAGGTTAAAACAATTCAATTAGAAAAAAAATGTTCCTAGGCATTCTTGCAGTAATTATTTCTACTGAAAACATTTTCACCAACTGCACAATTTAAGATCAAGTAAAATATCCATAAAGCACATACTTCCAACTTTTAGCATTTTTTCAGTCTTTGAGAGATGGAATAATTACTTTGAAAGTTGAAAAGCTATTAATTCTAGAAAAATAAAATATTATCAATAATCTACATCCAGGCAATGTATATAGGTAAAACACCAATAAAATAAGAAATATTTGAAGGTTACGACCAATGACCGAAAATATACAATGAAATAGTACTGCACTCAAAGGAAAATTGAGCCTAATTTTATAGTGGTAAAACTAAAATAATTTATGTGAAGAATGTTTATAGCCGTGAATAGAGAGTGAATGGTGATTTGGAATCGGCAAACATGTGCGTGTGAAACAATATATATATAACTGTTTCCAGTAGAATGTTCTTTTATTATTATTATTATTTATTAACATTTACTTTTTGGTACTATGGCTAATTGGGGTAATCTACAGGTTACTACCATTAAAAATTTATTTTAACAAATTCATTCCAACTTCATCTTTACTGGTGTTTTACCAAATTCACATTTTCATGAATTTCCAGCGTGGTGCTTAGGAACTATATCCGCCAAGGTTGGACTGAAATCTAATACCATGAGGTTTATTATTATTCAAGGCGTGAATTAGGTTTAATCGTCCATAAAATACATGGCGGTCGGTATTTTCCTTTAGCTTCAAACAGTTCTCGAATTTCATGTAAGGAGCTACATTTAATTTGATCGGACAGAAGAAGAGCAGTGAATGAATTTCTGAAGTCGCCTTTCTGGAAAGTTTTCGGCTTCCAAAGGTTTTTATGTTCACATAGGCAATAAGAAGGATGTAGTATAAATGGCTAATAGATGGAATATAGTGCCAATACTTTGCTGGATGGCACAGTACTTTAGCAAGTTACAGGGGTATAACATATAGTATTACTACATTAAGTTATTTGTATAAAAGCAGTTGTTTACTAAAGCCCGAAAGCTATAGTAGTATAATTGTTATTCGAGTTACAAAACAAATAGTACAATAATTGTAAATATTAAAATTCCAACAAGATTGGTTAAGGAACATTTCTTTAATCCCACTTTTAATAGCGAATATATTTTGAATTGTTAATTTTATCCCTCCTTTAAACTGGTCCTCTTGTTTGATAAAAACTTTACGTTGCATTTAGTATGTAATATTACTCATTGTGGTATGTTATGGCTTTAGGATATGAGAAAGGTGTAGAAGTCGGGTTTACTGGAGAGATGAAACTAAAATATTAGATTTACAAAAAAAGTGCATAAAACAAGAATTTCAGGAGATTTAATTTACAGTAATGTTACAATCTAGAGTGACAATAGTCCTCATATTACATCATTTTTCGATTTGTTTTTTTCACCCAAAAATTGAGTCATGAGTCCTACGCTAATCTCTGATATTCCTTAAGAGTAATTCTATAAAACCGAATAAAACAGCTCAGAGTTTTATCTTCGGCATATTTTATTTGTTGTAAAATAGAAGTAATCTTAGAAAGACAATCTGCTGGCAAATAATGAACTTACTTTGGAAAGAAAATGGCCAATGAAGGATAAAGGTAATTTTCTTCCTTATTGGGGCATACTTAAGTTTATAGTATTTCGACCAATTCTTCAGCCAGCGAAACTAGTGCAATTACTTGGTTTAATAGCAAGAGCATTGAGTACTTCCATTTTCCCTTTGTTCCGTCTGCTGTGTCTGATGGAGGTTTGGAAATACTATCTCCCTTTGGAGGCATAACTATTTCAAACTGAATAACCTCATTTACTTTTAAGTAGATATGGCATCTTCAAGTATATCTCTAAGACTCACACAGCCCTGACGATGCCAGCGTCGGCCAGAAATATGAACACATGATCAATACCCAAAGACATAGATTGTAATATTGACAAGGACCGTGGGAGTCTACATGTATGTTTAATTTCAAAAATGTATATACAATTTATTAGGACCATTAATTAATCTTTGATTTAGCTCTTTTTGTATTATTAAATGTTATTTAATAATTTATCATTTTTAGCAGACTTCCCTTCAGGTAAATCAGGTATTGACGTTGCACTAATGACGCGATTTTCGAAATTTTTGTTCAAATTTCCATCGATCCTACCCAGGAGATGACGAAAATGAGATCCGTTCAAAACTGTGTGTGTATATATATATATATATATATATATATATATATATATATATATATATATATATATATATATATACACACATATATATATAAATATATATATATATATATATATAGCAATCTCTGTATCTATATATTTGTCTGTTACCACTCTAGCGGTCGTAATTTTTGTTTTGACTAGACTTTGTAGCTGGATACAGTTAAGTATATTTTACACAGTCTTGTAAATACTCACACATTAAAATGACACGAGGCTAGTAATTAATTTTAGTAAAATGAGCACAACACTGAAATGTTATAAAATATATTACGGAATATAACAGCTATAGAATTTCTTTATTAGTTTTCAACATTTTATTACTACTTATTAAGGATCCTCCTGACTCTTGTATGTATGTATGTATGGAGATATATATATTCTCGTCTTATGTGGTTGTCAGTTACTTATGTTGAAATGAAACTAAATCTGCTTTCTGACGCGTCTGTAAAAATTATCTTCGTCAAGGCGAACTGAGTACTGTTGTATAAAATCTGAATATTGTATTTAAGTCCAAATGCTAAAATAAATTTTAAAAAACTGTTTTGAGAAGCCGAAAAATCAGACTGCAGAATAATTCTGTTTTATCTCCTTCCCGAAAGATTTTGTACAACACTATTGAGTACGGCTTGTCAAAGACAATAAATTTCACAGAAATTTCGGAAAGCAGTTGTAGTTTCATTTCAACTTAAGTAAACGACAACGATAATAGACAAGGGTAGTTTCAACAGCGGTCATTGTTGAGATAAATATATATAATAAACAGTCCGTCACGCAGGAACTCCGTAAACTAAGCAGATTTCCCACGTGAAGTTTTACAGTAGATAAATCTACCTAATAACAACTGCATGTATATTTATCTATTACTAAGATAAATACATACTGGTAACACAACACCACCATGGATAAATACAAACGGAAATAAGAAATGTTTCATCCAATTAACAATAAACCGGGAGCGTTAGGTTAGAAACGTAAACAAACGGGTCTGCCCGCCTCACACCGGAAAGAAAAACAATTACTGAAATATATCAGAATATAACATATTAATTTTATTGAGAACTATTTACTGTATCTAGTACTGTACTAGAGACCTTAATAATGAGTCAGAATAATTGTTATCTCAATCAATCAAATGGTAGTAGTCCAAAACCTAAAGACGGGGGGGGGGGTCCCCAGAACATATTTGCATGTATCTCGTATATTAAAGGTTTCTTCGATACAATTTTTGGTATTTAAACTTCGAATAATGTGATTTATTATGAAGCAGAGTATTGTTTATGTAACATGAGTAGAAGTGGCGGTTTGCTGATGGCTGAAAACTAAAAAATGCAAATATCTTGGTTAATATTCACGATATTGAATAAAAGTATATAACAATATTTATAGTAAACTTAATTTGCAATAAGATTAAATCTATACAATTTTTCGATCCGACCTATGGTAACGGAGATATTTCGAATTTTCAAAAATCCTCCCCTCTAACACCCCCCCCCCGCTCCCCCTGGCCCAATTTCAGCCGTTAAAACTTCATCTTTCTTTTTACATAAAACGACTAAATATCGAGTTTGGTAACGATTAAACAATAATTGCGACCGCTAGATATATATATATATATATATATATATATATATATATATACATACAGTTTTGAACGGACCTTATTTTCGTCATTTCCTGGGTAGGATCGATGGACATTTGAAGAAAAATTTCGATTTGAAGAAAAAAAATCGCGTCGTGAGTAAAACCTCAATAGCTGATTTCCCTTAAGGGAAATCTGCTAACAAAGCTTAACAGGCTAGTGGTGATGCGTGAACAAGGTTTTAGCCAACAATGGCCATGAAATCAGTAGATATGGGCTGGAGAAGGCAGACCGCTCAGCAAATATGACAGAGCGATGCAGCGAGAAGTACCGACAGAGAGCAAATAACAATGCTGCGATACGGCGAGTCGAAACGTCTATTGAAGGTTGCATCTATTATTATGTACCGTTGGCAGGAATCGGACGTACTCCTCATAAACGGCAAGTGCTGTTTGGACGCTTACGCCGTAACGGGCTACGTGAGGTCGGGGTATGGCACGTACTGGTTAGGAGGCTCAAGGTCACTGGGTGGAAACTATAGACAGCTGTGGCTATTGGCAGCTATAGTGTTAATAAAAGTCCGTCATGCAGGGGCTGCGCTAACTAAGGAGATTTCCCATGTGCGTTACTATGACATGAGTAGGAAAGGGGTTTACTGATGGTCGAAAATTAAAATATGCAAATATTTGCAAGTAGATATTTAACAAATATAACACTGCAAACAAACTAAAAAACAAACGGAAAAAAAGTGGTTGGGGCTCAGGTTAGCCATGTGAGTTAAAGCGTTGACCTTATTAATCAGAAAGTCGCAAGTTCGATTCTCACCTGGACAATAGGAATTTATTTAGTGACAGAATTCATTAAATAAAATCTTAAGTCCCACCCTGGCTAGGCTGGTAACCTGTAAATGACCCTTCCTAATTAGTCTTAGTTGCAAAAAGTGGACGTTAATAAATAATTTATTTAAAAGTGAAACAATATTTACATTACATTATTTAGAAATAAATAATTCAAAATGTTAAAATAAATTTATAATATATTAACTAAAACACTAGGAAACTAATTCAAATGTAAAAATAAGCAGATGCACTACAACAATATAATGAAAATAAGATAATGAATATAACGAATGAATATGACGAAGGCGAATTTTAAATACTGTATGTCTAAACTGAAAAGAAAACTTGCATCTAAAAATAATAATGTACAACCTAAATTAAAAATATATCACTAGTCCATATTTTTGAATAGTAGTGTACAGTATTTAAATGTTCGAGAATGGTATTTATGTATGGACTCCCATTTGGCAGTAGTTTGTGAAAATTGTGTGGTATCTGTAAGTAATTGCGTTATCTGCAGTCAGTCAGTATATTGTTAACTGCCATATGTACATTACAACATGACGTTATTACTACAGAGGATGTCCAATTCGTAAGCTTGTAAGTAAGACTTCGTCTCTTCTTGTTTTAAGATCGTAGGGCTAAGGCTTCACGGAATGTTTAATGTATAATAGCAGGCTCTAAGTTTAGTAGTCAAGTTCAGCTAGTGACCTTGCAATATGTGAAGTATTCGAATAGTTGAGCTCCGATAATGACTTAGAACTTGTCGGAAAAATTTAATAATTACTGAACTAGGAATGGTATCTGCGAACAATGGATGGTACTTACTATGCAATGTTACCAGTACTCTCTGCATCATAGAAGCAACGGACCATGGGAATTTGAAGATAGTATTACACTAAGCTATGGTTACTTCTGAATAACGGTACTGGGCCATGTCGTCTCTTCAACCCGAACAACTGGGAGGAAGTGATTTCTCTTTCGCATAATGATGTCATTGGAGGGTGACACGGCGCATTACTTTCTATGAAGATTAATATGGCAGGCGCAGTCATTATGTTTATTTATGTAATGTCCCTGTATCATTATCAAGGCGAAAATTGTACGACTCGTGAAGGCATTGACGTTAAGTTGGTTATAAATCTTGTCTAGGGGGTTGGTTTGTAATTCTGAAAACTGGAGGATTTGTAACTGTTCTTCTAATAAACCGCCGCAAACGTTTTACGTACACTGTAAGTCATCATCAGTGACTGGATCCGCGGTTTCTCTAATTATCGTCTCTGGAACCCGTTCTCATCACCCAGTTTTCCCTTCCTCCCCCAATCTACTTTCTATGATCCGGAGACTCTTCAAGCCTCCACTTCCCAGCGATCGGTCTCCCTGGAGTATCCCACACTCGCCGCCGTCGTTCCGAGCATCGTGAAAGCTCTCTCTCTCCCACTCTACAAAATACTTGGCCCATGAAGGAATGACTTGCTCCTTTAACTTCCTAGACGTGTCAGCATGCGATGTGAACCTCCTAACAGATACGTGACGCTAGGCTCCAGGCAGAGCTGACAGGTTAAATCTATGCTGTGGCTATTTGCATGTTTGTCTCTATCTAGCTCAATTTAGTCAGAAGAGTTAAGTCACGAATCAAACTCTAATTAATATTATCACAACAATAGCTAAACAGAACTATAAACGACAATAGTCCGTCACGCAGGGGCTGCGTTAACTAAGCATTTTCCCCAAGAGCATCGTGTGTTTGCATTAACCTCTTAATGCCAAAGTTCAATGAGAACTACATTTGGTATTTAGACTTCAATGTGCTTCATAATATAAACAGCTTATTGTTAAAATATGTCATGAGTAGGAGTGGGGGTTTACTGAAGGCCGAAAACTAAAATAATGCGAATATCTTGGTCAATAATTAAGGTAGTGAAAAAACGTACATAACAACATTTATAGAGCATTACATTTTCAATATAAATCAGTCTTACAATGTTTCTGCCCGACGCATAATAACGGAGATATTAGGAATTTTCGAAATCCCCCCTCAAAAAACCCGCTCCCCACTACGATTTCATTCATTAACGAACTCGATTTTTATTTTTGCATTAAGCATGAAGTTTAGTACCTATCAAACAAAAATCACGACCGCTAGAGCGACAACAGATACCTGTATATATTTGCAGCAAAAAAAAAAAAAAATCAAAAAAAGTCCGTCGCGCAGGGGCTGCTAAACTAAGCAGATTTCCCTCGTTAAGTAATGGAATAGAGAAATATCCATACGAGTGCCTAACAGTTACGGAAACGGCCGAACTAGCTTTCGGTGGAAACGAATAGAAGCGACTATAGCTCGTACGTTACACTTAATAAAAATGCAAATATCTCGGTTAATATTCAAGATAGAGAATAAATGTATATAACATTATTTATAGTAAATTTAATTTGCAATAAGATTGGTCCTTTACAATATTTCAATCCGATGCACAATAACGGAGATATTTCGAATTTTCTAAAATCCCCCTCTAACCCCCCCCCCTCCCTCTGGTCCGTTTTCTGACATTAACGAGATATTTCGTCATCTCCTGGGTAGAATCGATGGACATTTGAAGAATTTTTTTTGAAAATCGCGTCATGAGTACGACCTCAATAGCTGATTTCCCGGGAGGTTGGGTTAAGGGAATGTAAAATGTTCGGACTAGATACTATTCTTAATTTATATTATTCTATTACTTTTATTGTTATAATTTAATTTATTAATTTGGAGAGCATATATATTGTTTCTAAAAACTACCATTATTTAAACTGAGGTCTTTGGCTGTTTTTGTATCATTATCTTAATGATTTCTTTACTCCATAGATAATACTTGCTTTGAAAAGAAACTGCCTGGAAAAAGAAATACGGGTTTTAGTATAATCAGCTGACGTTATCAATGACATACTGTCGCTGACTTAGTGGACTAGCTTATCTACCAGCCGCATCTACAGTCGGGGGAAAAAATGTGCTGAGAAGACACGTGACTCGGGAGGTTTTAAAGAATCAGTTGAGGGCGGGCTGGCTAAATTTAGAGTGGAAGATAATGATATAGGTCGCTGGGAGATCTTTCAAAGAAAGTCCCAGACGAAGGGAGGGGCACTCTCTCCTCTGATGTAAGTGGCTAAGTAGAGAATGCGAGTTTACAATTTTACGAGCAAATTTTAGGGGCGGCGCAGCGCTGAGGCACATGCAGATAATTGGACAACCTGACTTCCAAGCCCGGGACTGCTACTCAAAAGTTTTATAGATGTGTGTGGGTTACGTTATGCGACTATATTAAAAAAATAAATTATTTATTACCATCCACTTTTTGCAAATAAGGCTAATTTGGACGGTTACCACACTTTTCTATTCAGGGGTGGGACTAAGGATTTTATTTAATGAATTCCGTCAATAAATAAATTCCTGTTGCGCAAGCGGGAATCGAACTCGTCACTCTAGGTCCAGGTTAAAGTTAACTTAAGGGAAATCAGCTATTTAGGTTGTACTCATGAAGCGAATTTCGAAATATTTTGTTTTTCAATTTTTTACCGATCTTACTTAGTAAATAAGGAACATGAGATCACTTCAGAATGTATATATATATATATATATATATATATATATAATTGTAACCTCTGTCTGTACATTGATTTTTTTCGCGAATTTTCAAGATAACTTTTCGTTTCACATGTCATAGACACCATAACTGCATTTTGTTTCTTTCGTGTGTGTTTGTTTGTTTGTTTGTTTGTTACCTTTTCACGCATAAACGGCTGAACCGAATTTTATGAAACTTGGTATGTATATTACTATTAGCCCAACTTAGACTTTAGGCTATATCAATATCCTCTGAGACCAACTGGAGTGGGGGTTATAAGGGAAGCCTGAAATTAAAAATAGCGATATTTCGTTGTCTATTTGTTTTTGGACAAACATGCACATAACAAAAGATGTTCATTTTGTTATTTAGAGTAATTTGCTCAACAATTCTTTTCAATATGAACTACCAGGTACCTCACCTGGAAAAATTAACTCAAATGTATGTCAATATTTTGTCCTTAATAATTCAAATCTATGCATAATTCACAGGAAACGGGAAATATGACAATATGGAGGACAGTTAAGTCTTACATAAGAAATTAATTTTATTATTAACAAATCCACAGAAACGACGGGTATTAACCCTAAACACGAGGACGGGTAAATGTCAAAATATTGTGCAAAGTAAAGCCATGCCAAAAAAATACCATCACCATTCAGCATCAAATGAATTCCCGAGCGAAGCCGGGTAACTGAGCTAGTATATATATATATATATATATATATATATATATATGTCTGTTACAATAATACAATGAACGCAACAATGCCTGATACATCGACCGGACTTATGGCCGTTAATTATTTATTTGTTACTTATCGGTTATAACATATAACTATCGGTAGACCGCCTACATAAAGACGATTATTAAATTATCATTAAAAAGACACTTTATTATTTAACATAACACTTCTATAATTTATTTGAATGACAAAATGCAATATTAAATTAGAGTTTTGACAAAACTAGACGATGTCGGAGAGTAGCTACCTAAAGCGGTGTTAATAAACATCAAGAAATATTAATAAACGATCACTCATTTCCTGAGAACAGAACAAACAGAATGACTAAGATAACCTAGTCAAGTATGAACAGTCTATAGCAATAACAGCTAATAAGTGGTTATGAACCAGGAAATATTTTATTTGTACATAATGAGTAACATCCCGTTAAGCCTTTGCCATTTATAAATTCTTAAGTGTTATTTTAATTAATAAAGTGATTTTCTGTTAATTATGATTTGATAATTGTCTTTAAATGGATGACCTCCCGATCATCGATAAGAACCTTTTATTTAGAGTTTGTCTGAGACTGTCAACAATTTATGGTGTCAACATGAGTGCCACAGAACTTCATTTTTACGATGACTTATCATCTTATCTTGTATGTTCGAAATACTTTATTAAATGAACGTAAATCATAGTTTGTTAAACACCACCGGCAATTGAAAGAAATTACAATGTTTTGTACATTTAATTTATACCTCTATTGTACATGGGAACTGCCTCAGTTGACTGCAATGTTTTCTATGTATGACAATAGGCGACACTTAATGGCTATATTCAGTTACTCATTCTTCTTATGACATCGTCTTACTCTTTCTGCATTTCACAGATGATCGTGGGATCCACTCTACCTCCTACCAGGCCTGTTGCACACCCATCAAAACATGAGCGGCGTTAGGAACTTAATATCTGTCTTCTCTTTTACACTACATGTCTAGTAAAGTCTAAGTTCCACTTAAATTTTTGATATTATTCTTAGGTTATCTCCCCCAATTTGGGGAGGGAGGGGGGCTAAAGTACATCGAAATCTTCGTAGCATTCATTTGATTCTCTTGAAATTTAGAGGTTTACACTATTCTTTAAATTATACATTTTTTTTCTATTAAAAAAATTACGAAATTAAAAATAACCATATTCTTGGAGAGCCATTAAGTGTAAACGTGAAATAATCGTTAGTGGCAGTATACACTTAGGCGAATGATGTTGTATGAAACAATTATTTTAACCTTTTTACCGCTTGGGAAATTTGAATTTGTTTGAGATGAAATTATATGAGGGATAAGCTTTGGGGAAACAGCTTGAACTTACTAAGTTACGTTTTGTCTTATTTATAAATGGATTGGTGACTGATTCATCATCTTTTCGTGCACCTTAAACAGAATGGTGGTGATAAACTACTTTAACATAGAGTAGAAAACCAAAGTTATAGAGACAGAATTCATCAATCATAATAATAAAAATAATAAGATCAATTTACATAATAATAAAATTAAAAAAAAAAAAAAATAAATTAATTAATAAAATAATAATAAATAAAATAATAAAACAGAAAAAAAGTTTATTATAAATAAATAGTAACAATAATAAGTTTGCAATTTAATATTTCAAACATATATTCTCCATATATTCCTCCATAATCGTGTTAATTGGACTCTGTTTTAGCAGATTTCCCTTAAGGGAAATCAGCTATTGAGGTTTTACTCATGACGGAATTTTTGAATTTTTTCTTCAAATGTCCATCGATCCTACTCAGGAGATGACGAAAATGAGGTCCATTCAAAACTATATATATATATATATATATATATATATATATATATATATATATATATATATATCTGTCTCAATTTTTTTTTAATCGTTTCCAAACTTGGTCTTTAATCGTTTTATGTAAAAAGAAAGATTAAGTTCATTGAATTCACCAGTTCGAAATATCTCCGTTACTATAAGTCAGATTGAAAAAGTGTATAGAATCAACCTTATTGAAAATTAAATGCACTATAAATAATCTAATATACATTTATTCTTTATCTTGAATATTAACTGAGATACTTACATTTTCAGTTTTCAGCCTTTAGTAAACCCCCACTTCTAGTAGTGTTACATAAACAATGCACTGTTTTATAATAAAATTTATTAATTGAAGCCTAAATACCAAATATTGTTTTCATTGAACTTTCTCTTTGTGAGATATATGCAAATACGTTCTGTTGACCCCCACTCCCCTTCTTTTGTTCTTGGATTACTACAATTTGAATGATTGAGATAAAACTGATTCTGATTCATTACAAATTACATCACTAACTTTAGTAAATTGTTTTCAATAAAATTAATATGTTATATTCAAATATACTTCATGAATTTGTTGTCTTTCCGGTCTATCTATGCAGCGCTACGAGGTTGGCTTGCCTCTTTGTTTACAATTCAGCCTTGTATTCTACATTTACTGAGCATTCACGGCTGTGTTACCTGTATGTATATCATCTATTGTAAACCTGATTAATTTACGCAGCCCCTGCGTGACGGAATTTTTAGCATTTTTAGCATTGTATGTGGTCCTCGGTTACATTAATGAAAATATAATTTAAACACCAGCTTTGCCAACATTTCGGGAAATTATTTCCTTTTTTAAATAGTGGTTACTTGCCTCATAATTGCCACATAAAATGCTTCACCCATATAATTAACTTTAGATCATTTGAGATAGAAAGGCTAAGAGTGAGAGAAAAAAAAATTCCAGACGTTTTAAGAAAGTTCACTATCTGGAGGAAAAAGAAAACTTGCCTTTCCACAGAGGATTCGGAATGCGTTTCGCAGTGTCATTCATCCAGAGAGCATAGAGACCCCAGATTCGGAGCTTAGAGAAAATAAGACTAGGGGTCGCCCTCATATTGGAGTGGACGAGATGGGAGAAAGTGCAGAAAGGGAGACTCGCCCGTCCAGAAGGCTCTGGCATACTTTTACCTTCAGCTTTGAAGTATATCCCGGTCACACATGGTCACTGGCAGAATTTATCTACGCTATTTCAGTGTATGCACTTACTATGTGAAAGTGACCCAACTGCTTTCGAGATGGTATATGACTATACATACTTCATCTGTGTGAAATATATGGCCACACCTGCATGTAATTACTATTTAAATTATGCTAGCGGATTTCTCTTCACTTCTTTAAATGTCGAGTTATCTTACCTTGGAGAAGACCGAAATGAGGCCACTACAAATATATATATATATATATATATATAGAATAGAATATATATTTATTTGAAAGATTTATACCTTGTACAAATTAAATAAACAAATAACAATTCTGTTTTTTTTAAATAAATAATTAAATCCAAGTTCTTGAGATCATCAATAATATGACAATAAAGAAAACAAAAATAAAAATAGTAAAATATAATACATAAATAAAAGACAACTAAAAGCATTCTATAAACACTTTTCCGTCTTAATATTACATATAACATTTAACTGGAGTATGGTCCATCAGCACTTATATGTATATTCCAGAGTATTGCATGCTGACGTGATGAAGCAGTAAATCTTGTGAAGTTTGTCAAGGCTATCGACACTAAGTATCTCTTCAATTTTTCAAATGTTTAATATAAATATATATATAAATTCAGTATAGTAATCGGTAAAATTTTTGACTTTGAGCTATCAACGGAATTAATAACTCAAAAACGGCTAGACTGGTTGAATGTTGGAATTTCACATTTCAGATTGTTTGAGGTCTACTTTTGCACAGCCACTTTTGATCAAAATTGCCTAAGTGGTGGGAGTGGTTTGTGGAGGATGAAAATAAATAATTTCCGTATTTATTAGAGATGCAAACAATTGTTTAGAACTTTTTATTTATTTATCTATAACATTTTTTTTGTTTCGTTTGAATTCATTTGAACGGAGTTATTAAATATAACATTCAAATGAAATGGAACCAAACATTAATTCATGTAAACCAGAAGGTCATGCGGTGCTGAGAAGACGGTTTTTTATTCACTTTTATTTTATTATTTAAAAGAAATAAAAGTTAACTGGAGAAAACAAAAATAAATAAATAACCTTACTTTTACCTACCTCTGTAGATTTTTTAACCTTTTTTTTATTTATTTTTTATTTCATAAGGAGGCTTTTGTGAACCGCTTAAATTGCGACACACCTAAATAAATAAATAAACAATTAGTAATAAATTTCTTTATTTTTTTTTAATTAAATTTAATTTATTTCAAAAGGCAAAACACTTTTGATGTGGCACCCATACATAAATAAACAAATGATGTGTAATACGCAATTTCCATAAAGAAATATGTTTCCACCAGAACAGCTAAATTAGTGAATTAATGAATACTAAATATCACTATTAAACCATTCCTATCTCTCTTTCATTTTCCTGACAGCTGACTTCAATAATAAGCACACGACCAAATATTTATATGAAGTATAGAGTGTAAGAACACGAAGTTTAAGAACCTGCTATACACCTTTTCCAGATAATTAAACCTTTTGCATAAAACAAGTGGACGGGCTGAATTTTTAATATTAATTAATTTGATTTATGAGAGTTGTTTTAACTACACTTTGGGTGGTATTATAAATATTCATATAAATTAAGAAAACGTTTTTCTTCTTTTTTCTTTAAACTCTAAGTAAAACTGTGAGACCTTCAATATGTTATTAATTGTTAATTTCATTTTATATATTACAGAAATATATTCATTTCTAAATGAGTTGTTTTACTTATCTCTGACGATTATTGTTAAATTCGCACTTCTATAACTATGATAAATTTACAATTACTATTTCCCTCAAAATGACTATGTGTCTAGTGCGTTAGACACATTAGTTCTAGTGAAGAAAGGACTGGACTTTGGTGTAAGTTGATATTTTCTTAGAAATTAGTGTTAGAAGTAGAAGTATGTGTGTCTGTTAACATTCTAACATTTTATGTAAATCGAAAGAACGAGTTCGTTAATAGCTAAATTGGACCAGTAGAGGGAGGAATTTCAAGAATTCACAATATCTCCGGTAATATATGTCGGATCAAAAAATTGTCTAAAACCTATCTTATGACGAACTCAATTTCCTATTAATATTGTTGTTTACAATACATGTTTTCTCTCACTTAAATATTAACCGAGAAATTGGTATTTTTTCGCAAGGAGTCACTAAAAACTCTCACTCCTACTCAATTGTGCGCTTTTTACTTTGAGAAACTGAGTTAATAAACATCTCATATTCTGCTGATGTTGCTAAAACATAGATTTCTTATTATGGGAGAAATTTAGAGTAATGGCGAGTGACGGACTCTTATTCCCTGTTCCGAGTGGGATAAGCCCAATGAATGCCTTAATAGCAGAAAATAATTTGAGATAGTTGTCGTTATAAATAATGGGGAACGTTTATGTTGCTCTCTTAATTTCAAATGTAGGTCTTACGAGGCATAAACCTTAAATGAAAGACGTCTTTTTAACTGTTCACGAAGACCTGTAATTACCCTATATCACAATAACTAACCAATATAAGCTAGGCGTTAACATCTTAAACTGCCTGTAATTAGGAGGATATATCGCTGCTATAAAAGGACAATGATGAAACTGCTATAAAAGAACAATGATGAAACTGCTAAAACTAAAATTTTACAAGTACTTGTAAAAATTTTACTATGGACTAAAAGAAAAATATAAATATTTGTAATATTAACAGTTAAAGATAATTGTCATTGTAAATAATGACAAAGTTGTATGTAGCTTATATATGTATATATATAAACTAGAATTGAGTATAACTTACTAGAATTTTCATTAACATTTCTAGAAAAATCTAAACTAATGAGCGTCATTATATTTTATTATCTTACCTAATATTAAAACATTATATTTTCAAAATAATAGCTTAATTAAACTTATCATTATCTTGGTTCCTGTTCTTACTAATAAATAGGTATAACAGTACTCTTTAGGGTATGTTACTATTGAGCTAATGTGTAATTTAATTAATTGCTTTACTGTTCTTCCTCGGATTATTCTACAAAACTGTTGACAATTTATTTCTTGTCTGTTAAATACGAAATATAATCACGTCATTAGACTATAAGCTTTAAGGCATTGTGATATCATTAAGCATTAAAAGTCTTTTAGTCACAAAACTGCAGTTAGGTCATTGTCCTTCTGGAATAGCGATATTGCAGATAGGTGCATTCGGTAATGCATAGTGGCCTCGACAGTATTCAAGGAACATTCTGTTAGTATTGAACTTGACCGAAGACAGCGCGACCTTCACCTCTCTCCCGCCCTCCCTCTGATCTTGATCTCCAGCCTCTAAGCTACTACATAGGTCATCAGCTGTTTCTTTTTTCTCTTTCATTCAACGAATCTTTATTTTTTTTGTGCCGTATTATTTCTTTATTTTATTTATGGGGCAAATTCTCATTACAGTTAATACCTTTTGATGTTTTTATTTTTAGTAATCAAGAAGAATATACACGATTTCGATTAGAAATAACGTGATTACAGCACAACATTTAAGATTATTAAACAGTATAATATGGTAAATTCAATTATTTATAAAATTCTATTAGTGTGTACTTCTTTTCATTAACTATTTTTGCAAATACGTACAATTATTTTTTTTTTTTAAATTACCTTTATAAATCAAAATTACTAGTAAAATATAATTGATGTTATAAGGCGAATAATAACAACGTTTAGAATAAAGTAATTAAAAATTCATAAGTGATGCAATTTGTGCATACTTCCTGTTTTGGTTGTAAGGAGTGAAGGAAGTGAATAACAAAAAAATATTTTCAAACAAAAACAAATTTACCTTTCTATGACATTCGAGTGTATATCATTAAATGTTACAGAGTTTTCTTGTTTTTTTTTTTTTTTTAAACTTTTGTAGAGCAAAATATTTGGGGGACCTCCCTGCGCCAGACCTATGACTAATAAGGAAATTTTCTCCAAAATTCATAAAATACTTCATCCTCGTGAACACTTTTAATCGCCGCTATATATCCGATCGAAGCAAGCTCCCAACTGGACTGGCAGGTTAAAATAAAAAAGCTTTTGCGGTTGAAAGATGGATTGATTCGTGTGTTAACGGTTAATCGTTTTTTTTTTCTTTTTTATCAATACCAAAATCGATATTTAAACGTTTTATGCAAAACTAAAGACCAGTTTCCAGGAGAAAGGATTTAGACATGGGTAAAATAAAAATATATTAATGTATCTATTATTTTGAGTGGGATCGAAAAACGTAACCATTCTCAAGACTCACTACTTTATCCCTCAAAATACTGCCATAAGGTGCATACACATGTGTGGCAGTAATTAGAAAATACAATTACGATAGACCTATTTGAAGTATATCAACCGACACAGACATGTGCAGTATTATTGAAATGTGTTATAAACAAACTTCTAAACGTATTTTCAGGTTATAAAGATTTCATCGACAAGACACATAGGAAACCAAACAACTTCCCTTCGGCATAGCAATTTTGCTGTCAGTACAGCTTAGTCCTCGTCTTATCAGATTTCTTCTTGATACTGTTATGACTGGAAGGCCAACGTAAAAGTCTTGAAAGACACTCTTGGTTGGGTCAAACTTATAAGAAATGAACAAATAACGAAAACGATTGTTTTAGTGAAACTATGGTTCTCAGCCTTGAGAAAAGGAAGGTAAATCTCACTGGGCATGTTGTTTGGATCATCAACTCGTTTCAGAAGGTAAGAGTTAAGAGTATATTAATATCTGGCAAGACAGAAGAGGAAGAATCTAGAAATTATTTTTTGTAAAAAAAAACAACAACAAAAGTAATAGATTTCATTGTGGATACAAATGTAAAAAGAATAATTTACGTCAGTACCCAGTGGTTGCAATTAGAATATTTAGAACATTACAAGTTTCAGAATAACCACCAGTTTTCACACCTATTGAACCACGCACCTGTTTTTTTGTTTTCGTTAAACGGAGCTAGACAGTTTAATCCGGAAAAAAAACAATTCTGCAAAAAAAAAAATATTCAAATAAACATCTACGTAATGCCAGGCAGGTAGAAAGTGAGATTGTTTCTAAGAATAGGAGTAGTAAAAAGTTAGAAGACGAGCACTGAGTCAATATATGCATTGAAAATTATTACTTTTTTTTTCTTATTTCCGACCACTTGTTAACCATAACTGTTAGGCAATGTATGTGAATAAATATGAACTGTTTTGGGGATGAGCAAAGACTGACTTCAATATTAAAATGAGCTGTCAAAAAGAAAGGGTGAAATTCTATTAGCATGCTACACGTTTATAGTGTTAAGAATTAAACAGGTGTTACGCAAGGCAATTCAACTCTTGCTCTAGGCATGGCAGTTGAATAATAATAATCTCTTGAATATTTTTAACTGTAATATGCAAAACCTGTCATACGTAATTTCGTAAAATAGTGATAAACTGGCATCGTTGAATTGTAAATAAAAATGATTTTTATAACCCTGTAAAAAATTAATGAACAATTTTTACCATAAAGAGCTAAACTGCGCTCGACCCCGTGACACCGAAACTGACCAAAAGGATACCTGTGCAACCCGGATGGGTTTGTAGAACTACTTTTACTTGAACTTTACTGGCAACGGTAGGTTTACTTACTAGCCAAGCTTTCTGAATTCTAATGGCATTTAAAATTAGGTTTATACGTCTACGGCCTTTTCCTAACTTGCCAATATTCTCTCTATAATACTGATATGGTGTTTACATACGAATACAGTTCGAATGAGTGAAGTAAGGGCAATGAAAATATAACCTTTAAATGCTTGAATGATAATTGAAAGTTTCCTTTCTTGTTGACATGTGGAGAAACTTTCAACATACTAACCACTAGGTACTAAATACTAGGCATCCAGGTAGTTGTAGGACCTGGTTGGTCTGTTACTACCATCCCTGGATGCTGCTTAGATAATCCAATTATGGTTTTATATGTATATTGGACGAGTTCAATTCTAACTTGGGCAATAGTAATTTATTTAGCGACAAACTACATAAATAAAAACCTTAGTCCAACCCTTGCTAAAAAAGTGTCCTACACTGTAGATATATAAATATATATACACATAAAATACATAGAAGCACATACTTGTTTTACATGTACATTCCTAGTATTTTTTGGATTATCAGTTCTTATTCACACTATATTAGACTCAGTACGTCATTTCGATCAATCATTCTTACTTTCTCGTTAAGGATTTATAGAAAAAATCGTTCTACAATAAATGTTTACTTGGCAAATTATAATAATAAACATAGAATGTGGACATCATAAAAAATAGGCCGTTCATAAAAAATACTTAAATTAGACTTATGAGTTATTTATGTTTTAAATTGTCAGAAGGTTCATAGAATAATTTATTACTTTAAACTTATGCTTACAGTAAGGAAGGGACAATCCCAAAGAAAGTAAGTGGAAACAAGTACATCAGAAATTGATAGCGCCTGAAGAGGTGGTATGTAAGCCACGGAAGATGTAGGGCAGTATGAATAAAGTTTGCGTGGAAATAAATGTTTTTTACTGATGATCATTGCCATGAAACTATGAATAAAAAATATAAGAAGGTTCAAAGAATAATTTACTACTTCAACGTAAATCTAATAAATTCATTTATTTTCCTGACTACAGGTCTTCAAAAATATAGATGTTTTACTGGCTGAAGTATCGATTGAACCAGCTGACTGGATACACCATATTACTTTTAGTTAATCTATGGTCGCCTTTGGCTAGTGATGGTCACACCACAAAATGTATTTGTGATATTTCCCATGTGATGGATTGTGCTCTTGATGTGACGTCAACTGGGAGTAAAAATATAATAATTTGGGAAATCGAATGTTTATATAAACCATGTGGATTTTTATTTAAATTCAACTTTCTTGCATAAACAATCTGTAAAAAGAATTTATTAATATCATTATTTCAACATTAAAATGTATGGGATTTTGAAATATGGAAACTGTGGAAGTTCCGCACTTATATTGAAAGCAGTTATTTATGTGAGACTACTGAAGAGTTCCATGAAAATAATTATGATATAATTTTGTTATTTCCCAGCATTTCCTGATGCCAATGATTATACGCATTGCAGACGGTGACCATAGAGGATAGTAGATCATAGGAATTTTTAATATGGCGAGCTGGTTTATTGATAACACCCCCGGCCATTATTGCAAAAGCATGGCGTGCCTCGAATTCAGAGCCGTTTCTGCCATCTATGAGCCCACATATTTCTCTTTATTATGGCGGTGTTAGATCCCAATTGTGATCCGGACGATAAATTTCAATGGCGGACTTAGAGAATCCTCACTGTCAACGTTTTTTATTAAGTTATTCTGTCCAATGTCTCTGGCCATTCAGTTCTGAAAGGGACTATTAAACCAACAAATATTTCCTCACCTTAAATTCTGCCATTGAATGTTAAAACTACCTTAAAATGATTAGTATTTATTAATCAAAGTTTCCTTTAGTGTTCAAAGTTATAATTTGCGGTTATAAGTTACATCTATTCGTCTTGGCAGTACGAATACTGGAAGGAATAGAATATTTACTAGGGTTTATACAAGAGACAAGCTAAAAATTAATTCGACAGTTTAGACCAGATCTCCACTTTAGGCCTAAATTCATGGAAATCCCTATATAAACATTGCGCAAAACAAACATTCGTGCGTCATGAAGGATATTCTATGGATACGTGATATGAAAATCATTTATGCTACAATGTATTTTTAGATTGCTTATCATTGCATAATTTTTAAAAAGAAATATATAAACCGCAATTATATTTATTTTTTTAACTTTTTATAATACTTTAGTATTTTTATTTAAACAAATAACACAGACACAACTGATGACGAAATACTTATTATTTAAAGAAACGCGGTATTATATTATAAGAACACTTATTACAATATTCTAATAACCGTTTATAATTTTTGCGTTTGGGGTAGCTTTGGAGGTTTTACAATTAAGAACATTAAAGTTCAATAAAAATTTTCAGATTTTACTTTGACGTGGCTAAGAAAAAAATCTGATTTGGGCACTGCATGACTTGCTTTTAATCCAGTAAAATTAAACAGAAAATGTTTTACTGGACTTCATTTAAAAATATTTCATTTAAAAAAGTATTATACTATGTAATCATTCCTATCCATAAAAAACAAACCTAAAAGTGAGTTTTATTATAATTTTCTGATAATTAAACACGGCCCTGTCTTCAGTATCACTAATAGGTACGGTTAAATTTGCATATTTTATTTTCTCTCCCCTCAAGACTCCCTTCCACTCTAGTACTTAATTTCAAACTAGGGGTCAGGTGCCTAATTAGATGTTACAAGAGTTGTAAATATGAAATTTTAACATTCTAATTCTAATCGTAGGAGCGTTACGTAGATTAATTCCGTTGGAATCTGAAAGCTATTTTTTTCACGATTCGAATAGCCCTTTACTTCTTACAATGAAGTACGAAGGTCCTTATTATAAAAAATACCTTGCATGAATCCTGTTTCCACGTCATCAGTAATAAGCGTTGTTAAACATAATTAATCGTTACCTCCTAACTGACATTAAATATCTCGTAGTTCCGGGAGTGAAATACCATAAAAGTTAAATACATATTTATTTAACTATACCTTATTAAATATCTCCTGTAGATGAAACTTTTCTTATTTAACTACGTTCCCGATAAGACGAACCTAATCACTTACAATACCTAATCACTTCTGGTGCTTACAATACCTAATAGGTGAAAGGTAGATGATTTGATTGTGAAACTACTGATGGACTGTGAACAGTCTTTGCCATAGATTGCGGAGATAACTTAGTTTTAATCGCTCTTATCTTCATTTCACAGACAGCTTTCTGAACAACCCCATTGTGTTGGAGAAACCTGCCTAACTATAGGCAATTCTCTCTTCAAAACTATCTTTTCATGTCCTCAATAGTCAGAAACAAAGTGGAGCGATGCTAAGCTACTTCAATATTAGAACACCAAAATATAATATTATTATTATTTCTTAACGTCCACTTTTTGCAACTTTGGCTAATCGGGACGGGCTATCTACAGGTTATCACCCTTTTCTAGCCAGGGTGGGATTTCAGGACGTTATTTAATGAATTTCGTCACTAAATAATTTCCTTTGCCCAGGCAAGAATCGAAGTCGCCACTCTAGATTTACCATATGAGATAAAGGTCAACGCTTTAACTCGCAAGGCTAACCTGAGCCCCA
Source organism: Riptortus pedestris (assembly GCA_019009955.1). Taxonomy (NCBI): domain Eukaryota; kingdom Metazoa; phylum Arthropoda; class Insecta; order Hemiptera; family Alydidae; genus Riptortus; species Riptortus pedestris. Next base: position 29,749,930 of record CM032232.1, read on the forward strand.
GGTTAATAAATGATATAATAAATAAATAATACAATTAATGATATAATAAATAAATAATACAAGTTAATGATATAATAAATAAATAATACAACAACCATTATTAATATAATCACAAACTAATATTATTCTTTTGATGATGATATAGAATCATATGTGAACGCTAGTAGAGGATGTATGGGTATCGGCTATAAATTATCAATTCTTCAGATAGAGGAGTTAATTTATTTTTTATGTCCACAATTTCGGGCACCATTGGTTACATTGGTTCAAGATGTAACTTTCGCTGAGTGCGCTAGTTTATATTCTCCCTGCTCCTGCTCTACTACAATTGCTCTGAAGAAGGACACCAAAACTTTTGTTGTCCGAAATTGTTAGCATAAAAAATAAATAAACTCCTATCTCAGAAGAATTGAGAATTTATAACCGTTACCCAATTATCCTCCACTAGCATTCAATAACCAACTACTATTTGATTTGGCTTAATTATTTTTTAATGTATTGCTGAAAACTCTCTCAATATTCAGTGTAGGATTACAGAACTATCCCCCAAAACCTTGAACCCAACCAGCAAAACCAACGGTATACTATTTCCTAATTTTCTCATTTCAAGACTAAAACAAAGTTCCTTAATAATCGCCTACCCTCTTTGATAAGTCTTTATTCAATTCTCTTAAGCCTTTCTGGATATATTAAGTCTCAAACTTTTGTTGGGGAAATGATCGTTGATTTTGATAATAGATTAAAGTGCCTTCCCCTATAGAATCTAATTCCTGTCTTTTATCAAATGTAATCTAAGGGCCTCGAAAAACAACAAATATATTTCTGAGATATTCAGAAAAAATGATTATTAAGTTTTGGGAAACCCCCGTTGACTGTTGCATATTAATTAGAGTAAATGTATATGTCCAAAAGCGATCGGACTGTTTTCCCTACTATTTGTTGATATATTTTTTGCAAATCCTAGAAATTAAGTTCGGATCTACATTTTCTCTGATCATTAGTGGCAGAAACCACTTCCAAAACAGGTATTGGCAAAAAAAAAAAAAAAATAATGGATTGATAAATCTTGAACGGTTGGCGCCGAAAGATACGTACCTCGAAAACACGTCGTCTACACGTTTTACCCATTCCAGGAAACCAGACGTTGTTTTCCGGTTTGCCCGTTATAATCTGCAGAAGTCCAGCATTTCTAATTAAGTTAAGCTTCTTGTACATAGGTGAGGTTTCAAAGGGAGTTGGTTATTCGTAGTTTAATTTTTGTTTTATTGGTGAGGGACTTGTACCAAATTATCTTATAGGCTTTTTATTCAAGCTGGAGTGATAATGTTCTACCCCTAAACTCCAATGAATGCTCTATTTATTTTTATTTTTGAAAGTATTTTCTACAGTATTCAGCATTTGATAACCTGAATATCAAATAAAGATAGCTTTTGAATGAAGCCTTTATGATTTAAGTGGTCTTCCAACATTTACTAAACAATAGTACAGGGCTTTATTTTCAAATAGACTTTTCATCTCACGGACCACTTCAATAATGAGACTTTCACTTTAGTTCCCTTTCAATTTTTTTTCGCTTCCTTGTCATTGTAGTTAACGAATGAATGTAGTCCAACTATCCTAACCACTATCTCTCACATTCAAAAGTAATATGGTTCGTCATCGTCTTGTCGGTGTCTTCTTATGTTGTCAGGGTGTCCTAGTTGTTTGATCACACCCCCTCCATTCTAATGTGGATCTTTCAGAGGAACATAGTGTAGAATTATGAATGTGTGGTAGTTTCGTAAACTCCTCAAGAAGGTATAGCGTTGAGTAATGAATGTGTTCAATAAAGATTGCACTTCCAATAAAGGCTTATAGGAATCGGCCATCTGCCGATATTTATAATTGATTATAGAAGAAAATATATATATATATATATATATTATTAGAGATGTTAATATTTAGAAAATAATGAAGAAAAGGTTACTGAATCAACCAACGCTTTGACGAAATTAAAAATATTAGACAATGGTTGACAATGTTGAAATACCATGGAACGAAAAACAAAATTGCAGGTAGACAAAAACGGCACAATAAAACTGTCAGTGGAAGTGTGACCGTTTTTAATCAACCTCTACTATTATTATTCTCTCTTACCTATCAGAAAACCAACATTAAAAAATAAATTAAATATTTTATTAAAAAAAAGTAATAATAATAAGTAATAAAAAAAACGTGATCTGGAGGAGTAGAAGTATTAAAGTAGGTACGGTACACATAAGGTGCTCGCAGTACTCAGATAATCGTAATAATCTAATAATTATGCGTCAAATAAAAAAAAATATGAATCATTGTTGTTGACAGAGTAAGTTAGTGGAATTGAGGGAGCACTCATGACGCGGTCTTTGAAAATTGTCCTCAAATTTCCATTGATTCTACCCTGGAGACGAGACGAAAAAGAGGTCCGTTATAAAACGCTCTAGTGGTAGCAATTTATGTTTGTTCGTTACCAAACTCGATATTTATATTGATTTTATGTAAAACTAATAATCAAATTCGTTAATGGTTGAAATCCAATTATTTAGAGGCGGGAGTTTTCTTGGGGGGGGGGGATCTCGAAAACTCTTAATTTCTCCGTTATAATGTGTCAGATAGAATTTTTTAGACCCAATCTTATTACAAATGTAAAGTTCTATAAATGTTGTTATGTAACGTTATTTCACTATCTTTATTATTAACCAATATATTTGGATTGTTTAGTTTTTGGCCTTTAGTTAACCCCCACTACTACTAATGTCTTATCAACAATACATTATGGTGCACACTATTTGAAGCCAAGCACATTATTGGTAAATGCAAATACGAGACGCACGTGGGAAATCGGCTTAGTTAACGCAAACCATGCGTGACGGACTCCTTATTTTTTTTTTTTGCATAGCATATTTACCAAGGGAGAAACGGAGAATGAAATGTGTTGTTGAGTCACCTGTATGTGAACGAAACGAACATATCTACGCCATTGCAGAACGTGATGAAATTTACTTATTTTTCTGAGCAAGTGTTTGCTTTTTGGGTTCAAATTTATCAGCTGACGTTATAATTATAATATTTAGCTGGTGAGATGAGAACGTGTTCGGGCGCTACTTGATAAGCCATTGTCAATCTTGTGGAGTGTATAATTGTCTAATCAAGCATATCTTCGGGACTTCAATAAGACTTGCTAATTGGACGCTCCATTATGTTGTTACTTTCTAAAAGCCGGAGAGTCGGTTTACTTACGCAACTTGAAGGAGATCTCTCGCACTGAAAATTTACCGCGTTTTGAAAGTTTGATCGCGTCTGGATGGGGGCGATTGCACAACTTCACAGCTCAAGGATGAGACTGTGTGTAATGGATTCTTCTTCTTGTAAGGGGCGTCACGAGCTGAATTCCATTTCTAACTGGTTCATCTCGGAACGCGGAGTATGCCGCCTACACGTAACACGGCGGCGACGCAGATTGTCGTCCGGTTGTTGGGAAAGGCGTCGACGTGACGAATAGGAGGAATATTGCATGAGTAGCTGACTGACTCACAAGAACAGCCTTCGTGTGACCTTGCTATTCCTGACAGTAGTTCCGCAGAAATGAAGGCACACTACTGTGGAACTCGAGATGACAATGATGAGAAACAAAAATCCCAATAGTTTACGTACTTCCCCTTCGTCTACGTATAATAACTATAGGTTCTGTTTCGAAAGAGGACTCTTTGAAAGACCGACCGTAGTACTCCTTCATCATACTAAACATACACTCAACCGCAAAAAAAAAAACCGGACACCTAGATTTAGTCTTATAATTTTGTTAAATACTTAATATATATGTATATTAATGTTTTTAATTAAAATAATTGGTTAATCTATAGGTTATTTAAACAAAATCTTCCATAAGTGAATAATTTTTATTGGTTATTTCCAAAAAATAAAAAATAAAAAAAATAAATAAATAAATTTAAAAAAAAACTATTCTTCATTTTTATTACCGTGAATGGTAGACTTCGCTACCCCAAGCGTTTCGGCTATGTAACGTAAGCTCCGGCCTTCCATCAAAGTTTGAAAGACCCATTATTCTGGACCGAAATAAAAATAAAACATTAATTAAAGAAAATGCTTGGTTAATAATTAAAGATGTTTAAATATGCGAAAAACTACTTACAGTTTAGAATAGATCAACTTCACGACAAATAAATCTAATCTGAGTTTTATCTAATTGTTTACTAATCCTGAAGGGATTAGTTCAATGGACTTAGACTCTAAATTCTGTGTAATAACTAGAATACCCACATAAAGAAAATTGCTGAAAATTAGCTTTTAATACGACAAAAATGAAGTGTCTGGTTTTTTTTGCGGTTGAGTATATATGCTAGTAGTGACAAAATGTAAATTTACAAGCACCAAGGCAGTCACCCATCCGTATCCCTTAATCTACATAAGGCAATCCCTCCATAATCACTCATAACCTCTATGAGTATGCAGACAATAATTTAAATGTACTCTATAGTTGTACCCCATTTGCATGTTGCAAGTAAATGTTTGCATGGAGACGACGATAAAATTTTAAAAAAATACCTTTAAAATATTAATTTCATTGTTAAAATTCCAAAATGGTGGGAATAAATGATGGATGATGAAATTTTTGTGTGCCTTATTCGAGATCATGCCAACAAAAATGTTGATGACCCAGGATTTTTTTTTATATACTTATTAATAAAATGTGTCTCTTTAAAAAAACTAATTTAAATATTAAAATTCCAGAATGACAGATAAATAATTATGAGTGTGTTAACACACACACACACACATATATATATATATATATATATATATATATATATATATATATATATATATATATGGGGTTAAAAAACGACCAAAAATATTTATGGCCTGTTATCTTTTGTTAATTATAAAGATTTTAATACATTTTTTGATTAAATCTGCAATTGTATGGCGTAAAGGAAAACTAATTATAAAATTTCTACGGGGTTATATGCAACTTTATAATCGGAAGAGAAAATATTTTATCGAAGTCAAACTTGCAACTTCCAGATTTTTTAAACTATGGGTTGAGGGTCACCCCCCCCCCCTCTCCATACCACCCTAAAACCCACCTCCAATAAAATGTTTATAAATATTTTTCTAAGTTAATTTCGTTAAAAGTAAACAAAAATTGTATATTCAGTTCGGACCGGTGTTTGGATCTGACGGGACATTTCACGAAAACTCTCCTCTTGGTATATATTCGTAAGTATGTGTATGTTGAGGTACATAGTTTATCATACCTATATTTCCTGGCCTTTATTCTATCATCGTATGGATTAGTTCATTATAGAATATACTCGAGTAGCAAATAGAAGTAATAGTTATATATACAACTAGAAACTACGCATATGGTGGCATTTTGCGCCGAAGACGAAAACTTATATTTTTACCTTGTAATGCTTTGAAATTAATACTCTCCACAAACCTATTCTTTTCATTGAAATACGTCAATACTGACTATAAGAAGGGCATTGGAACATGTCCGTAATGTTCCATCGTCCTTGGGTCATTGTGACCTGTATTGTCAATGGAGAATGAGATCAGGCACAAAAGGCAATTGAAAGTGAACACACAAGTGATGACTTGTCAGATCATGGTCACGCGAGTCACTTCAATATAGTTTTACAGAAAGTACATAAAGTATATGCATATTTCTGCAAAGGATGATCAGGATTCATAAGTATCATTATGTTTGTTTCGTGTGAATGAAATTCAAACACAGATTTGTTTAAAGCACCAGCATAGATTTGTTAATATAAGAAATCAAACAAATAATATACAACAAGGATATCTCAATTATTTAAAAGGCAAGGCGATAAAATATGGGGTTTTATTTTATAACCGGTAATGGTATCCAGACCTTGTTGGTATTATTATGTCATAATAACTGGAAGGTCAATGGGTAACTGGCCCATTCATAAATCTCTAAGTGCCTCTCCTCTCGCCATTTTCATGATATGCTTGTTGGTAACTAATGCATTTCACGCTAGAGCTGCGATACTAGGCGGATTTCCCAAGCGAAGGACTGATAGAAAGATGACTTCATCGACACATTGCATCCTCTATTTCTCCTTTAATATACATACAATGCAAGCAAGACTTAATTGGGCATTAAAACGTAGCCTTGCAAAACTAGAATTGGGCGTCTACTGTAGGAAGATAAAGATACAAAAAAACGATCCGTAAATATTAGAGCAGGAGAATATTGTACAGAATAGAAATTATAGTAAACTACATTGTCAACAAGATTGGCTATATAATCTTTTTCAAATCAGACGCATAATATCATAGATTTATTTGAACCCTAGCCTTACTGAGACCAATGGAACTATTAAGGTAGTAAAAAAAGATCTTTATGTCTCACTAACACTATTTGTTGTATTAAAACAAGCGGTTCGCCCCACTTGGTAAATACAATTCTAGTATAAAAATATTCTCCTTATTAAACATAATCCTAAAAATATAGCAGGAGAATACAAATTTATCATTATAAGCCTGCTCAAATTTGGTAATTTGTCCGCAACAGGCATTTTAAACATTCTAAAATACTTTTTAGGTTGAATATTTTCGACAAATTATCGAATTTTTTAAGGCTAATAATCGTAACATAATTATAAGTTTTTATTCTACTTCTAAGGTTTTAGGTTTATATTGATTCAGAACAATAATTTACATTTAAGCTTTATAAATATTCAAGAGGTTGAAAGTTTTGTATTCCAAACAATAAAACGTATTTGTGAGTCTTGAAGATCTTCTTTTATTGCCTAAATGACATTTTTTTAAAATTTGCATTTTAATCTCCATTAACTTTAAACCACTACTCGTTCCTTTCTGTTTCGAGAATTACCGAAACTGATTAGACTTACGGGTACATACGGATTTAATATATCATTTTCTGTGATAGTATCACAATAGAACAAGAATTAGGATTAAATACGAACAGGCCTTATTAGTATTAGCTATTGAAATCATTTCAGGCCACCTCGAAAGTTGATTTGTCTTAGCTTGTTAAATGCCACCACACTTGGGGAAGAGTCTATTTATTATGACTTTTCTTCCCAAAAGCCATAATACAGTACCCTGGCTAGAAAAGGGCGGTGACCAGTAGATAACCCCTCCCAATTAACCTTAGTTGCAAAACGGGGACTTTAGTAAATAATTTAATTTAAAAATTCGTTTTATGTAAAGAAAGATCAAGTTCATTAATGACTGAAATCGGACCAGTGGGACGGGGGGGAAGTGCTTATAAGGGAGGATTTTCGAAAATTCGAAATATCTCCTTTACTATACGTAGGAACGAAAATGTGTTTAGAATCAATCTTATTCCAAATTAATAATTAATATCTTATTTTCATAATTCATATTTTTATACACATTTATTCTCTATCTTGAATATTAACCGAGATAAACTTTTTGTTGATTCCCCCTCTTTTGTTCTGAGACTACTAAAATTTGAGTGATACAGGTAAAAAAAAAATTTGATTCATTATAAAATACAGTAGATACAATAAATA